>SJXQ01007990.1:46442-229932 GCA_006408695.1 Aepyceros melampus | reverse complement strand
GGGCTCCAAAATCACTGCAGATGGTGACTGCAGCCATGAAATTAAAAGGCGCTTACTCCTTGGAAGAAAAGTTATGACCAACCTAGATAGTATATTCAAAAGCAGAGACATTACTTTGCCGACTAAGGTCCGTCTAGTCAAGGCTATGGTTTTTCCTGTGGTCATGTATGGATGTGAGAGTTGGACTGTGAAGAAGGCTGAGCGCCGAAGAATTGATGCTTTTGAACTGTGGTGTTGGAGAAGACTCTTGAGAGTCCCTTGGACTGCAAGGAGATCCAACCAGTCCATTCTGAAGGAGATCAACCCTGGGATTTCTTTGGAAGGAATGATGCTAAAACTGAAGCTCCAGTACTTTGGGCACCTCATGCGAAGAGTTGACTCATTGGAAAAGACCCTGATGCTGGGAGGGATTGGGGGCAGGAGGAGAAGGGGACGACCGAGGATGAGATGGCTGGATGGCATCACAGACTCAATGGACGTGAGTCTGAGTGAACTCTGGGAGTTGGTGATGGACAGGGAGGCCTGGCGTGCTGCAATTCATGGGGTCGCAAGGAGTCGGACACGACTGCGCGACTGAACTGAACTGAACCAGTAGGAATGAAGCAGCTTGGCCAAAGTGGAAACAGTGCTCAGCTGTGGATGTGTCTGGTGGTGAAAGTATAGTCTGATGCTATAAAGAACAGTCTTACATAGGAACTTGGATGATTAGGTCCATGAGTCAAAGTAAATTAGATGCACTCAAGCAGGAAATGGCAAGATTGAACATCAACATCTTAGGAATCGGTGAACTAAAATTGATGGGATGGGAGAATTTAATTCAGATGATCATTATATCTACTCCCATGGACAGGAATACCTTAGAAGAAGTGGAGTAGCCTCCAGAGTCAACAAAAGAGTCTGAACTGCAGTACTTGGGTGCAAACTCAAAAACAATGGAATGATATTGGTTTGTTTCCAAGACAAACCGTTTAACATCACAGCAAGTCCAAGTCAGTGCCCCAACCACTGACGCCAAAGAAGCTGAAGTTGACCAATTCAATGAATACTACAGCATCTTCCAGCATTAACATGAAAAATAGATGTTCTTTCCATCATAGGGGATGGAATGCAAAAGTAGAAAGTCAAGAGGTACTCAGAATAACAGGCAAGTTTGGCCTTACAGTACAGAATGAAGCAGGGCAAAGGCTAACAGTTTTGTCAAGAGAACACCCTTCCTGGTCACAGCAAACACCCTTTTCAACAACCCAAGAGATGACTCCTCACATGTACATCACCAAATGGTCAATACCAAAATCAGATTGATATGTTCTTTGCAGGCAAAGATGAAGAAGCTCTAAAGAGTCAGTTAAAAGAAGACCTGGAGCTGAGTGTGGCTCAGATCATCAGCTCCTTATTGCAAAACTCAGGCTTAAATTAAAGAAAGCCACTCAACCATTCAGGTATGACCTAGATCAAATCCCTTATGATTATAAGTGGAAGTGACAAATAAATAGAAGAGATTAGATGTGGTAGAAAGAGTGCCTGAAGAACTATGAACAGAGGTTCATAAAATTGTACAGGAGGCAATGACCAAACCATCCCAAAGAAAAAGAAATGCAAGAAGGCAAGGTGGTTGTCTGAGGAGGCTTTAAAATAGCTGAGGAAAGAAGAGAAGCAAAAGGCAAGGGTAGAGAGTGCAGAGTTCCAGAGAACAGCAAGGGGAAATACGAAGGCCTTCTTAAATGAACAGTGCAAAGAAATAGAGGGAAACAATGGATGGAAAGACTAGAGATCTCTTCAAGAAAGTTGGAAATATCAAGGAAATATTTCATGCAAGGATGGGCACAATAAAGGACATGAATGGTAAGGACCTAACAGAAGCAAAAGAGATTAAGAAGAGGTGGCAAGAATATATTAGAAGAACTATACAAAAAAGGTCTTAATGGCCCAAATAACCATGATGGTGTGGTCACTCACTTAGAGCTGGACATCCTGGAGTATGAAGTAAAGAGCTGAACATCCTGGGTCTTAGGAAGCATTACTATGAACAAAACTAGAGGAGGTGACTGATTCCAGCTGAGATATTTAAATCCTAAAAGATGATGCTGTTCCAGTGCTGTGCTCACTATGACAGCAAATTAGGAAAACTCAGCAGTGGCCACAGGACTGGGAAAGGTCAGTTTTCTTTCCAATCCCAAAGAAGAGCAATGCCAAAGAATGTTGAGACTACCATACAATTGCACTCATTTCACATGCTGGTAGGGCTTCCCTGGTAGGTCGGCTGATAAAGAATCTGCCTGCAATGCAGGAGACCCCGTTTCTATTCCCGGGTCAGGAAGATCCACTGGAGAAGGGAAAAGCTACCCACTCCAGTATTCTTGAACTTCCATGGTGGCTCAGCTGGTAAAGAATCTGCCTGCAATGTGGGAGACCTGGATTCGATCCCTGGGTTGGGAAGATACCCTGGAGAAGGGATAGGCTATCCACTCTAGTATTCTTGGGCTTCCCTGGTGACTCAGCTGGTATAGAATCCACCTGCAATGTGGGAGACCTGGGTTCAATCCCTAGGTTGGGAGGATCCCTTGGAGAAGGGAAAGGCTACCTATTCCAGTATTCTGGCCTGGAAAATTCCATGGACTGTATAATCTCTTGTGTCACAAAGAGTTGGACATGACTGAGCAACTTTCACTTTCACTTTTTCACTAGCAAGGTTATGCTCAAAATCCTTCAAGTTAGGCTTCAGCAGTTTGTGAACCAAGAACTTCCAGATGCATACGCTGGGTTTCAAAGAGGCAGAGGAATCAGAGATCAAATTGTCAACATCTGTTGGATCATAGAAAAGCAACAGAATTCCAGAAAAAACATCTACTTCTGCTTCATTGACTATGTTAAAGCCTTTGACTGTGTGGATCACAACAAACTGTGGAAAATTTTTAAAGAGATGGGAATACCAGACCACCTTACCTGTCTCCTGAGAAGCCAGTATGCAGATCAAGAAGCAACAGAACCTGACATGGAACAACAGACTGGTTCAAAATTGGGAAAGAAATACAATAAGGCTGCATACTGTCACCCTGCTTATTTAACTTCTAGGCAGAAATACATCATGTGAATGCTGGGCTCAGTGAATCACAAGCTGTAATTAAGATTGCTAGGAGAAATATCAACAACCTCAAATATGCAGATGGTACCACTCTAATGGCAGAAGTGAAGAGTAACTGAAGAACTTCTTGATGTAGGTGAAAGAGGAGGGAGAAAAAGCTGGCTTGAAACTCAACATTAAGAAAAAAATATCATGGCATCTGGTTCCATCACTTGATGGCAAATAGAAGGGGCAAAGTGGAAGCAGTGACAGATTTTTATTTTGCTGGGCTCCCAAATCACTGCAGACCCCCAAATCACTCCAAGTGATTGCAGCCATGAGCTAAAAGACACTTGTTCCTTAAGGAAAGCTATGACAAACCTAGATAACATATTAAAAAGCATTAGCATCACTTTGCCAACAAAGATCCATACAGTCAAAGCCATGGTTTTTTCAGTAGTTGTTCTTTCATTTGTACAGTATTTCTCTGCCTTTTTCATTATTATTTTTTTTAAACTTATTGTCTTTGAGGTCTCCTTTTTCAGGCTTCAAGGTTTAATTCTTTCTTCCTTTTGGTTTCTGCTGAAGAATTGATGCTTTCAAATTGTGGTGCTGGAGAAGACTCTTGAGAGTCCCTTGGACTGCAAGAAGATCAAACCTGTCAATCCTAAAGGAAATCAGTCCTGAATATTAATTGAGTGGACTGATGCTGAAGCTAAAGCTCCAATACTTCAGTCACTTGATGCAAAGAGCTAACTCGTTGGAAAAGACCCCAATGCTGGAGAAGAATTGAAGGCAAGAGGAGAAGGGAGTGGCAGAAGATGAGATGGTTGGATGGCATCACTGACTCAATGGACATGGGAGATAGTGGAGGACAGAGGAGCTTGGCATGCTGCAGTTCATGGGGTTGAAAAGAGTCAAATATGACTTCGTGACTGAACAACAATAGCATATATATTTTTAAAATAATATATAAATACACATAAAGTGGGAGTGGCTTAGTCACTAAGCCATGTCTGACTCTTGTGATCTCATCAGCGGTAGGCTGCCAGCTCCTCTGGCCATAGGATTTTCCTGGCAAGAATACCGGAGAGGGTTGCCATTTCCTTCTCCAGGGGATCTTCCTGACACGGGGATTGAACCCGGGTATCCTTCCCTGCAGGCAGATTCTTTACTGACTAAGCTACCAGGGAATTCTCTATATTTAAAGTACAGGTTATTATATAAACTCATAAGCTGCTAGCTGCCTCCTTATTGCTCCCTGTTGGACCAGTGGTCCATTTCCTTCAAGGTCATCAGGGAGGGACACTCGGGCCCCGCCTCCCTTTGACCTGGAGCTGCTGTGCCTTCTGCTTGTCGCCCTGTGTAGCGTCTTTAGATCTCCCTCCCAGATGGTGGGACTCAAATACGTCCCATTTTGTGTTCTCCACTCTCTGCCACCACCATCCTCCCTACTTACTCTAGAATTTTAAGTTTTGAAGCAACTTTGAAAAAGAGTTATATTCTAGCTTCAAATTGCCACCAGCTGGCAAGACTCCACCCCACCTCACCAATTGCCTCCTGAGTCAATTGCACCTACCGTCCCTCTAGGAAATGCAGCCTTTTTTCCAACCCTACCTTCTGCACAGGGTTTGGCGGTGTACCTTCACCGCCTATATCTTAGAACTGGATCTTATCCCATCCTTTCCCCATAAGATTTTCTATTTCCCTCGGGAAAAAAAATAAAAACTGCACATGCCAACTGAAAGCATGCCTTCACTGGGCGCTCTGCTGCTGGGTTACTGGAGGGGAAGGGAGGGGCTGGGTCGGGGGACAGTGTGAGTGTGTGCGGTGGGCAGTGTGTCGGCAGGTGGGGTGAGAAGTAGTAGTAATAGCATAGGAGTTGCAGAGAGCTGCATGGGGTTGAAGAAACACGTGGTGGATGAGGAATTAGGAGGAGAGGGGTCTAAAGAGTTTCTTCTAACGGTAACTCCAATTGCACATCATAATCACTTAGGTCTCCCAGGCAGCCATGCAGCCTAGCACGTGCTATTGAGTCACTACGGCTATAGGCATTTTCAAGTATAATTCTCTATTTTCCATAAATTGTATAAGGCCCTGTTCATCTACTAAGGAACAGCATCTCATTTTGAGCAGTGGCCTAGTTCCTATGCACACAGCAGCTTTCCAGTTTGACTTTAGGGTCAAGATGCTTTTCTGATTCATTTGACTGAGTAGACTTAAGTGCAAATTGAGCAGAGAAAGTCATTTAAATATTGTACAATGTGAAAAGGGTGAATTCTATAACAGAAAAAGGAGTGGATTAGAGGAAAAGGAGGTCAATTGCTGAATTTGCCCTTGACATTGTTAAAGATGTGGTTTTCAAGGTTCTGGCATTTCTGTGAATGATTTGGAATTGAAGTTCCCCAGAGTGCCCCAACTTCCTCACAATAATTACCAAGAGTGTTTTGAAAATCCTCAGGTGTCTCCACTGCATACATTTCAGTGCCACACAGTCCTATTTGCCCAGTATGCTTCCCTCGTAATAATTTGAGATGCTTCTCACTTACCTTGAGTAAATATCAAACAGATCTTGATATCTATATCTGTCTCATGAAATATACATTCTCTCTAACTGTGCCCAAATGATTAATTTGCTGCTATGTGATGATTAGCATAAAAATCTCATCACAACACGAGATAGAAATGTTATCAACTAATTGCCATTTGAAGTGAAGAATGTTTTTGCATAGAAATTAATGATGCATGCTTACTTCTTAACTCTCAGTTAAACCAGAAAACCCAAGACAGTTTTTGAAGCAGAAAGGAATTACTTTTGAAGTCTTTCTTTCTTTCTTTCTTTCTTTTTTTGCCTTTTTGCTTTCTCTTTAGATGACCTGCAGTTCAGCAACAGAGCGGTGACAAGCATGGATAATGGGGTTTTGTACACAAGATGAGACGGGTGAACTCAGTTCTCAGCAAATCAGGTCTTCCAACCAATTACACAATTTCAGGTAAAGGTCTTTTCCCTGGATGTTAGAGCCTCCCCATGGTCCTGAAACTTGACAGAGAAACATTCATATATATGCAGCATATCCTAAATATGTCCAAGTTCTTGGATGTTCTTATTTATGTTATAGAATCTGATGTTATTATCATTGGTGGCCATTCCAGATCTGCTCAAGCCATACATCTATTTGTCTGATGGTACCTCAGAATGCCTCATTGTATCTTCCAGATTTAGAGAACATTTAGTTGTGACTCAGATCTTGATGATAAAGTCACACCCTAATCCAATTAGTTCTCTTAATTCTAAGGACCAGCCAGTCTATCCCTGAGACTGTGAATTTTCCCATGTTCGCCTTGTCATCCAAATCATATCACGATCGTCACTAGTACTCAGCCTGGGCCAGTTATGTTGCTGGGAATTTTAAGTGCATTTTCTCATTTAACCCTCACCCAATGCAGTGAGGTCAGCTCTATTTTAATTCCCATTTTAGAGATGAGAAATCCTGGATATACAGCTCACAATTGACTTTTCCAAGATCATAGAGCTGAAAAAACTTGGCTAACATTTAGAAAATTCAAACCCCAAAGTCCCATTCAGACAAACATAAACCCTCTGGATAGCGACCCCTCTAGGCCTCACTACGGGGACAGATCCAGTCTAACTGGTTTATTTTCATTTTGAGAGCTAGAAAGTGGGGCTTGAACAGTGCCAGGCTTTGGCCCAAGAAAGAGGGGCCCTGCATATCACAAACTCACACAAACAACAAATTTATTGAGAGATAAAAGGGTGTTTCTGTCACCAGCTATCTGACACTCAAGGCGGGCACAGCAAGACTCTTGGGTCTAAGCATCCACCTCCAGGCAACACCATGTTGGCTCCAAAGAAACACTGCCCCTCAAGTGCTGCCTCTGAGAGACAACTGTATCCAAATGCTGTGAACATAGATGCTGCCTCAGAGCAAGAGAGGTGAGGAGACAAGTGCTCCAGAAGAAAAGACAAACTCTTTCTTTCACTTGTCAAATCTTTCCTCTCAGACAGCAAGAAGGCAGTCAGTTCAGTTCAGTTCAGTTCAGTTGCTCAGTCGTGTCCAACTCTTTGCGACCCCATGAATCGCAGCATGCCAGGCCTCCCTGTCCATCACCAACTCCCGGAGTTCACTCAGACCCACATCCATCGAGTCGGTAATGCCATCCAGCCATCTCATCCTCTGTCGTCCCCTTCTCCTCCTGCCTCCAATCCCTCCCAGCATCAGAGTCTTTTCCAATGAGTCAACTCTTCGCATGAGGTGGCCAAAGTACTGGAGCTTCAGCTTTAGCATCATTCTTTCCAAAGAAATCCCAGGACTGATCTCCTTCAGGATGGACTGGTTGGATCTCCTTGCAGTCCAAGGGACTCTCAAGAGTCTTCTCCAACACCACAGTTCAAAAGCATCAATTCTTCGGCACTCAGCCTTCTTCATAGTCCAACTCTCACATCCATACATGACCACAGGAAAAACCATAGCCTTGACTAGACAGACCTTTGTTGGCAAAGTAATGTCTCTGCTTTTGAATATGCTATCTAGGTTGGTCACAACTTTCCTTCCAAGGAGTAAGTGTCTTTTAATTTCATGGCTGCAATCACCATCTGCAATGATTTTGGAGCCCAAAAAAATAAAGTTTGACACTGTTTCCACTCTTTCCCCATCTATCTGCCATGAAGTGATGGGACCAGATGCCATGATCTTAGTTTTCTGAATGTTGAGCTTTAAGCCAACTTTTTCACTCTCCTCTTTCACTTTCAAGAAGAGGCTTTTTAGAAAGCAACAGTTCTTGTATAATTAGGTGTTTCCCAGAAGTGGAGGGCACCCATTGTCTTGATTCTCATCATGTTCCAATTTGTGGTTCTGAAAGTGCTCATGAGTAAGCTGGGTATTCACAACAATTGTACATGGTGGCACATGGCATTATTTAATATCTTCAATGTTATTTACTATTAATATCCATCACTTAGATTAGCAACTTGATGGATATTTCATGCTAGAACTGCAAATAGTTTTATATTTGTAAAATTATCAATATTGCATAAACATTTTGAAATTTAAAAAGATGTTTAAATATTTTTATTTTAAAAATTTGATATTTATTCAGTATAATTTATATTTCTCTTTTACTTAACAGTTATTATTTTTAATTGTGCTAGAGCTTTTGAACTGTGGTGTTGGAGAAGACTCTTGAGAGTCCCTTGAACTGCAAGGAGATCCAACCAGTCCATTCTGAGGGAGATCAACCCTGAGATTTCTTTCAAAGGAATGATGTTAAAGCTGAAACTCCAGTACTTTGGCCACCTCATGCAAAGAGTTGACTCATTGGAAAAAACTTTGATGCTGGGAGGGATTGGGGGCAGGAGGAGAAGGGGACGACCAAGGATGAGTTGGCTGGATGGCATCATGGACTCGATGGACGTGAGTCTGAGTGAACTCCAGGAGTTGATGATGGACAGGGAGGCCTGGCGTGCTGCGATTCATGGGGTCGCAAAGAGTTGGACACGACTGAGCAACTGAATTTAACTGAACTGAACTGAAGCTCTAGTCAAAGGTATGGTTTTTCCATAGTCATGTATGGGTGTGAGAGTTGGACATAAGGAAAACTGAGCGCTGAAGAGTTGAACTTTTGAACTGTGGTATTGGAGAATACTCTTGAGAGTCCCTTGGACTGCAAGGAGATTCAACCAGTCCATCCTAAAGGAAATCAGTCCTGAATATTCATTGGGAGGACTGATGCTGAAGCTGAAGATCCAGTACTTTGGCCACCTGATGCGAAGAACCGACTCACTGGAAAAGACCCTGATGCTGGGAAAGGTTGAAGGCAGGACAAGGGGATGACAAAGGATGAGATGGTAGGATGGCATCACCGACTCGATGGACATGAGTTTGAGTAGGCTCCAGGAGACGGTGATGGACAGGGAAGCCTGGCGTGCTGCAGTCCATGGGGTTGCAAAGAGTTGGACACAACTGAGCAACTGAACTGAACTGAACTGATACATAAGATGAAATTCAGGGGTTCAGGATGGGGAACACGTGTATACCTGTGGCGGATTCATGTTGATGTATGGCAAAACCAATACAATATTGTAAAGTAATTAACCTCCAGTTAAAATAAATAAATTTATATTTTAAAAAAGTAAAATAAATAAGCTGCAAGGATATATTGTATAAGACAGGGAATATAGCCAATAGTGTGTAATAAGTATAAACGGAGTATAATCTGTAAAATTTGTGAATCACTATATTGTATACCTGAAACTAATATTATAAATCAATTATACCTCAATTAAAATGAACAGGAAAAAAAGATGAAATTCACAATCTTAATAATTTTGAAATGTACAATTCAGTGACATTAAGTACACATTATTTTTGGCAATCAGCATCACCATCCATCTCCAGGGCTCTTTTCATTTTGTAGAACAGTAACATCCCATGACTGTCTGCCCCGAGTCCCTGGCGGCTACCTTTCTACTTTCTCTCTCTCTGAATCTGACTACTCTGCACTGTGCTGTACTTAGTCACTCAATCATGTCCAACTCTTGCGACCCCATGAACTGTAGTCTCCCAGGCTCCTCTGTCCTTGGAGGTTCTCCAGGCAAGAATACTGGAGTGGGTGGCCATTCCTTTCTCCAGGGGATCTTCCCAACACAGAGATCGAACCCAGGTCCCTCATATTTCAGGTGAGTTCTTTATCATCTGAGCCACCAGGGAAGCCCAAGAATACTGGAGTGAGTAGCCTATCCCTTCTCCAGGGAAACTTCCCAACTCAGTAATCAAACTGAGGTCTCCTGCATTGCAGGCAGATGCTTTATGAGCTGAGCTATCTAGGCCCCCTATATAAGTGAAATCATATCACATCTGTCCTGTGACTGGAGTTTCACTTTTCCTCAAGTTTCATCCATGATGTAGGATGTGTCTGAATTTCCTTCCTTTTTAAGGCTGAAAACTATTTCATTGTATCTTATACCACATTATGTTTATCTATTTATCCACTGATGTTAATCCATTCCTAGATTGTTCCCACTTCTTGGCTATTGTGAATTTCTTATGAACATGAGTGTATAACTGTCTCTTCCAGATCCTGCTTAAATTCAGAAGTAAAATTGCTGGGTCATATGGCAGCTCTATTTTCCATTTTCTGAAAAACCACATACTGTTTTCTACAGTGGTTACACCATCTTACATTCTCACCAACAGTGCACAAGAGGTCTGATTTCTCTACTTCCTTATCAACACTCATTATGTTCCTGTTTTTACCCCTGTATTTGGGGGGATCTTTTTTGTGGGGTGTTGTTTTTGTTTGTTTTTTGTAGCCCATCCTAATGCATATGAGGTGGTATCTTGTGGTCTTGATTTGCATTTCCCTACAGATTAGTGACGCTGAGCATCTTTTCAGGTACTTGCTGGTTATTTGTATACATCTTCTTAGAGAAATATCTTCTCAAGTCCTCCCTCCACTTTTAATCAGGTCATTGTTTTGTCCCTGATTTGCAGAAGTTCCTTATATATTCTGGATGTGTGTCCATGCTAAGTCTCTTCAGTTGTGTCTGACTCTGTGGGACCCTAGAGACTGCAGCCTTCCAGGCTCCTCTGTCCATGGGATTCTCCAGGCAAGATTACCTGAGCGAGTTGCCATGCCCTCCTCGAGAAGATCTTCTTGATCTAGGGATTGAGCCCGCAGTTCTTACATCTCCTGCATTGGCAGGCAGCTTTTTTACCACTTCCCAGGGCCACCTGGGAAGCCCATATTCTGGATATCAGCCCCTTACCCTCACTTCATACTTTATCACTGGAGAAGGAAATGGCAACCCACTCCAGTATCCTTGCCTGGAGAATCCCATGGACAGAGGAGCCTGGCGGGCCATGGTCCATGGGGTCGCAGAGTCAGACACGACTGAAGTGACTGAACACTGAGCACCAGCCCCTTACCAGAGATGTGATTTGAACGTATTTTCTCTCATTCCATGAGTTACCATTTCACTTTGTCGATTGCATCCTTTGATGCGGAAGATTTTTAAATTTTTATGTAATTCTGTTTGTTTTTACTTTTGTTGCCTGTTCCTTTGGTGTCTTATCCAGGAAGCCACTGCCAAATCTAGTGTGATGAGTCTTTCCCCCTATGTTCTCCTCAGAGAATTTTATAGTTTTAACGTTTACTTTTAGGCCTTTGATCATTTTGTGTTAATTTTTATATACGGTATAAGATGAACATCCAACATCATTCTTTTGAATGTGGATATCCACTGTTTTCAACAGCATTTTTGAAAAATGACTGTCTTTTCCCCATTGAATGGTCTTGGCACACTTCTCAAAAATAATTTGACCATATAAAATGAAGTATTCATTTCTAAGTTCTTTCTTCTATTCCATTGATCTATATGTCTGTCTTTATTACACACCACACTAACTATAACTTTATGAGTTTTAAAACAACAAGCATAAGACTTCCAACTTTGTTCTTTTTTAAGGTTTTTTTTAACTATTTGAGATCCTTTGAGATTCCATATGAATTTTTGAATATATTTTCTATTTCTGCAAAGATTCACTATTGGGATTTTGATAGGGATTACACTGAATCTGTCAATCATTTTGAATAATACTGACATCTTAACAGTATTCAGTCTTCCAATCTACAAATAAGGAATGCTGTCTTAGCTTGAGCTGCTATAACAACATACCTTGGATTGGGTAACTTACACAGCAAACATTTCTTTCTCACAGCTCTGGATGCTAGAAGGCCAGGATCAAGGCGCCATCTGATTCAGTTCTTGCTGAAGGGCCTCTTCCATATGCAGTCACCTTCACAATGCATGCTCACGTGATCTTTCCTTGGTGTGTGCTCATGGAGAAATCTCAGGCCTCTTCCCCTTTTTATGAGGGCAATAATCTCACCAGGAGGGCCCCACCTTCATGGGCTAATCTAGCCTTAATTACTCCCCAAAAGCCCTAACTCCAAATATCATTCATTGAAGACTAGAGCTTCAAAACATGGGTTTGGGGGAAACACAAACATTCAATCCACAGCAAATGCCTTTACATCTATTTGTGTCTTAATTTCTTTCAGTGACAATTTGTTGTTTTCAGTGTACAGGCCTTTTACCTCTTTGGTTAAGTTTATTCCTAAGTGTTTGATTCTTTTTGATGCTATTATACATGGAATTGTTCCCTTAACTCCCTTTGCAAATGGTCTGTTGTAGCATAGAGAAATGAGGCTCATGGGACTCTCTTGGTGGTCCAGCGGCTAAGACTCCAAGCTCCCAGGGCAGGGCCCTGGGTTTGATCCCTGGTTGGGGAACTGGATTCCATGTGCCACAACTAAAGATCCTGCCTGCTGCAATGAAGACCCAGTGCAGCCAAATAAATAAACAAAAATAAATGTTTAGAAAACGCAGCTGATTTTTATATGTTGATCTTTACACTGCAACTTCACTGAATTCATTTATTGCTTCTAACAGTTTGTGGGATCTTTGACATTTTCTACATATAATATCATGTTATCTATGAACAGAGATAATTTTACTTCTTCCTTTCCAATTTGAATGCCTTTTATTTTTTTCTTGGCTAGTTGCCCTGGCTTTAGTAGTTAACTTTCAACATTTTAGAAGAGCAGTCACTTTTCTGAAAATGTATACAAATATTTTAATTGCTTACATTTACTTTAAATTTTTATTAAATATATTCAAATTTTCTAGACTTTTAATACAAGTGCATTTTACTTTTTCATCCTGTAGAACATTTTTTTCAGCAGAGTACAAATTATGTAAAAATCTGGATTACAAGAACACAATTCATGATTTTGCTGAATCGAAGGCAATAAAAATATAGATTTTTGAATACATATATAATAAATTGCAAATTATATATGTCTAGCCCAATAACCAAACATCCAGGCATGGATGATAATAATTAAATTCAACAATTTTTTATATTTTTCTGACTTTTCATCATTATGTATGTATAGTTTTCAAAACAGGATGCTACACATTTAGTTTAATAGTTTGATAGTTTCGTTTACAATGTTTAAATGTTTAGGCATGTCTAAAAGTTTCTCACAGTCAAGAAGCCCAAGAATAGCTAGCCCAAGCTGGCCTCCTGCTCTATGCTCTTAGTCCAGACCCTCACAATGTTTGTTAGGGGTTAACTTGGACTTGAAAGTGAGAATACAGTAGACATCTCATGGATGGAAGTCACTTTGATGTGGTAACTGCCTCTCTATCCACAGCCAGGACGATATTAAGCATTTATAAACCTGATTATGCACTCCGTTGCTTGGAGACCTCTGGTAACTCCTCTTTGCACTTGAGATAAAATTCACAGCATGGAGGCCCTGCACGTCCTAGCCCTCCAGGTCTTCCTTCCCCATCTCTGTGCACATGCTGCTTTTGCTCTCTTCATTCTGGCCACCTTGCCTTTTATTCTGGTTCAGCCCGCACACCCCCTCCCACCCCAAGACCTCTCCAGGCACACTTCCTTCTCCCTGTGACGCCCTCCTCACCCCTTTCCTGTCTAGTTAACTCCTGCTTGTCCACTGGACTCCCCCTAAGATGCCTTCTTCTAAGAAGCCTCCTTTGAATCTTTGGACTAGGTAAATCCTAATAACAACAAAACCAAAAATTATTTTGATGAGCATATATAAAATTATTGACCGTTCAGTCTCAGATAGGCAGAGACTTAAGCACTTCACATGTATGTACCCTTTTCATTCTTCCAAAAGTCCTCCCCTCCATTTTTACAAAGAGAGAAACCAAGGCTTAGACAAGTTAAGTCACTTACCCACAGTCACATTATTAATGAGGTGAGGCAAGATTTTAATCAAGGCTGTCCAACCCCAGAGTTTATATATTTAATGTCAGTGGTTTTCTTTGTACAGGCACTATTTTGTCGCTCATTCCACATGTTTATTCTGTTGGGTGCCAGGTACTGAGAGCTACTGTGGGTAGTGTGGAGAGCAACAAGACAGATAAGGCTCCTGGACTCAGGGAACTTTGTTCCACTGGGGGACTGAGGCCAGAAAAAGTAAGAGTAAACAAATGAAAGAGATCATTCTTACGGAAGAATCAAACAGGTTCCATGAGAGAGAGGCAATGAGGAGAGCCTGCTCCGGAGAAGATGGGCTCAGACAGTCTCTCTAAAAGAAGGGACATTTGAGCTGAGTCCTGAAAGGTGATAGGGCAAGGCTAGCTAATTGTCCACCAAAATCCGGTCTACCCTTTTTATAAGTGATAACAGACCCCTTAATCTTCGCTAGAGTATATCCTACAACCCTCCTTGTGATTAGAGGTAGCTACATGATTATGTTCTGCCGAACGGCTTAAAACCAGAAGTAGCATGAGAAACTTCCAGAAAGTCTCCTAACAAGACTTGGCAGGGGTGAGTGTACCCTTCTCCTCCCATCCTCTTTTTTCTTGGAAAGTTGAAGCAGCAGCATCAGACTTAAACCACGAAGTGAACTTGGGAAGCACACTCAGCAGAGACACAAACAGGAAGGACTATGGGTCCCTGAGACTGGAGTACCCTATCGGGCCTGGGCTGACTCACTCAGATAAATTTTATGGCTATTGCACTTCCTACTGAAGGATGACTAGACTTCTTTATGATTCTGAAGATTTAATACTGCTGTTTGGTAAGTGTAGACCACGGACTTTATGCAAAAGCTTTTAACCACTGTAGTGACTGACTAAACATCCTCAGGAAGTCACTATAGACCCCTTCAGCAGCTGCCCCTGACTCCCGGTCCCAGGAAATGGCTGGTTTTCCTTTCTCTCTGGCTTGCCTCTGGAAGGCGTCCAGAAGGCGTTTGGCATGCCGGAAGGGCCACCCACTTGATCAGATGGCACCTGTCAAACTGATAGATAAAAACTGTCAAAATGCAGATCTCTGAGAATTGCCTCCATGGCATATTTGCAATTTCACAAACACATTTCGAAGCTCAGATAAAGCTTTTGATGTCCCTGATCTTTGCACTTCCAAATGGTGGCTGAACAAACAGAAATCAGTCTTCTTTGAAAACCTTCAAAGTGGTGAAATTGCCTAAATCAGTTTGTGGATTATTCTCTGACTTCCAAAGGTCAAGGAAGGGTTTTTGTTTGTTCCTCCTTCCTAAAACACTTTCACATTCTCTCCTAGGTACTTTTGTTCTAGGAAATTGAAATCCATTATTCATCTGTTTGATACCCAAGTCTGAATTCCCAATAAGGCCTTGACCACCCTTTCCAAAAACTGAAAATAATTTTTTTCAGAAACAGTTGTATAAACATTCTTTAGGACATAGTAAATAGAACTTTACCAGAATGGAGGTAAATGAGTAAGGGCAAGAACTGACTTTTTTATCAGCATAGTTAAAGCTCATGAAGTCACAAATGTGTTGTTATCCCAGAAAATCCTGTGTAAAATCCAGATTTTATAAAATTCTGTGTGCTGAGGTTGTTAGGCTACCCTTTGTGTGAACTGGGACTTGATCATGGCAGCAAGAGGGATATATGATCTTGTACTTGTTTTTCAAGAATTTTTAACTTGGTCATCAGTGTGGGAGGGTGACCCTCACTAGAAGGAGGACAGAATGGAAGTGACCATACATTGAGATGAGCTCAGAGGCTGAGCCTTGGAGTCTTCACTGTCATTATGACCCTCTTTACCAGGATTCTGTAGGTAACTGACAGAAATATACTTTAACTTCACACACACAAAAAGGGGGTGGGGTGGGTATCAGATAGAATGCAAAGATACTGAGGTATGAGGTGAGCTCAAGGTCTTAGTATAGTGAGGCCTCAGGAATTGAACCAGAGTCTTACCCCTGCTTAGCAATAATTTCCAACCTTTTTCACCTTTCAAGTATTAGACAAAACAATGATACTTCTATGGCCCCTGGGGATAAAATAATGAGAATACTTCACACAGTGGGGAAGTGACTTACTCCTTGGCGCTGATTAGCTGCCCAGATCCAGCCCTTTCTTTAGTCTCTCAATTACCAAGTTCTTAGGAAACAATCAGGCTTCCCTTTTGGCTCAGTTGGTAAAGAATCTGCTTGCAATGCAGGAGACCTGGGTTTGATCCCTGAGCTGGGAAGATCTCTTGGAGAAGGGAAAGGCTACCCACTCCAGTATTCTGGCCTGGAGAATTCCATGGACTGTGTAGTCCATGGGGTCACAAAGAGTTGGACACGACTGAGCAACTTTCATTTTTCACTAGGAAACAATCATGGCCAACATTTATGGAGTCCCGTTAAGGCAGGCACTGTTCTAAGCACTGTACACAGATTTCATTCATTCATGAAATCTTCACAAATCCTGTACGTTGGGTATTATATATTCCTACAATATAGACAAGAAAACTCAGGACTTAGAGGCTAAATCATGTGCCCAAGGTCACGTGGTCAGCAGTGGAAGCCATGTTGTAATTTACTTTGGCTGGAGTTTGCCCTTTACCCTAAACTAGGGTGCCTCTACTGGGCATCAAAGCTGTCTATAAAAGGAAATGAGTTGATTGGCTGAGCTTGAGTCAGGCACCCATCCCTGAACCAATCAGGGATAAGAAGGGCATAGGATCACACTGGAGAAAGCAAATTGGTGCCCCGGCTACACCCAAGGAAGGATGCAGGAAGGGGCTAAACTTAGCTCAGGAGAGATTTGCAGCTGCTCCTGAGGAACCTCTTCCTCCTCTCTTTCCTTCTCTCAGGGGCCCAAGGCTGACTTAGTTATTCTCTTCAGTTCACAACACATTACTGTCATTGTGTTTCTCTTTCTTTATTTCATCGTATCTGTCTTCTCCCCTTTGTTCTCCACCTGTCCTCAAAGGCAGCCACACTACTCTGATAGAAATCATTTCATTTATATGTGTTCTTATAT
Source organism: Aepyceros melampus (assembly GCA_006408695.1). NCBI lineage: Eukaryota > Metazoa > Chordata > Mammalia > Artiodactyla > Bovidae > Aepyceros > Aepyceros melampus. Next base: position 213,010 of record SJXQ01007990.1, on the reverse strand, counting down.
CATACATATTGTTTAGTGTGCATGCATTTTTAATTTGCATATATGACATCAGGCTATAGGGCCCATTCTTTGTCTTCCTTTTGCCATTCAGTCTTGTATTCAAAAGGTATATAAAAGGTTGCCAGGCTGCCAGCCCATTGCTTCCAACAACTACATATGCATATGGTCTGCACCATTTTACTATTCCCCAACCCATGTCCGGCCCAGTCATCGACAAACGGGTTCTGTGGGTCAGTTCGCCCAACGTGGGAGCCCCTTCATCTGGCGAGGCCCCTCCCTGCCTGCTGCAGAGTCACTGCTCCGTGCATTCACAGTCCCCCATGCTCTTCTCCATCACGGCGGAGACCATGGAGCAGCTCAGCTAAAAGTGCAGAAATGGGGCCCACCTGCCTGGCTTCAGAATCCTGTCTTTTTCACTTCAATCTATGTCACATAGCCTCTCACTACGTCAGCAAAATGATCACCACAGCTACTCATGGGATTGTTGTGAAGATTAAATGAGAAAAATCTATGAAAAGTGCTAAGAACAGTGCCTGGTACAAATTAAGTGCTATTTGTGCTTATCATAATAACATTTGCGACATGTTTTGGAATGGCCTGTTTACATGTCTGTCGCCACCACAAGATTATGAAATCCTCAAGGGCAAGGACCTTGGATGTTGATCTTCTGTGTGCCAGAGGCCCACACATTATATCAACCCAGGGCAGGCTCCTTGGACACTCTGTCTTACTCATCCCCTGGAAAATGGGGCCCACCTGCCTGGCTTCAGAATCCTGTCTTTTTCGCTTCAATCTATGTCACATAGCCTCTCACTACGTCAGCAAAATGATCACCACAGCTACTCATGGGATTGTTGTGAAGATTAAATGAGAAAAATCTATGAAAAGTGCTAAGAACAGTGCCTGGTACAAATTAAGTGCTATTTGTGCTTATCATAATAACATTTGCAACATGTTTTGGAATGGCCTGTTTACATGTCTGTCGCCACCACAAGATTATGAAATCCTCAAGGGCAAGGACCTTGGATGTTGATCTTCTGTGTGCCAGAGGCCCACACATTACATCAACCCAGGGCAGGCTCCTTGGACACTCTGTCTTACTCATCCCCTTGTTTGACATGGCTGCAGGCTTTGTATCTAGAAACCAAGTGGGTTGAAGAGGGACTAGATAAACAGACTGGAGATGTGGCTTTAAAAGGGAGAATTTTCCTGGACTCCAAAGCTATGTAATAGGAAATATAGCATAAGCTGCCAACAGCCAAGAAGGTCAGCAGGTCACCCAAGACTGGTCTCTAGAGGACATCCTTACCCAGGCTGCTGAATGAACTCGCCTGGAGCATGGCCAGGAACCAGTTCTTGGTCATAAGCCAACATTTTCCAGCTTTGTGTATATTCACCTCAGTGTTTTCATCTGTAAAATAGGACTAAGAGCCACAACTTTATCAAGTTGGCCTAGAATTATGTGAGGGAACTATTACCAACTGCTTAGAACCATGTCTGACATGGCCTCAATTGGCAATAAATACTATCTCTTCTTAGTGTCATTATCACCAAATCGGTTGTTCTTACAGAGCTGGGAGATGCCACACTCATTTTTTATCTTGTTTCAGGATCTTGGAATTTTTGTTTATTTGTATGTTTGTTTTTGTATTTATTCACTTATTTGGCATTCTGGTGGAAACTGTGACAGGTTTTCTACTGGAAAGTTCTAGCCCTTTTTCCCTTCACCTCAATGTTTGTGCCCTTGAATTCACAGGTGGGTGGTACAGCTTTCCATCTTAGAAATTGTCCTAATAACAGTATCACTCTCTGCTTGAAAGTCCTCTGAAATCTCAGCTTCCAGCAACCCCTGGTCAGATATTCCCCAGAATATGAGAGGGCACCATTTACAATCACACAGCACACTTAAATGGGAATGAACCTAATTCCTTCTGTTGTTAAAATAAATAAATAAATAAAGGGGAAAAACAATGAAATGAAACAGAGGTCCAGCAGAACTGTCCTCAGAGTAACAAAGGCTTTTGCCATGAGCTTTCAAAACAACGTTTAGCTGCTGTTGGGCCACAGAAAGACTCTTTTTAACAATGCTTAATTTCATAGGTAGAAAGAAGCCTTCTGGGTGAATTACTGGCTGCCCTACACTAGAGCCTTATCTGTAAGAACCATTAGCTACAAAAGAGAGGTTAATTATAAGGAGAACTCCACGGCCTGAGCTGAGGGGTTTTAGTGACACCCAGCAAAGAGGCCAATCAGGTGGCCACGGTTGGCGACAACAGTCCCCTCCCAGCAAAGGCTTCGTGGGGAGTCTGATGCCACACGCAGCCTTCGGGCCTGTGCAGGGGCCTGGAGGCCTGGTCGTGTTTGGGTCCATTAGCTGTGGGGACCGTTGCCCACCGGGATCATTAACTACTGGTAGGGGGAAGGGGGCAGGAGCAAGATGAGCAGAATTACGCATTTTATAAAATGAGGATCTTGGTAAAACTCTGAACAGACCTTGCCCTGGGGGCCAGCTCCCTGGTCCCTGGGATCAGTGAGTTGATAGAGACAGGATTTTCAAGATCTTCCTCCCCACTCTCCTCGGTGCCCGGTGCTTCTGCCTTCAGCTGTGCCTGAAAACACGCTCAGCTGGGAAGCACTTATTTCCAAGAAACTGCATGAGCCATTTTCTTTCAGAAGCCCTTGGAAACTAAATGTTGTGTTTTGTCAAGATATTGTATTTTGAGCCAGGAACTCAGTTCCCAACACACTCACCCATCCTCCAACATTCTGAGGACAAAGCGGAAGCCAGGATGGGCAAAATGTAGCAGCTCACTTCCAAAAGAACTATTTAAATAATATGCATACACACTTCAGAGTCCACTGTACTCATTACTGAGCACCTACTGTATGCCTGACCCTGTGCAAAGGACTTTTCCTGATCTTCCTCCCCCATACCCGCAGCATCCGGACCTGCAAGCACCCATGATGCTCAGCAGTTCAGCCGACGACACACTGAGAGTCAGGCTCAGAGACCAAAAGGCTACCTGGTGAACGCAGAGCTGGCATCTTTATCCTTTGACTGCTGTTGGTCCTTTGCCATTCTTCAACCCTGTTTCAACAGAATAACCCAGACAGGAACTTGCAATGTTCAAATCGTTGCCATAAGCATTCAGGGCTTAAGGGTAGGAATTTTCAAATGTCTTCCTCTGAATATGAACACTCCGATCTCATGCACCCCATCTATGTTTCTGGACTTCCTTTTTTTCTTAGTATGTGTGTAGGCAGACAAACCTTGTGACAAATACCTGGCCAACCTGGAATGGTTGTCTGCATTGATGCTCCATGAATGCTGCTATATATTTTCAATATTGCTATGGATAAGTATCTATTTTTTTCTCGTAACACTTCGAAATCAAATTACCTTTTAAGAACACCCCCTTCACTGTGCTAGCACTGGATGACATTTTACCATTTCAGACTTCTACTCTTCACATCCTCTTGCAGTTATGATAGTTATAAGACATTCTCCTGAATGGTGGTGTTGTCACAGGTTAATATAAATGAATGCATTCTACCACATTCTAGTTTCTTATCAACATTGAGCTTAAGCATTTTTAATTTGCAGATGCTTTATATTTAGCAATGTTTCTGAGGCGTTTCCACTTGAGTTCATCCCAGGCAGTGAGCAAATGAGGGGCTGACGCTGTTGCGGAAGTGAGCAGATGGCTGTGACCAGGAGCAGGGTTCGTGGGCCAGCTCTCCTGGGTCTGAGCTCCAGCTGTAGCATCATCACTGTTATCGATATTGAGCAAGTTCCTTCACTCATCTGCATTTTATATTCTCCTCTGTAAAAATGAGATTAAAATTGCCCCACCTCATAGGGTTCCTGTCCAGCATAAATTCATGTGAAGTGCATTTAAAAAATGCCTGGAACATAGTAGTTCTATGTGTGTGATTGCTGTTGTTATCACAATTATCATTATTCCCCAAGAAGCAAGGAGCAAGAGCTCAACGCTTTGGGAGGCAGCTACCATGACCAGGAATCGAGACTATGCATGTTCATTTCTGGAACCAAAGTGGTTAGAGCACAAGAGCGCTTAGTGACATATTCGTGCCTCTCCTCCCCTACGTCACCAGACTGCGTCCTGTGACGTGCATGCTTGTGAGATTATTCAGCTCTAATAAATGAAGAAACCTGTAGTTTACACACATAGGCAAACCGTCTTAAGATGTTTAAAGACAGATCAGTAGCTATTAAGCAAGATGTGTGATTGTCATCAGCAGAATTCACAAAACGTGTTAGGTTATAAGTAGTCAGCAGGTAGGACATGTGCATGTTAAACACAAGTAGAGAAGGAGTGGAGGAAGCGAGAAACACCTAATATGTGTAATGTACCTGAGTGTTAAATATTCATAATGTATTAAATACACATGAGATTAAATATCAAGAGTCATTAAATATACATGAGTATTTAACATTCAAGATCTCCTAATTTGAGAACCTACTAGTTATGCTCTGTGGGCCACATGTCCTCTGCCCAAGAAACTCAAATAGAGTTCATAACTGTTCATCAGGCTAATTGGCGTGTGACAGCAGAGGCCAGGGACACCACAGCTCTCTAGTAGGACAAGTATGTGACATTGACCCAGGGCACCCACGGCGTGTGGCCCCTGTGTCAGGGATCCCCAGCACCATTCTCAGACCTGATGATTTTCTGGGACTCGTGGAACTCAGAAAAGCAGTTAAACTCTTGGTTACAGCTTGCTGCTGCTCTAAGTTGCTTCAGTCGCAGTCGTGTCCGACTCTGTGCGACCCCATAGACGGCAGCCCACCAGGCTCCCCCGTTGCTGGGATTCTCCAGGCAAGAACACTGGAGTGGGTTGCCATTTCCTTCTCCAATAAAGCTTACAGCTTACTATATAGCAAAACAATACAAGTTAAAATCAGCAAAGTAGAAAGGTGCATAGAACAGGCACAAGTTTCTAGCTGTCCTTTCCCAGTTGAACTGTACTTGAATGACACTTCATTCTCCTAGCAGCAATGTATGACACCAAATACAAAGTGCTGCCAACCAGGAAATTCAACTGAGCCTTGGTGTCCAGGGTTTTTATTGGGGTTTAGTCACATAGGCACAGATTGCCAGTGGGAATGACTTAAATACTCAGTTCCCAGCCCCTAGAAGTCCAGCTGATGGTGTGTGACCAAAAGCCCCTTCCGTTAATCACACTGTTAGCATAAACTATCTGGCAGGTTCCAAGACCCCAGGTAAACAAGACATTCTTATCAGGCAGGATATTTCAAGGGCTCAAGGATTACCTCCCAGGAGCTGATCAAGGGCCAGTCCTTTCTTTTGAATGAACAGAGCTTGAACACCCAAAGCCTGCTCAGTTAACCCTTTGCCACCCACTCCTCTTGCTCAAACCTCAACTCTGGTTCAAGTAACCACACTACCAGCAGGGAGAGCTGAGTGCAGAGAAAGACACTGTGTACCTCAGGTAAAGTGGTCTTGCATCCCACTTGTACCCTATCCTGAGTGAGTTAACTCACCCCATCTTTCTTGCTGTACGTTTTGAATGTATCTAAGTCCTTGTGACTTAAGTACTTTAATTTGTTCTATGAGTCTTTCTGGGATAGCCTGCCTAATGGTGTATTTAGAGGCTACAGAGAATGAGATGGCTGGATGGCATCACTGACTCGATGCACGTGAGTCTGAGTGAACTCCGGGAGTTGGTGATGGACAGGGAGGCCTGGCGTGCTGCGATTCATGGGGTCGCAAAGAGTCGGACACGACTGACGACTGAACTGAACTGAACCTCATGGACTTGGAGATAATCTTCCTACACGATATGTCTTGCCTTCATCATTTATTTGCAGTGGGTGGAGAGTTGTGATCTATTAGTCAGCTGTTGTTGAGATATGCCACAGGAGCAAAGGCTTACGAACACCATGGCTTGTCATGAATTAGGAATGATTATGCAATTGCTACAAGTGGGATAAAGAGGGAAGAGAAAGATAAGGAGGCAAATTCATGAGCGAATTGCTATGACTGTGATCTCATTCATTGTCTCCAGACACTGTGGACCACAATTTGCCTCTAGCTCCTATTTACTGAATTCTCACTACAGACCAGGCACCATACTAAACCCTTTGGTTAAATTTGCTTATCCTCACAGCAAGCCATGACAAATGCCCTATCTGTCCCTTCACCATCTTCCAGGTGAGTAAAGGAAGGTCCAAAGAGCGCAAGTGAGGTCATGAGCTCTGTCAGTGGAACCAAAACTCACATGTGAGCACAGTTTACGTTCATCACTCTGCTAGATGGCCTGGGCTCTGAGACTGCTTTGTCTTGGTCTCAGCACCTAGCACAGAGTACACAGAACTCTTTCATTTGCAAGTGACAGAAACCCAAGCCAAAAGGTGAAAAGGAATATTTTTTCACTCACAAGCCTGAAAATTTTAGGGACTAGAACTGAAACTGCTAGATCCGTGGACTCAACTAGGCAGGGGAATTTGCCTGCCCATTCATCATCTCCCAGTTTTGTTTCTTAACTACTTCACTGCTGTCAACTCTAAGTTAATATTCTTGTAGCTTGGCAATCAGTGCTATGTGAGATTCTATTTCCCACGAGCTCCAGCCACAGACCAGTGACTCCAAGTTACCCAATTAATCCAGTCCCCGAAGTAGGGCAGTGTCCAGCCCGGGTGGTGTACATATCACCTGATTTTAGGTCAGTCCCACTTGAACCACGTGGATTGAAAATGAATGAGGACATTTTCCTAAAGAAAAAATGAGGTTGTTGCCAAAAGAAGAGAGAAATCTCTGGGCAGGCAAAAACAACAAATATTCTCATAGGGTTCAATAAACGCTTGAATATATGGGTGAATGGATGAATGTTTGGATGGATGTGTGAATGAATGCAAAAATGCAATGTCTGAGGCAAGAGACTCTATAAGGAGAAACAAGGAAAAGGCTTTTTTCTATATCTTAACCGGAGAAGGCAATGGCACCTCACTCCAGTACTCTTGCCTGGAAAATCCCATGAACAGAGGAGCCTGGTAGGCTGCAGTCCATGGGGTCGCTAAGAGTTGGATACAACTGAGCAACCTCACTTTCACTTTTCACTTTCATGCATTGGAAAAGGAAATGGCAACCCACTCCAGTGATCTTGCCTGGAGAATCCCAGGGATGGGGGAGCCTCTTGGGCTGCCGTCTATGGGGTCGTACAGAGTTGGACACGACTGAAGTGACTTAGCAGCAGCAGCAGCAGCTATATCTTAACAGTGAGAGCAGTCCAGGCTAGCAATTCCTTTGGTACTCTTCCACAAAAGAGACACCAGGAGATTTGAGGGAAGTGGTTGGGGGAAGACTATTGAAAAATACAAAGAACGAGAACACGGGGAGGAGTTTCTCTAATGGAGGCCATTGCAGTTTTAATAGGACATCTGCCTCAAACAGTGTGCGTTTCTGGTTGCTGCTTCCGTTAGCATATCTCTTCCTCTTGGTGCAGGAAGAAGACTGCAGCTGTCAGGGGCCTTCGCAGCCCAGTGCACAAAGTGGTGAGACCCATCTGGAAGGCCAGGTCACCTCCACTGGCGCAAGCCAGCAGGGGCCTCCAGAAATATGAGCACGCTCCACGGGGAAGCTCAGAGTCTCTAACTTTCGAACTCAGGCCGTTCCTGTAGGTTGATTCCCTAGTTTTCAGCCTTGTTTGTGTCCCTGTGAGGCTGCCATTTGGAAAGGTGATTTTCAGAATGAGATTTGGCAGGGCAAATAGAGCTCCAGTTGGGAAAGTACATCCACCCTGCAGAGAAGGTTATGAAAAAGGACAGGACGATAGTTCCAGCAGCAGGTTCAGGGAGAGGGGAAAAAAAAAGAGCCACACACACCCTCACATACATAACCACCAGGCTGCCTTTGTGCACAGCACGAGCTCAGGGAGACCTCAGCATATTTCAGTCCCGAATCCTTGTTTTATTTTTCACCATGAGTTCCACTTCAGGGAAAACGTAATGTGCATCTTACTACTTTGCCTGCACTTCAGTTTTGCCCTTAAGATTTATTAACCCATTTTTATGTATTAACCCTTATAGTTGCTCTTGTGTGACAGCCTGTGTTCTAGGACTAAATGGATGTTTATGTCTTTTGTGTTTAAATCAAGGATTTGGGGGGAGTTTTATGCCTCCAAGAGCCTGAAGTTTCTTTTTCAACCTAGAAGCTTCTAAGGGTCACAGGCATCTGGGCTTCCAGGCTAGAGCGCTTAAGTCCAAGGTGCCTATTGAGCAGTGGTGCAGCATGCTTTCAGCTCTGACAGGTACTGAGCTTGCCTGCCATCTGGAAACCTACATCCTGACCTTTCTCTTCCAGCATCAGGGCTTTCAGTGCCAAACTCAAGCCAATTAAGGTTGAATGGAAGAAAACGTTCTGATTCAGTTTAGTTCAGTTCAGTCACTCAGTCGTGTCCAACTCTTTGCGACCCCATGAATCACAGCACGCCAGGCCTCCCTGTCCATCACCAACTCCCAGAGTTCACTCAGACCCACATCCATCGAGTCGGTAATGCCATCCAGCCATCTCATCCTCTGTTGTCCCCTTCTCCTCCTGCTCCCAATCCCTCCCAGCATCACAGTCTTTTCCAATGAGTCAACTCTTTGCATGAGGTGGCCAAAGTACTGGAGTTTCAGCTTTAGCATCATTCCTTCCAAAGAACTCCAGGGCTGATCTCCTTCAGAATGGACTGGTTGGATCTCCTTGCAGTCCAACGGACTCTCAAGAGTCTTCTCCAACACCACAGTTCAAAAGCATCAATTCTTCGGTGCTCAGCCTTCTTCACAGTCCAACTCTCACATCCATACATGACTATGGAAAAACCATAGCCTTGACTAGACGGACTTTTGTTGGCAAAGTAATGTCTCTGCTTCTCAATATGCTATCTAGGTTGGTCATAACTTTCCTTTCAAGGAGTAAGCATCTTTTAATTTCATGGCTGCAGTCACCATCTGCAGTGATTTTGGAGCCCCCCAAAATAAAGTCTGACACTGTTTCTACTCTTTTCCCATCTATTTGCCATGAAGTGCTGGGACCAGATGCCATGATCTTCGTTTTCTGAATGTTGACGGGTTTTTTTTTTTTTTTTTTTGAATGTTGAGCTTTAAGCCAACTTTTTCACTCTCCTCTTTCACTTTCTTCAAGAGACTTTTTAGTTCCTCTTCACTTTTTTTCATAAGGGTGATGTCATCTGCATATCTGAGGTTATTGATATTTGTCCCAGCAATCTTGATTCCAGTTTGTGCTTCCTCCAGCCCTGCATTTCTCATGATGTACGCTGCATAGAAGTTAAATAAACAGGATGACAATATACAGCCTTGACATACTCCTTTTCCTATTTAGAACCAGTCTGTTGTTCCATGTCCAGTTCTAACTGTTGCTTCCTGACCTGCATACAGGTTTCTCAAGGGGCAAATCAAGTGGTCTGGTATTCCCATCTCCTTTAGAATTTTCCATAGTTTATTGTGATCCACACAAGCCAGGCTTCAGCAATCCATGAACCGTGAACTTCCAGATGCTCAAGCTGGTTTTAGAAAAGGCAGAGGAACCAGAGATCAAATTGCCAACATCTGCTGGATGATCAAAAAAGCAAGAGAATTCCAGAAAAACATCTATTTCTCCTTTATTGACTATGCCAAAGCCTTTGACTGTATGGATCACAATAAACTGTGGAAATGTTCTGATTAGAGAATGTGATTTGCCAACCTAGAGTTAGACCAAACTTGAAATCTGAGGAAAGAGAGAGCAAGGTGCGAGCCCGTTTACACTGGGCTAAACAAGGTGCGAAGGCTGCTTTCTCACTGCACTTCGGTCAGGAAGGCAAACAGAGGTCCAGCGAAGTCCCAGAGTCACGGTCACAGAATTCACTCCTATGGGCCCTGCTGGGGCCCTACCCCAGCCAGGCTTTCTGCCTCGGCTGGAGAGGGGTTTGTTTTTTTTTTAAGCTGCTGAATAAAAAAAAATCGAAGATGAGATGGATGCAGCATAAACTTTACTCAGTGGCCAAAGAACGGAGAAGCAAGAAATAAGTTTACAAATCAGTTAAATCCACCTGGCCACAGGGATTTAATTTTAAAGACCAGCTCTGAACTTGGCTCAGAGAAGCCTACCCCCGGTTAACCTTAGTACCTAAGGTCGATTTTTAGGTGAATGCCAGGTTATATTTCTTCTCTGTCCCAACCCACCCACCTCCATGATCATTTCATTTGGATTCAACTCTCATAGTCCAAGTATTAATACTGACAACTCATCTGACTGTTTAAAATAATTTTTTTTAAAGAAACACTTTCTCACATGCTGAAACAGATAACTCACTTTCTCAGACTTGATGATTTCCATGCATAACTTAGTCTTCAAAAGGATGGAGCCAGTAGCTCAGGGTGGTGAGAAGTCAGGTGGCAAGTGAGATTGGCTAAGGGCTAAGGCTTTGCTCAGATCTTTGGACTGGAGGGTTGGAAGCAGAAAATGACATGTGATTTGAATTAATTCTTCATCTTTTTATTTTATTATTATTTTAATTAGGATTCAAATTTTATTCAAGAAGCTCTTTAATAAGAGAGGAAACTGCTAGGTCCTAAAGAACCAGGTGTCACCATTGAGGCTTGTTTGTTACAGAAAGCAGTCAAGAGCTGCCCAAATCCTCCTCTACAAATGGAGCCATCCACTGTCCACCAAGCGTCTTGCCCCAGAGGAATAAGTTTCAAGTAAAGTCAAATTTTGACTCATATCATTTCTTCATCCCTAAATAACTACATAACATCATTTCTTTCTTTATTATGTAACTGGATAGACTTTAGGAATTGTGCTTCCGGGTGAATCTTAACTGCCCTTGGCCACAGTGGCTTCAGCCTCTGCCTTGAGTGCTTTGTCACTGAAAACTCCTGGCTGACCTTGATCAAGTCATCCCGTTTGTTGGATTCACTTCCCTCTCTGGTACATGAGCCCCATGGGATGAGCGCTGGGACATTTCCACTCTGCCTTCTTCTGAGTCTCCACCTTTAATCCACATTTCCATTTAAGTGAGTGAAGAGAAGTAAAAGTGAAAGACACTCAGTCACATCCAACTGCTACCACATGGATTGTACAGTCCATGGACTTCTCCAGGCCAGAATACTGGAGTGGATATCCTATCCCTTCTCCAGGGGATCTTTCCAACCCAGGGATCAAAGCCAGGTCTCCTGCATTGCGGGCAGATTCTTTACGAGCTGAGCCACCAGGAAAGCCCAAGATTACTGGAGTAGATAGCCTATCCCTTCTCCAGAGGATCTTCTAGATCCAGGAATCGAACCAAGCTCTCCAGCATTGCAGGCAGATTCTTTACCAGCTGAGCTACCACGGAAGCCCAATACCACCTTATAAAGTGGTTATCAGGAAGCTTGATAAAATGCAGTCCTGGTTCCCACCTAGAACCTCTGACTTGAGTCTGTCTCCAAAGTTATTTGCTTAGTTATATACGTACTTGTGTGTCTGTTTTGGTCACTGCTCTATCTTCAACTCCCAGAAAAGCTTTAGGAACAAAGTAGATGCTTAAAAAGTATGTGTTAAGTAGATGAATGAATCAGCCTATTGCAGGCCCTTGGCAATGGTGGTTGGTTTAGAAACCTGACCAACATGACCCAAGCCATTCCATTAGAGGCTGGATTCAAGTTCTAGGACTTTGCTTGAGAATAAGAAATTCTTTTATGGCTGGAATCAACACAAGAACTGTGGGATGATTTTGCCCAAGACTAAAGCTAACAAAGAGGAGAGTGGAGCCAAGAGATTGAGTGAGGGAGACCAGGGACCATCAACGTCCACCTTCTGGATCCAGCTGTGATCTTGTCCCTGAGGAGAGACAATAAGTTGCTCTCTGTTGAGGCCACGATGACCTGGGCACTGTCATCATGACTGAAAAAGACCTGCCTGACAAGCCCTGAGCTCCAGGCTTCATTGGTGATTTGCCATCAGGATCACAGGTGCAATCTAGGCTGCAGCTTTTAAGAGGGGAGGCCATCCTTCATTCCTTATATATCTCTCCTGCTCCTCCTTTCTGCTCTTGGAACTTAAATGCATCACTAAAATTGTTATGATTGTTGTGAGAAATTTAATTTTGAAATGACTTAAGAATTTACAAACCCTTTTGTGCCTATTATCTCACTCAAAGCTCTCAACAACTTATAAGTCAGTGAAAGAACAGTCCAATTCACAGATGGGGAAACCGACTCTGCAGGAGATGGAGGCACCAGCCTTGGCATCAGGTGGCTAATACCACAGCAGGGGCCAGCCAGGACGCTAACTCAGGTGCTCGGATCACAAAGCCTTCACTTTCCCTCACTGTCTTTGTGCTTCCTTTTCATGAAAAAACAATAGACCTAAAATTCAGTGATTTTACCCTAGTGGGTCCATGAACTCCAGTCATGAAAATGAAAGTGTTAGTCCCGCAGTCATATCTGACTCTTTGCCACCCCATGGACTGTAGCCCATCAGGCTCCTCCTTCCATGTAATTCTCCAGGCAAGAATACTGGAGTGGGTGGCCTTTCCCTTCTCCAGGGAATCTTCCCGACCCAGGGATCGAACCTGAGTTTCTGGCATTGTAGGCAGAGTCTTTACCGTCTGAGCACCAAGGAAGACCGGAACTCCAGCCATAATGGACACTTAAGATTCCTTGGCCAGTCAGAATGTAGCCAAGCCCCACTACTGGACTTTGTCCACGGAGCATGTCTCTAGCAGGATAAAGCACAGACCCAGGAACTCAATGGGGCTTCAAGATACTTTAAGATGAGACATCAGCTGAGTTCATGTCACCTATCTTCCCAGCTGGTACATACCATGTGGATCAGGTCTACAAGAAAGGGATGATTTTGTTACTGACCAGGGTTCTTGGCCTTCTTCCTCAATAGAAATTGATCAGAGGCCAGACAAAATTCAGGCGAGGCTTTCCTGGGTCCCTACTGCAGCAGGGGGCAGCAAGAACAAACAACAGTTTCCCTTGACAGAAGGGACGTGTCCAGGGGTTGGGCCAGAGGTGTGGCTTAGGTGGTCTGCCCACCCCTGTAGTGGTGCTGTGTGCAGGGGGGCACATGCAATTCCCTGCCTTTGCTTCTAATACCCTGCTTTTGCTCCTGGCTCTTCAGAAAGTGGCAGTGGTCTTTTTGGTCTTCCTGTTTCATTTTGTCCATTATTTGGCCCAGCTAACAAGCTCTTGAACTGTGGTGTTGGAGAAGACTCTTGAGAGTCCCTTGGACTGCAAGGAGATCCAACCAGTCCATTCTGAAGGAGATCAACCCTGGGATTTCTTTGGAAGGAATGATGCTGAAGCTGAAGCTCCAGTACTTTGGCCACCTCATGCGAAGAGTTGACTCATTGGAAAAGACTGTGATGATGGGAGGGATTGGGGGCAGGAGGAGAAGGAGACGACTAAGGATGAGATGGCTGGATGGCATCATTGACTCCATGGGCGTGGGTCTGGGTGAACTCCAGGAGTTGGTGATGGACAGGGAGGCCTGGCGTGCTGCGATTCATGGGGTCGCAAAGAGTCTGACACGACTGAGCGACTGAATTGAACTGAACAAGCTCAAAGTTATTTTTAGTCCCTTATACTTTCTGTTGGAGAAGGAAATGACAATCCACTCCAGTATTCTTGCCTGGAAAATCCTATGGCTGGAGAAGCCTGACAGGCTACAGTCCATGGGGTCACAAAGAGTTGGACACAACTGAGCGACTCACACACACATACTTTCTGTGTATTTTGCTGCTGAAGGAGATTTTTGTCCAGGTGCAAGCATTGCAGTAACGGGTCCCAGGTCCTAGCCTATTTCAACTGCGTCCTCATTGTGCTTCATGGAGAATGGCATATTTGAGAACTTGTGCCCAGACGACATTCCTAAGCCTAAGAGATGATTCTTCCTCAAGACGCCACTCTCCTTCACAGATAACTAAGTTTGCGTTCAGAAGCTGTGCCAACTTAAGCCTATCATTTATTTACTTATTTACTCAGTTATCATTTATTTATTAGGCTTTTAAAAACTGTGTCCTTTAGAAAATGACACTGGATACCAGCCAGGAATAAGATATCAATAAAAAAGTAAATATAAATATGATACTAATTTAAACTGTAGCAAGATAAAAAGATCTACCTAAAACACCACCCTGTTTGAGAAGGATCAGTTTAAAGGCACAAGTCAGAATATAAAGCTTGGCAACAAGAGGTTGTCCTTAAGGGGGTTAGGAATTCCAGAGAGTCCTTCATGGATTTGAAACTTGCCATGGAACCAGAGCAATACTCACAGAATATATCTTGAAATGATTAATAGTAGCAGGAATAATGAGGCTTCCCAGGTGGCACTAGTCATCAAGAACCCGCCTGCCAATGCTGGAGACATAAGACAGGAGGGTTTGATCCCTGGGTCAGGAAGATCCCTGGGGGAAGGAGTGGCAATACATTCCACCATTCTTCCCTGGAGAAACTATGGACAGAGGAGTCTGGTGGGCTCCAATCCATAGGGTTGCACAGAGATGGACACGACTAAAGACATGACTGAAGCGACTTAGCAGCAACAGTAGGAATAATGATGATTATACATATGCTATCTGAAATAAACAATGAAAATTGCTTTTCAGCTAGCAAAAACTCACCCTCCACATATCATGTCATTTGATAGATCAGTCCAGATGGAAACCTGGAACTCCTCACAGGTATTTCAGACGCAACCTCACGTATTATCAGCTGATGCTCCAAATTACAGGTGCTCAGAGTAAGGAATCGTTGAGCCCAGCTAGTTTGCTCTGCAAATGTTACCAGCAGCCTGCATGCATGGAGCCAGGCTCAGAGCTACACGCTTTATATTCATGATCTCATTTGATCCTCACAATCCTCGCCCTCAGTTGACTGGTGAGACCAAGGCTTAGTACAATGATGTCACTCGTGGCCACTTAACTAGAAAGTGAGAGAACCGGGCTCTGTGGCTGAAGATGCTCCTGTCACAGCTCAAGGTCCTCATCTTACACAAGCCCGCATATTTTTCAAGCAGAGAGTCAAGGTAAAGACAGATTTCATGCTTTGGAAGCAGATGGTCCTAAAGAAGACAAGAGGAGACAGAAAGGACTTGCATTAACCAGCTGTGTGACCTTTTGAAAATCAAACTCCTACAGCCTCATTTTCACCTTCTGTAAAACAAGGCGCTTAGATTAAATGCTCTCTGAAGAATCTTCCAGCACCAACACTCAATGATACTGTGAAGTATGTCACGTCTGCTGACAGGCAAGTGCGACGGGAAGGGAAATTTTGCTATTAACAAAACGAAAAGAGAAGAACAACCATAGCCCCTTGTGCATTTTAGAGAAACAGAAAAATCCCTCCCAGGCCCCTTATTGAGCCTTTGGTTTTAGCATATTTCTTATACAAGAGTCTTACAAGTCCTCTGGTGCCCCTCATTTACTGATCTCAGTGCTTCAGAATCCTTCTCAACACAGTGCCCCAGGCAGCCTACAGATGATCAAAGTGGACATCCAAGATAAAATGCACTTTATATCCCTCCCACACAGGAGTTATCTGGGTTTTTTTAGAAGAGCATGAACCTTACAGACGTGCCAAGGTTATGCTGTGGTCAAACAGCGGATGAGGGGCAGCCTCTTGAACAAGTGCAAGTCTCCTAAACACATTTGCAGGGACAAGATTAAAACGCATCCTCAGAGAGCCCATGCTGCGATGGTCCAGCAGACCCGGCAGTCCCTTAACATAAACTTTCATTATTAGAGCTTAATTAACACCACCGAGGATAGGAATCAGTCCATTCCCTTTCAGCCATAAGACAGAGCAGCTTCTCAGGGAGAGTCCACACTCAGACCTTCAGATTCTCTCTGGGAGAAAGAATGCTGCTCTCAGAATGCCAACTCCCACAGGCTTGTGCACAAAACACACCAATTCTCTTATCCATCTATTTCAAGTCTTTTTCCCTGGGGAGTGAAGATGAGCCTGTGGGATCAGGGCGCGGGCTGTAAATAATGGTCGCAGGCAGAGATGGATGATGAGAGAGTGTGTGGGCAGGCTCCCAGCTGCAATCGCATCCCAGCTCTGCCTGCTTCGGTGACCACCCCACCTCTGCGCAGCGATGCCCCCAGGAAGGAGCTCATGTCCTCCAGGCTTCTATTTTTGACTGCCCTTTGCCTATGCATTCTTGCTGCCCTTTCTCTGCGCAAAGCTGAATGATAAAGCCATAGCCAAGGAAAAACACACCCTGCAAAGCCAGCTTTCTTCTCAAAACACCAAACACTCCCATGAGACCCTTTGATGCGCTGCATGTGTTTTTTGATGAGAAAAGGTATTTCTTGAAATCCCGGTTGGTGGTCAGTCAATGCCCGGGCACTGAGTAGCCTCTGAGTGACGGGCACAAGGGACACGAGACGAAATAGAGGGCCAGGTCTTAGTCCAGGGAGCCAGCAGTCTAGACGGGAAGTTGGTAAAGTGAATGATCACAGATGCTCACTGGAGTAACCGGGGCACGGACCAAGTGCTGTAGGATGGCAGTGGGCCACAGGAGCCTGGTCAATTACCCAATCCAGGCACTAAGCAATGAAGAGCACCTGTTCCTACAAACACACATATGCACAGAGCCTCGTCACGACAGCTACACCCTCAGCTTCACTGCTGCTCTGCATCAATCTCAGGCATCTCTCTGAGAGAGCACCCCAATCCAGGATAAGGCATGCTTTCTAGCTTCCTGAAGGAGCAGCAGCAGCTGGTCAAACCAGGGGTCAAGGTAGTGAGGACCACAGCCGTCTCTCTGGCCGGTGAACGCTCTGCACGTCCCATCTTCCCCTTGCTCCCCAGCAGCTTTCTGCAGATACTAATCTTTGGTCTCCCTTACCCTTTCCTTGTGCTATTCAGGATTTTTTTTTTCAATAGATTCCCGGATTGATTTCAGATTCTGTTTCAAATCTCTGGTATGTTTCAGGTTTGCTGATTGGACACTGACGGCGTGGGGCACAAAGGTGTCCAAGAGACAGCCCTGCTTCAAGGTCGGCGGGGCACAAGCCCTCACCCTTCAAGAGCGAGAACACTCAGGTTCTGTTCTCTCTCACTGCCTGTGACTGATGGTGCAGGAAGGGAAATCCCTCACCAGCCCCGACTAAGTGTGCCCAACAAGAAGCACGACTCTTGGCAGGAGACTAGCCTTTTCTGGGTAAATACATGGCACCTGAAATCTGTGTGAAGTGCTGGAAGTAAATTGAAACAATAGAACACCAGTAGGAAGCACATGCTGAAAGAAACTCAGGGAACAGAAAAATGTGATGGGCAGGAGGGTGCTGAGGAAGAGAATCAGAAGGCTAAGGGTGAGGAGTAAAGTGTTAGTTGCTCAGTCTATGTGACTCTTTGCAACCCCATGAACTGTAGCCCACCATGGAATTCTCCAAGCAAGAATGCTGGCATGGGTTGCCATTCCCTTATCCAAGGGTTCTTCCCAACCCAGGGATCGAATCCAGGTCTCCTGCACTGCAGGCATATTCTGGATGAGCGGTAAACAAGGACAAAGAATTCAGTTTGATGAAGGTCACCTCAGCTTGTTGCCTCGACTCAGCACGGCAAAGGAGGCTGTGTCGGCTACCTGCCTGCTCAGGGAACGGGGCATCAATGCATCCAACTTCAGCCTAACACCGGGGTTACCTTGACAATGTAACGTGGAGGCTAAGGCATGGCTTCTGAGTTAAATCACACACTCACTGCATGACTTGAGCAAGTTGTCTTTCTTCTTTAAGCCTCAGTTTCCTTACCTGTGAAAAAAAGGGAGATGGGGAGAAGAGCCTGGTGAGTTTTTGTACCAACTTGGTGGGACTACAGGACCCAGACAGCCAGTCAAACACATTTGGATGTTGCTGTGAAGGTATTTTTTAGATTAGATGAATAATTAGATCAGTAGACTGAGCAAAACAAACGCCTCCATAATGTGGGTGGGCCTCATCCAATCAGCTGAAGGCCTTAAGAGAAAAAACCGATCTCCTCTCACACAAGAGGGATTTCTGCCAGCCTTTGGACTTGGACTTTGAATTTCTGACAGCCTTTGGACTTGAGCTGCAGCACCAGTGATTCCCTGGGTCTCCATCTGCTGGCCGATCTTGCAGATTTTCTACTTACCAAGCCTTCACAATTGTATGAGCCAAGTCCTAAAAATCTCTCTATAGATAGGTAGATAGGTAGATAGGTAGATATTATATAATATATATACTTATTATATATATTTTATATATATTATCTTCCATATGTATATAACACTATATATACATGTTATTTTTCATATACATATAAAACACTATATATATGTACATATTTGTAGTGACTCAGATGGTAAAGAATCTGCCTACAATGCAGGAGACCAGGTTCAATCCCTGAGTTGGGAAGATCCCCTGGAGAAGGGCATAGCTACCGACTCCAATATTCTTGCCTAGAGAATTCCATGGACAGAGGAAGCTGGCGGCCTGCAGCCCGTGAGATCGCAGTCAGACACAACTGAGAGACTAACACTTTCACTTTAAGAAAGTGATCTTCCCAATCAGGGCAGTCTTCCCAACCCAGGGATCAAACTGGCATCTCTTGTGTCTCCTTCATTGGCAGGCAGATTATTTACCAGTGGTGCCACCTGGGAAGCCCCTATATAAAACACACACACACATCCTATTGGTTCTGCTTCTCTGGAGGGAATAAGAAATTCTACTTTATGAAGACATTTTGAAGTACTTAAGAAGGCACCTGGTATCCCACAAGTGTTCAGCGTTACCCGTAAAAGAACGGGGTCTGAGACCAGCAGCCTCCTCACAGCCCATGGAAGGCAGAAGCATTTCTGTCCTGGGCTGTCCACGGTGGAGTCAGGAGACCCGGGTACAGACCCCAGCTTTACCCGAGGCCTGCCCCCTCACTGCACAGAGAGGAGCTGGGGGAACTGGAGCTGGCCCCCAGACCCAGATCCACAGCACACTCCATTTTCCTTCGGTGAGTTACCCCACTTTGGGTAGCAGCATGGTCACTGAGAAGGTGAAACCTGCTTAGTTGAAGAGCTGACTCTTTGAAAAGACCCTGATGTTGGGAAAGATTGAAGGTGGGAGGAGAAGGGGAGGACAGAGGATGAGATGGCTGGATGGATTCACCGACGCAATAGACGTGACTTTGAGTGAACTCGGGGAGTTGGTGATGGACAGGGAGGCCTGGCATGCTGCAGTCCACGGGGTCGCAAAGAGTTGGACATGACTGAGCAACTGAACTGAACTGAAGTCTCCTCCAAGGTCTCTGGAGGCAGGTTTGCACCCCAGAGATGCTACTGCTGGAAGCAGAGTTCTCCTGACTTTTCCTTTCCCCACCTCCCCCTCAGCTCAGAAGAAGCTATGCTGAGAGGTTACCCAGCTTGATCCACAAGTTGGTTGAAACCAGACCAGCTTGTGATGGGCAAGTTTATACTTTGGTGCGTTGCTTTCCTGTGGCTGCTGTAACAGATGACCACAAACTTGTTTTCAAACACCAAAACTGATTCTCACAGCTCTGGAGGCCAGAAGTCCTGAACCAAGGTGTCAGCACCACCTCACTCCCTCCAGAGGTTCTAGAGGAAAATCCATTCTGTGCCTCTTCCAGCTTCCAGGGGCTGCCAGTGTTCCTTGGCTGGTAGTTGCATCCCTCCAGTCTCTGCCTCCGTCTTCACATGCCTTCTTCTCCAGGAGTGTGAAACCCCCCTCTGCCTTTTTCTTGTAAGGACACTTGTGATGGCTTTCAGGGCCTGGATAAACCAGGTTCATCTCCTCATCTTGAGATTCTTGACTTATTCACATCTAGTAATGCAGACATGCTTTTTCCAAACAGAGGAACCTTTAGAGTTTCCAGGAATCAGGACCTGATATCTCTGGCTTCCTGAGGGAGGAGGATGCCCTGAGCTCAGAGGAGTTCACCCCATCCCCCCGGGTAACAGGGAAAGCCAGCAAAAGCCACAGCCTCAAAGACAAGAAGCGGAGAAGGCAATGGCACCCCACTCCAGTACTCTTGCCTGGAAAATCCCATGGACAGAGGAGCCTGGAAGGCTGCAGTCCATGGGGTCACTGGGGTCGGACACGACTGAGCGACTTCACTTTCACTTTTCACTTTCACGCATTGGAGAAGGAAATGGCAACCCACTCCAGTGTTCTTGCCTGGAGAATCCCAGGGGCGGGGGAGCCTGGTAGGCTGCCGTCTATGGGGTCGCACAGAGTCAGACACGACTGAAGTGACTTAGCAGCAAAGACAAGAAGAGTGTCCCCAGGGCATCTGAGCGAGCCTCTCCCAGACTCAGAGGATGGATGGAGCCTGTTTGCTGAGTGGAGACACCCTCTCCCTACACAAGACTGACTCTCGGATGCCTTCCAAGAGCTTAGCTTGTATTGAAAGAGGACTTGGCTGGGCTCATACTTCTGGGAAAATGGGTGGAGAGAGCAAAGGCAGGGTGGCCTCAGCAGAGGTTTATCCTGGCCCAGGGATTCATTTGAAAACTGTCTCACTACTAGACCACTTAAAAGGAGGACTCAGAGGCTCTTTTTCCCCTAATCTGTAGAGGTTTCCATGCCAACACAAGCAGCTTAATTTTTTCGACATGGCCAACTTTTTCTCCCACGTCCAGCTCCACTCTTGAGGAGAGAACCATCTATCTTCGTATCCAGCACGATCCTCAGCATGAGAACAGGGAAGACTTGAATCATGAGGCTCCACGGACAATATCCAGCTTTCCTTTGTCCCAGGAACGGGCAACTGGCAAGAAAGGTCTAGCCCTCAGCTTGCTGGCTCTGGTCTTCCCTCGGACACCCCAGGTCTTGCCTGAACTCGCTCTTTTCTTGCTTTCTCTCTGCAGTTTTCCTCTTGCTCTACAGCTTTCGTCTTTCCCTTCTCTCCCACCCACCTCCTGCTTGTTTAGCCAGGGGCATGCAGATGTGAAAAGCCGTAACCCTTCGACCTTCACTTCTGAGATAAGCTTTGGAAGGTGCCCAGCTGAGACGCCGTCAGCGCCCTGGCCGTATCCGCTCGGCTTTCACCAGAGCCGTACGCACCAGCCCGATCCTCCCTGGGATGCTCACCCAAGGGCTCTTTCTGACTGGAACGTCCTTGTGCCTGCTGTGTCCACAGGAGCCCGCTGGGAGTCAGCGGTCACACAGCACGTGGGTAGAGGCCCGACAGCAGCCGCTGATCGCCTCTCCCTGTCCCCTGGGGCAGGCCGACTCCAAAGCCCACGTTCCACACTGGCCCACAGCGTCCCCGGTGGGCTTAGGCTGTCTGTCCACAGGGGTAACTTGCGGGTGATGTCCCTTTATCAGGCTGTCTTCCTGTCTCATTCTCTCTTCCCTCTCTGCTTCCTGCAATCACCTCCCCAGAAACCTACTTGCTCTCGAAGGCTTGTCTCCGCATCTGCTCCAGGGAGCAGCCCCCGCTGAGCCATCCTCTTGTCATCAGTCTGGGACCGCCTGCGTTTCCCACACACCCGTAGGCAGGGCGCCCCGGAGAAGCACACTTTCCACGCTACAGTGCCAAGCTCATGCCCTGAAATCTGGCCCCTTTGGTCCCAGTGTGAGAAAACGGATGTGGCATCTTCATACTTACTGTTCTCGGTCAGACGAGACTGTCCCCTCCTGTTTGCTTATTATCTCATGTTGCACCCGAGTCTAGCTTCTCCCACAACAAACACACGTTCTTCCTTTCAGAGGCTATTCCAAGACCAGTTTATGGTAAACCTCAAGCTTTTCTTGCTATTTTGGCTTGTTTCTCAATTTTTGCTCATGTTTTTCTGTGTGTGAGAGTGTGTGTGTATGTGTTCTCAGAGGAGACTGTTTAATGACGTCTAGAAAAATTCAAGTTGATCACTTGACCCCTTTCCTCTACTCTCAAGCCAAATATGAGCAAATGGCTCTTCTTGGGAACCTTCCATCATCTCTTGCCCCCACTACAACTCTGTCAAGTCAGAAACTGGGCTTCCTGACTCAGCCCCTTCCAGAGCTGTCAATATTTATTTTTCTGTATTTCTTCACTTTGATTGGCATCCTTTGACACAGACAGCTTTGAACTACACCAGGATGGCTCAGCTTCCTTGACCTGCTCCATCAGTGAACAGACCCTGGCATCAGCTTGCCCCACAGTGACAGAGGGCCTCAGGAATTATTGCCCCACTGCTGGGCATCTCTCACCACGTATGGCCATCAACTCCTGGCTAATATTCAATCATACCTGCTCATGAGATTCAAAACCAAATATGAATAGCTATTTCAGTTGCTGGTCATTTGATCAAACTCAGTGTTACCCTAACAGAATCCTTGACCTGGGTTTTAAATTGAGGTCAGTGGTCAACACAACTCTGCAATTCCAGCTCTCTGCTCCCCTGCAAGTTTGCCCATGATCATGAGGCTGTAGGTGAAGGGCAGGGGGCATGAGAGACAGTGCAAATCACTGTGAGCTTTAACAGCACACAATGCTGGGCTAAATCTTGGTTCTACCACTTTCCCATGTGTTACCGCGGACAGGTTAGGCAGCCACTCTGAACCTCTGTTTCCCCAGTGGCAAAATCAGGGTGATAAAATCTACCTTGGAGTGTTGAGTGGAGATGAGAAGACATAATGTGCATCTTATTTATGGGTCATTTATGGGAAGGAGAGTGTTGGAAACTTTCATTATAATGGTGGATTCGTTGCTTTCCCCTTGAAGTTCGGATAATGTGAACCTAACTCAATACAGGCCCAGAATCCACATGCAAAAGGTGCACGCCTGGGCCTTCCCTGGCAGTCCAGGGGTTAAGATTCCATGCTTCCACCACAAGGGTCCTGGGTTCAACCGCTGGTCAGGGAACTAAGATCCCAGCCAAAACACACACACACACACACACACACACACACATTTAATAAGAAGAAAACTAAAACCAGCAGGCTCCCATATTTTATCTTTAACAAGACATCATTCTAGACCGGGGTCAATGAAACAACCTGTGGACCAAATCTAGTCCACTACCTCTTTCTGTATGGCTCATGTTTTAATATTTTAAAATGCCAATTTAAAAAATAAGAGGGAGAATATTTTGTGACCAGGGAAAATTGTATGCAATTCAAATTTCAGTCTCTACAAATAAAGTTTTATTAGAACTCAGCCACACCCTTTCATTGAGTGTGGTCTGTGATTGATTTTCATGCTGTAAAGAGAGTCATGGCAGCAGAGACCACACAGGCCAGAAAGCCTAAAATATTTTCCATGTGGCCCTTTAGAGAAAATGTTTTCTGACCTCTTATCTCTGATCCTGGATTATTTAAGATGTGTTAACTCTAAAGAATGTCTCCAAGTTGCCTCAGGTGACGGGAGTTTATTATAAGATTATAACCTGAAAGAGCTGAGGCACCAGTAAACCAGGTGCTGGCCCACAGCAGCTGCCACCCCTGACCTGATGCGCCCCCTGCTTGTGGACCACGTCCTGTGGTTGCCCCCACAATCGACTTGAGGGCAGCGTGAAGAGGCACCCAGCAAGGGCAATCTCCTGGCCTGAATTAGACTAGAAGCTCTGCCACTGATACGCCAGGTCTTTCAAAAGGCTGGCCTGTTTTTACTTCTCTACCTCCTGCTGTCTGTTGGGTACCGTCCATCTGGTGCCACGTAAACACATTTGTCTCCTTGAGTGTCCTGAGCAGCCCTAGGAGGTCAGTGTCATCATCTCATTTTATGGGTGAATAATCTGAGACTGAAGAAGGTGAAACGCTGAGCCTGAGGTCACCCAGCTAAGAAGTGCGGAGTGAAGGTTTTAAATTGGGTTTTTCTGACTTCAGAAGCCCTTGGTTCTACCATTCACATTTGAAATTCACTCGTGAATTTCATTCTGAGAAATAGAAAGTAAAGCACATGTATTTTAAGGTGAAGGCTGAGCTCTCGGCTGGTTTCTGCTTTCCGGGGGTACAGAGTGGGAGACGCTGCCCCTCTCTGTGAGCCGCAGTCCGGTGGGGTAGTCACACTTGAAAGGGCAAGTTGCTGGCAGGGACCCTTATCGCACAACTACCAGTGTGTGCTGTGTCCCCAAGACTCCAGGGACTAACTTCTCACACACTTGGGATTTGGGAACTTAAAGCTGAAAGCGAGTAACTCCATCGTCCTCCAAATTAGACTGAGATGTGACTTATCCCATACAGTGAAAAGAATCTAAAGACTTGACTCAGTTCGGTTCAGTTCAGTTCAGTCGCTCAGTCGTGTCCGACTCTGCGAGCTAATGAATCGCAGCACGCCAGGCCTCCCTGTCCATCACCAGCTCCCGGAGTTCACTCAGACTCACGTCTATTGAGTCAGTGATGCCATCCAGCCATCTCATCCTCTGTCGTCCCCTTTTCCAGTGGTCACATATGGATGTGAAGAAGGCTGAGCGCAGAAGAATGGATGCTTTTGAACTGTGGTGTTGGAGAAGACTCTTGAGAGTCCCTTGGACTGCAAAGAGAGCCAGCCAGTCCATGCTGAAGGAGATCAGCCCTGGGATTTCTTTGGAAGGAATGATGCTAAAGCTGAAACTCCAGCACTTTGGCCACCTCATGCGAAGAGTTGACTCATTGGAAAAGACTTGACTACCATGTGCAAAGTTCTGATTGGCTGAGAGAACATGTCAGACAAATCACACTGTTGAGGAAGCGGTGAGGAGCCGGATCTCGACTTGGCGCTGACCCCTAGCGGCCATCCTGAGAAGTTGGGAAGCCACCATTTGGCGGGAGACAGTGGACGCAGAGGAGAGGGCAGAGGGAATGTCCCAACATTCCAACAAAGATCCTGACATGAGACATTGCGTTTTATAGAGAAAATTATTGTTTTTGGAAAGCAACTTAAAGCATGATTCTGGGTCCTTAGGATAGGCTAATAGGATTTCTGTTTAAAAACACTGAAGGTCATCTTTTAGTATAGATGCTCCAAAACCACATGTAAAAATTAAATGTAAAAAATGAAAAACACATTTTAATGCTATAAAACTTAATTTTTTAAATAAAACTGGAAAAAAGTTTTGTGATGTTTCTGAGATCCCATTTCAAACCATACTAACTCCAAAATCAATCATTAAAATAAAGAAATTTTACTGTGGAATTTACACAATAAATCTTCCTTTAGGAGGAAAAATGAAGTCAGTTCAGTTCACTTCAGTCACTCAGTCATGTCTGACTTTTTGCTACCCCATGGACTGCAGCAGCCAGGCTTCTCCGTTCATCACCAACTCCCAGAGCTGGCTCAAACTCATGTCCATCAAGCCAATGATGCCATCCAGCCATCTCATCCTCTGTCCCCTTCTCCCCCCTTCAATCATTCCCAGCATCAGGGTCTTTTCCAATGAGTCAGTTCTTTGCACCAAGTGCCAAAGTACTGGAGTTTCAGCTTCAGCATCAGTCCTTCCAATGAATATTCAGCACTGATATCCTTTAGGAAGAACTGGTTGGATCTTCTTGCAGTCCAAAGGACTCTCAAGAATCTTCTCCAACACCACAGTTCAAAAACATCAATTCTTCGGCGCTCAGCTTTCTTTATAGTCCAACTCTCACATCCATACATGACTCCTGGAAAAACCATAGCTTTGATCAGACAGACCTTTGTTGGCAAAGTAATGTCTCTGCTTTTTAATATGCTGTCTAGGTTGGTCATAACTTTTCTTCTATGAAGTACAGAACCACGTATTAGGGAAGAGTTTAATCTATTTTTTTTTAAGTAACATAAAATGTCAAACACAAATACCAAAAAATACCTTAAAAGATGAAAAAAACCTACAAAACAAATGACTAAATAAAACAAATGCTAAAGTAGACTTGATGGCCAGGCTTTCCATGTGGCACCCACCTGCCAGTAAGAACCCACCTGCCAGTGCAGGAGATGCTGGTTCGATCCCTGAGTCAGGAAGATCCCCTGAAGGAGGAAACGACAACCCGTTCCAGTACTCTTGGCTTTATGGCCAGCATAGAATTCGACCAGAGATCAATTCAAGGACAGTTTCCTTCAGGGAGGATTTTTTTTGGAGCTGCCAGGCTCATAGAGGGACTCAATGGAAGGAAGCACCAGGGGGTACAGCTTCAGGAAAACCAAGAATGAAGACATGAATCTGTAAATGGCAGATGCCTCCAATAGATAAGCATGGCACATAGTTAACTTATATCCTAGGATTTAGGTTGGCAAAAAAGCAACTTTTGGGGAAACCTCATCAAGGAGATGGAAGCTCACCTTATTTCTGGGCTGTGTCTTCACTGGGCAAAACAAAAAGTCCCTCCAGAACTTGGTCAACCTACAAGAATGTACTGAGGACCTACCTGAATACTGTAGGAGACCAGACACAAGGCTTTTGAACTGTGGTGTTGGTGAAGATTCTTGAGAGTCCCTTGGACTGCAAGGAGATCCAACCAGTCAATCTTAAAGGAAATCAGTCCTGAATATTCACTGGAAGGACTGATGCTGAAGCTGAAACTCCAATCCTTTGGCCACTTGATGTGAAGAACTAAACTCATTGGAAAAGACCCTGATGCTGGGAAAGATTGAAGGCAGGAGGAGAAGGGGACGACAGAGGATGAGATGGTTGGGTGGCATCACTGACTCGATGGACATGAGTTAGAGCCAGCTCTGGGAGTTGGTGATGGACAGAGAAGCCTGGCGTGCTGCAGTCCATGGGGTTGCAAAGAGTCAGACACAACTGAGCGACTGAACCGAACTGAGACCTGGGGTGGGAAACTGTCAGAGAAGAGGAGACAGCGGGGCGGGGCGGGCAAGTCCTCTGTGGCACTAGCTTGGCCTCCTTGTCAAAACTTGTTCTCCAGTTCGGAGAGGTCCACTGCGCTTTGAACTTGCAAGCATCCTGTGTCCATGGGCACCCATCAAGAGGAACTAGAGGCCAGGCAAAAGGACCAGATTAGCCCAGAAGTGCCCGTCTTTCCAGTGCTGCCTGCATAGAAATGGAGAGAGAGGTTGATACAGTGGTGCCTGACAGGCCAGGTAAGGGATCACAGGGGGCCCCCCCACTCTGAGACCCCCATCTGCTCTGTTGCCAGGCCCCAGCCAGCCTTCTGAGATCTGAGGTTCTCCCCAAGGCTCAATCTGGTGCCCTTCGGGCAGTCTGACAGTGGCAAGCGCCCTCTACACTGCAGCTCCTGGACATCTGTGGCTGCAGAAATGCCCTTGCCAATCAGTGGTGCCCTTTGCCTGCGCCCACAGGCCTTCAGCTCTCTGCCCGCAATGCCACAATGCTTCATCCTGAGTTGCCAGTCAGGCTCAGGTGTGGCTGACCTGGTCATGAGAGGCCAATACCTGGGCAGAGCAGGCAGAAATGAATTTGTTTGACAGCCACTGCCTTGAAGGCAACACTCATCCCTTTTCCAAAGCGTGCACATTGGCGACTTCTGTGTGAAATTCATGGGGACATTATTTGGAAAGTCACATGCTGACATGTTTATCTTGTTAGCTGTCAGGATGAGTAAGTATGCACGTTGAGTGCCATCATTCAGCCTGCACAGAGAAACACTACCGCTCAAGAAATCTGACACAATAAATACATTTCCTAACACGATTTGTCAGACTTATATTAATCCTTTGTTCTGAGCTTGTTGTAATTGACCTTAAACAGACCTACGATGACCCAGGGATGAGAGGCCATGAACTGCAGAGAAGTGTGGAGAAGCAGCTACCCAGCCTGCATCATAGATTGTATTGATACTTGTCTCCTAGCATCTAATTACCCAGAAGATAGCCACAACCATAGGTTCAAGCCTTGCCACCAAAGTAAGAAGAAAGCCAAGGTGTGGTTGAAGTAATTGCCACATTTCTTAACAGTCCTGTCCACTTTTCCAGAGGTTAAGCACAACCCTGAAGTGAGTTCAAATGCTGGAAATGAGAACATGGATTCAAGGGAGACAAAAAATTGTAGAGTATTGAAGGATTTCAGCGATGAGAAATGAATAAAATCGCCCCTAGCCTTCCCCGTTGGACCAGCTCTGTTCTGGCTTCAGGCAGCAGACTAATTGCTGCTCATCTGTGACAGTTCAGGAGTCTCAAAAAGGGACAGCATCCTATACCCGCTGGTAGGAATGTAAACTGGTGCAGCCACTGTGGAAAAAAGTATGGTGTTTACTTTAAAAACTAAAAATAAGGAGTTCCCTAGTGGCCTGGTAGTTGGGATTCCAGGCTTTCACTGTGGCTGGGGTTCAATCCTTGATTGGGAAAATGAGATCCTACAAGCCCCATGACACAGCAAAAAAAAAAGAAAACTGAAAATAGAGCTACCATTGATC
The DNA here is from genome assembly GCA_006408695.1 of Aepyceros melampus. Taxonomy (NCBI): domain Eukaryota; kingdom Metazoa; phylum Chordata; class Mammalia; order Artiodactyla; family Bovidae; genus Aepyceros; species Aepyceros melampus. The sequence continues at coordinate 184,747 of SJXQ01007990.1, read as the reverse complement.
CAGCAATCCCACTGTTAGGCATATATCTGGACAAAACTATAATTCAAAAATATACATGCACCCCTATGCTCAAAGCGGCACGATTCACAATGGCCAAGACATAGAAACAACCTAAATATCCACTGATGGAAGAGTGGATAAAGAAAGTGTGACATCTGTGTGCGTGTATGTCTGTATCTGTATATCTGTATCTTTATATCTATGTAATGGAATATTGGGCTTCCCCCGTGGCTCAGTGGTAAAGAAGCCACCTGCAATGCAGGAGTGGCAGCAGACACAGGTTCAGTCCCTGGGTCGGAAAGATCCCCTAGAGGAGGGCATGGCAGCCCACTCCAGTATTCTTGCCTGGAGAATCCCATGGACAGAGGAGCCTGGCGGGCTACAATCCATACAGCCTCAAAAGTGACTTAGTGTTATGTACGCACAACAGAATATTACACAGCCATAAAAGACAATGAAATAATGCCACTTGCGGCAACATGGATGGACCTAGAGCTTATCATACTAAGAGAAGTAAGTCAGAACAAGAAACACGAATACCATATGATTTCACTTATATCTGAAATCTAACATATGACACAAACTCAGCTATGAAACAGGAACAGACTCACAAACATAGAGAACAGACTTGTAGTTGCCAAGGGGACATGGTGGGGGGCAGGGGTAGGGATGGAGTGAGAGGTTGGGGTTAACAGATGCAAACTGTAATATATAGAATGGATACACAGCATTGCCCTATTGTAAAACACAGGAAACTTACTCAATATCCTATGATAAATCATAATGGAAAAGAATATATGTATATATATAATGGAATCATTTTCGTATATAGCAGAAATTAATACATTATAAATCAACTATACTTCAATAAAATAAATTTTTAAAATAAATAAATATACAAATAAAAGAGAAGGCAAGCCTCACCCTCTCCAATTTCCTAGGGGTACAGCTCCTCTGAGTCACTGGACCCAGGACTCTGTATCGTTAGAGCTGCACAGAGAAGAGCCTCTGCAATTCGCAGAGACTTGAAGTAATCCTGCCCATCCCAACCGCTCCACAGGAGAGTGAGCTTCCAGTCTAGGCCTGGCAACTCTGGAATCAAGTTCAGAAAAGGCAAAACAGACACTGAAAACACTCTTTTATTTTTCCCAAAGGCTCTGTTTTATCTTCAAGGTGGCTCAGATGGCAGAGTCCACCTGCAATGCAGGAGACCTGGGTTCAGTCCCTACGTCGGGAAGATCCCCCTGGAGGAGGGAATGGCTAACCCCTCCAGTATTCTTACCTGGAGAATTCCATGAATCAGTTCCATGACCGAGCCTGGCAGGCTACAATCCATGGGTCCCAAAGAATCAGACACAACTGAGCAACTAACACTTCCAACACTTATAAAATATTTACACTGTGTGCTTTCTCTATGAAGATAAAAATCAAACCTTCTTCCCAACTGATTTTCTAAGGAAAAAAAAAAAAAAGGAAAGTACCAGATTGGGCTTTCCAGATGGCGCTAGTGGTAAAGGACCTGCCTACCAATGCAGGATACTTAAGAGACAAGGGTTTGATCCCTGAGTCAGGAAGATGCCCTGGAGAAGGAAATGGCAACCCACTCCAGTGTTCTTGCCTGGGAAATCTCAAGGACAAAGGAGCCTGGTGGGCTACAGTCCATAAGGTCACAAAGAATCGGATAGGACGGAAGTGACTTAGCAGGCATGCACACACCAGTTTGTTTACCATGAAGTTTTTCTGTCCTAACAGCAGCTAGAATTTCTGGAGCACTTACTAAACACTAAGGGCTGTCCCAGAGCTTTACCTAAATCACATAAGCCTCATGCTTGCTCTCTGAGGGACAATCACAACCCACATTTTGCAGATGAGGAAGCTGAGGCTTCTCATCTGAGCTCTGGCTGTGTGAAATCTCACACAGCCAGAAAAAAGCAGAGGTGAGGTTTGCCTTTAGTTTTGTCTGACCCCCCCAAGCAGGTGCCCTTGACCATCATGAATCACAGCCTTCAGGCCTAAGGAGCACAGTCATGGACCAGAAGTGATCATTTGTTCTGATGGAGGACGGACTTTGAATGACACTCCCACAGCAATGACAATAATAACAGCAACAGCAAACAACATGTGTGCAAGGCCAGGCAGTGAGAGTGTGGAAGGACTAGAACCCAGCACTCCTTCCTGAAGTTAGAGCCCCACCCAGCCACTCCCCAGGGAGAGTCTAAGGGGGACAGAGCCAGGCCTCCACAGCAGGCCAGCCCGCCTTCTCTCAGAGCACGTCAGGGAGCGCTCTCAAGGAGCCAGCCATACACAGAGCTGCAGTAGTCCAGAAGACTCTTGCCCACTGGGCGCCCTGCGTTGGTTCCTGTTCCTAAAAGGCGTGCGCCTTCAAAGGGCACTTCTCAAAAGAAATGTCGGTGCATGCCTTCACCAGACACTTTTCCCTCAAATTATACTTCCTTGCAGATTCCCTCCGAGAAAATAATGTGGGCAAATTCCTCTGGTCACCCTGAAAAAAGGAGGCACCATAAAGGGCCTTCTCAAGATGCTGGCTTGAATGTGTAGCTCAGTCGACGATGTGAAAGCCAAACGTTAACCAAGATGGCGTCCAGTGAACAGGGAATACGCGTTCCTTGACTCAGGCCATCGTTCAGCCACTCATGCTTTGGTTCACGGGGTATTTGTTGAGCACCTACTAAGTGCCATGCCCTGTAGCAAATGCCTTACATACATTGGCATACGACATACTTGCTGCTTTTATGACTTCAAAGTCAAATAGGGAAAAGTGACATAAATATCTGACTCCATTTAGAGAGCAGAAGATAGGAACTAATGAACTCATGGCAATAAATAACAAGAGCCCAGGGTTGCTGAATATATCTGCATGCCAGACACTGGGTGTACTAAACCATGTATCACCATGTTCAAAGGTCCAATTAGCATCCTATTCTATAGCTAAGGGTTCCAAGGCTTAGCAATATTAAGTCACTTGCCTAATGTCATACAACTGGGCATTTCAGACAAGCTTCTCAGAATTTGATCCAGAGCCATGACCTAAAGGAGCCTGGTTCCAGTCCAGTGTGGCCAGCAGCAGCCATAGAGCGACCTCTGACTCACAGAATTCCTGAGGGTTGAGGGTGTAAGGTCTGTGGGGTGTTTGCACCCACTTAAGTCATCAGCCCTGAATATGAAGGTCTCTGCCTCTATGTGACAGGGTCTGGACAAAATGCTTCTTTGTCTACCTTTGGGTTAGGTGACAGTCATTCAGGCAAGGCTTTAGACCAGTGACCTTTAATAGGTTTTGAAGGAGCTGAACAAGTTTACCAGATGCTGTGTTGTGAGGGGTGAGGGGAGAAAGACAGAAATTCTGGATGGCACAAGAACAATGTTAGCAAAGGTGGAAGCAGCTATGTACAGCTGGAGGTGAGCAGGGGTCTATGTGGGGAGAGTAAAAACAAGAGACAGGAAGAGTGGAAAAGTGAGGGGAGGACCAGGTCTGGAGAACATGGAGGTCATGCTACCAAGTCACATTAGATCCTGAAGATGATAGAGACTGCAGTGGAAAGCTCACTCTGCAGTAGTACTGAGGGTGGGTTGGTGGAGACCCAAGGGTAGCAGGAAGCCCAGTTATAATTGAGAACTGTGGACACAGCACAGTGAGAAGGTCATTCATTCAGCCAGCCAGTCAGTCAGCAAATATCAATATTTAAAGAGTGTCCATAGAGTAGTTCTCTAAGTATGCTCTGGGTACCCCAGAGCATATACAAGTAGTCAAAACTATTCTCATAATATTTCCAAAATTCTACCTTTTTCACCCTCATTCTCTTACAAATGTCCCATGGAGGTTTCCAGAGTCTACATGACCAGCGAAGACACAACATACTGAAGCCACTAGCAGGCATGAGGATCCCTTGACTTTTCATTAAGTCAGATTTAAAGAGATTTGCATCTGACTTAATAAAACAAGTGGCGCTAGAGATAAAGAGCCACCTGCCAATGTAGGAGACATAAGAGACCCAGGGTTCAATTGCTGGGTCAGGTCAATCCCTGGTCGGGTCAATCCCTGGGTTCAATCCCCTGGAGAAGGGCTGGGCACTGACTCCAGTATTCTTGCCTGGTGAATCCCATGGACAGAGGAGCCTGGTGGGCTACAGTGCATGGGGTTGCAAATAGTGGAGCACCACTCAGGCAACTTAGCATGTAACCAAAGAAGGCCTTGGGAAAATATAATCATTTGTTCATAAAAGTACTGATTTGTGTAAACATGTAATGGGCTTATTATTTTTGAATGAACTAATAAATATGGGGAAACAGTGGCTGACTTTATTTGGAGGGGCTCCAGAATCACTGCAGCCATGAAATTACAAGACACTTACTCCTTGAAAGGAACGTTATGACCAAACTAGACAGCATATTAAAAAGCAGAGACATTACTTTGCCAACAAAGGTCCTTCTAGTCAAGGCTATGGTTTTTCCAGTAGTCATGTATGGATGTGAGAGTTGAACTATAAAGAAAGCTGAGCACCAAAGAATTGATGCTTTTGAACTGTGGTGTTGGAGAAGACTCTTGAGAGTCCCTTGGACTGCAAGAAGATCCAACCAGTCCATTCTAAAGGAGGTCAGTCCTGGGTGTTCAGTGGAAGGACTGATGTTGAAGCTGAAACTCCCATACTTTCGCCACCTGATGTGAAGAGCTGACTCATTTGAAAAGACCCTGATGCTGGGAAGGATTGAAGGCAAGAGGAGAAGGGGACGACAGAGGATGAGATGGTTGGATGGCATCACCAACTCAATGGACATAAGTTTAAGCAAACTCCGGCGTTGGTGATAAACAGGGAAGCCTGGCATGCTGTGGTCTATGGGATCGTGAAGTGTCAGACACTACTGAGTGATTGAACTGAACTGAACTGAATAAGTATTTAATTAAATTTTTTTTCAATGTGGTAAATACTGACAGATATATCAAACACTAACAGATATATATAAAATACTGACAGCCCATATAAAACACTAGGTAGTGCCCAAGACCAGAGGAAGAAAGCAGTGTGCAGGCCTTCATTCCTGCCCTCGGAAGGCTGTGGTTCTAGGTCAACAGAGACCCTTCAGGAAACGAGGCTGTGTGCGGAATACAGAGCAGGTAATGGATGGAGTCAATCTAATCACACTAGGACCGCAGCCTTGTCTAACTCAGTGAAACCAAGCCATGCCTGCGGGGCAACCCAAGACAGACGGGTCATGGTGGAGAGGTCTGACAGAATGTGGGCCACTGGAGAAGGGAATGGCAAGCCACTTCAGTATTCTTGCGTTGAGAACCCCATGAACAGTATGAAAAGGCAAAATGATAGGATACCAAAAGAGGAACTCCCCATGGACAGGGAGGCCTGGGGTGCTGCAGTTCATGGGGTCGCAAAGAGTCGGACACGACTGCGCGACTGAACTGAACTGAATGGATGGAGCGTGGCAGGTGGTGGGGTGGCTGCTGCATCCCTGCTGCTGCTGCTGCTGCTAAGTCGCTTCAGTCGTGTCCCACTCTGTGTGACCCCATAGATGGCAGCCCACCAGGCTCCTCTGTCCCTAGGATTCTCCAGGCAAGAACACTGGAGTGAGTTGCCGTGTCCTTCTCCAGCTGCATCCCTGAATGGGCAGCAAACTCACCCTCTTCTCTCGCTCTCACTGAATGCCACTCTCCCCAAGGGCACCGTGTCCCATGAGGCCACTCGCCCCTCCCACACCCCTTGTGGTACAAGCAGAGCTGGAGTTGCAGCCAGCTTCACCTCCTCCAGCCCCTCCCTCCTTCCCGCTCAGGCACTGATATTTTGTTGAAAGCTTCTCGGGACCAGTCAAGGATCATTTCCCAGGGCAATCACACCATTCGTCTCATAGATGAATTTTTCACACTTTCCTCCTCAAACGACTCTTCCTTATTCTCACTCACAGCTTCCACTGTTTCCCCATCTATTTCCCATGAAGTGATGGGGCCAGATGCCCCCTAAATCAGTTTGGCTCCATCCTCACCCTGTCTGCCCCCTTCAGTGCTTGTCTGCCCCCAGTGGGCCGCATGCTCTTCTTCCGGACACTTTACCTGCCCTCCAGAGCACCACCCTCCCCGGCTCCCTTCCCAGGAGCTCCTCCTTCTTGGTCGCCTTTGCTGGACCCTCCTCATCTTCCTCAATTCTCTTAGAGACCCTGGGTTCAGTCATCACATCTTTTCTCTTCTCTCAACTCTAATCACTCCATAGATGCTTTAGGTCAGTCTCCATGCTTTAAACACCATCTATGTGCTGCTGACTTCCAAACTTCTGTCTCCAACCCAGACCTCTTATCCTTATGAACCATGGACTTCTAAGTCCAAAGTATTAACAGCCATCTCAGGTATCTTGGCATCCAGAACTGAAGCCCTATTCCCACCTCCCAAAATCTATTCCTTGCCAAGTTTCTCTCTCATCTTCAGAAGTGTAAACTCCATCTTTCCAGAGCTCATATCAAAAGTCTTGGATTAATCTTGAATCCTGTCCAGGGATGTTGAGTTATTCAGCCTCCCCAGATATGGAAGAGGAAGATTGCTGCAGTTCTTTGAGCATCCTGTATCTCTCTGTTTTTGTTTACATATCTGCCACCCAGACTAGAAAGCAAATCCAGTACCTACCACAGAGTTGTGGTATGCTAGAAGTGCTTCATAAGTTTATTTAGTTCTTTTGAAACCAAAGGGGCAGAGAGGAGATCACAAGCTATAGGACTTTCACCTTAGGAAAGAGCTGATTGTTAAAATCTTCTGAAACAAAATCTGTTTTTTAATATTTATTTTTATTTGCTTATTTGGCTGTGCCAGGTCTTAGTTGGTTTCTCAGGTGGCTCAATGGTAAAGAATCTGCCTGCCAGTGCAGGAGATGCGAATTTGATTCCTCAGTCTGGAAGGTCCCCTGGAGGAGGGCAGTGCAATCCACTCAGTATTCTTGCCTGGAAAAGCCCAAGGACAGAGGAGCCTGGTGGGCTACAGTTCATGGGATCACAAAGAGTCAGACACAACTTAGTAACTGAGCATCCATGGTCTTAGTTGTAGCACGTGGGATCTAGTTCCCTGACCAGGCTGGAACTCTGACCCCTGCATTGGGAGGGTGGACACTTAGCCCCTTGATCTCCAGGGAAGTCCTTGAAACCAAACGGCTACATCTCTTGCAGTGTGAACTGTGTCGTCTCAGCTCTGTGCAGTCACAGTTAGCAAACTGCCACTTACTGAATCATTTAAGAAGATAAAGAATGAGCTCCACCTTACATAGGTCAGCTATTTTCTCCCTAAGACTTCAGATCCAATTACTTTTGAACCCACATGTCTTTATTGAGCAGCTACTACATGCCAGACTCTGACATGCTGGGGACAGAGAGCTCACATCCCTCACCCTTCATCTCAGGGAGCTTCGGAAGCTGTCCCAGCAGAAGGATGGTGCTTCTCTTCTGAGAATAACTCCTTGGAAATGATTTGTTTTTCTGCAATTTGGAGAACATCTCTCCAAAACCCCAAATAAGCACAATTCTTTGCTGAGTTTCTGTAAATGGGGCCAGCGCTGCCTTGTTAGTCAGGATTTGACCTTATTAAGCTGGGTCCCAGGTAGTTGTTTTATTATTATTATAACAGAACTGGCTCACAGGGAATGCTTTCTTCCATGTAATACTGATCTCTTGAAGCCCGAGTCTAACACACAGGCGCTTGACATAATGAACGTAATGACAAGCTTTGCCTTCCCATTGTCACTGGTGCTTAGTCGCTTCAGTCATGTCTGACTGTGCGACCCTATGGACTGTAGCCTGCAAGGCTCCTCGGTCCCTGGGATTCTCCAGGCAAGAGTACTGGAGTGGGTTGCCATGCCCTCCTCCAGAGGATCTTCCCAACCCAGGGGTTGAACCCAGGTCTCCTGCACTGCAGGCAGATTCTTTACCACTGAGCCACCAGGGAAGCCCTTTGTCACTAGCACCATCAAATCCAGGCTGCTCATGACTCCCTAGAAATCAGAGAGACCACCCCCTCCCCTCCCCCACTGTACATCACTGGTCCAGCTTGGTTTAAATGTATCAACCTATTCTCATTTATTCTCTCACAAACTCGAATTTATTACCACCCACATCTCAAAGAAAAAATTCAAAATTCCAAGTTTATCACTACCTTTATCAACACCCCAATTATTTTAGCTAACCTATCTACCCACCATGTCTGCTTTTAAATCCTGAAATTTGAAAAAGGAATACCATTCAGTGTATTCATTGTTTATTCACTCGTTCATCATTTACGTGCCAGGCACATTACACACAGTCAAGCAGGCAGGCAGGCATGAGAAGCAAGAATCGCAATGCTGATGACAACTGCCAGCGTGGAGACGATACCAAGGTCAGCAGCACATCTGCTGTTTCATGCCACATTTTTCTCTCTATTTGACATAGTAAAAGCTGAGCTCTATAGAGCGCTTACTTTTATGCCAGGGACCGTGCACAATTTAATTTTCCTCCGAACTGAATGTGATAGTCACTTAACATCTTTTTGCCTCGGTTTCCTCATCTAGAAAGATTATTGAAGAGTTCTTAACTTGCTAGGCATAAACACCACACAATTTTCTTTCTTCAGTAACTGTAGGCAAGTACACTTTGCCACTTATAGTCATTTCACTGTTTGCTTTCTCCAGTTGAACTTGAGATTATTTATTTTAAAGTGCCAGCTTCAAAGTTCTTCTCCTGCTGGCTCCCCAGTGCTGACTGGATGTGAGGCTCCTAGGGTTTGGGGCCATGGGCTGGGATGGGTCAGCATCTGCTTTCTCATCACCCACCCTCTGATGTGTCTTCCAGGCAGGAAGAAAGAAGGAGGAGCGCCCCTTCTAGCTGACACCCATGGGGAGACAATTGTCTATTTCAACCACTGGAGTGCAAATCCAACTCCCTCTAGACACGGACAGGGAAGGGGCGCCATATAAGCCCTGCTGACAAACCTTTTATCTCACACAACCCTTAGACATCACGTGGTCACTTCTGAGATTCTTCTGGCAGAAGCCCCCCTTTGGCCCTTTCTGGGGAAGCACTCACAGAACCAAAGCTCCCATCCCATCCCTCCCAACTGTGGAGTCTGGGGGTAACTGCTGTCCCCTCTCCACCTAACTGAGTTGGAGGAGCAGGCACACAAACCCACGCTGGGCTGGGCGGTGACCAAGTTGTGAGGTCTGGCATGATCTCTGATGGAGTATTGTTTGTGTTTTAGGCAATTCCCTAAGAATTTTGGACATGGAGATGACATGATTAGATCTGCATTTTATTACAGACATTCTCAGAGCACAGTAAAGAATGACAGGAGTGTGAGACGAGCAGCAGGAACACTAGGAAGGAGCCGATGGCATGCTTTCTAAGAGCTTGAGATGTTTGCAAACATGGCCAGTCTTGATCAATCTTTCTTGCTTTATGACATGGCCTAAAAGCACTTCAACAAGCCTTGGGCAAGTTGATCTCGTCTACCTATGGGTGGCTGTAATGGGTTGAATGTGTCCCATGAAGATGTATGTCGAAGTCTTTAGCTGTGAATGTGAAGCCTTATTTGGAGATAAGGTCCTTATAGATGTAATCAAGTCAAGGTCATTAGTATGAGACTGAGCTCTAAATTCAGTGACTGGTGACCTTGTAAGGACAAGTAGAATTAAAGACGCAGATACACACACAGAACAGAAGGCCATGAAAAGAGAGAGGCAGGGTTGGAGCGATGAGCTACAAGGCAAGGAACTCCAAGGACTACTGGTAACCATTAGACACTGGCAAAGGCCAGGAAGGATTCTTCCACAGTCTCAGAGACAGCATGGACCTGGTGACGCCTTGATTTCTAGAACTGTGAGACAATAAATTCCCATTGTTTTAACCCACCAAGTTTGTGACATCCCTAAGAATCAAATACAAGGGCAAAATAATGACAAAGCATTAGTGTCATCTAGACCTATCGGATGAGGAAGCTGAGGCCCAGAGACCTGACTTGGCTTTCAAATGTCCCAGAGAGTGCATGGCAAGGATAATGCACTGGAAGGAACCAGCATCGTCCACCCCAGCTCTCATTTCTGACACTTTTGTGGCTGCCCACTTTCAACTTCATGTCCTCTGCTCCCGCCTAAATGCGTGCGTACCATACTTATATTAGTCAGCACAGGCTGCTGTAACAAAATACCATAGACTGGGTTTATTTTATTTTAAATAATAAAAATTTTATTTTCTCACAATTTGGAGCTGGAAAGCCTGAGATCAAGGTTCCAGCAGAGTGGGGTTTGTTGATGGGGTCTCTCTTCCTGGCTTGCAGACAGCTGCCTTCTCACTGTGTCTTCACTTGGCCTCTCCTCCGTGTGTGCAGAGGCTGACCTCTCTCTTCCTCTTTGGCCACAGACTATCAGATTAGGGCCCTACCCTCATCCAACCTAGTTTCCTCCTTGTTCTAGGCTGTATCTCCAAATAAAGTCACACTGGGAGAGAGGTGAGTTTTGGGGCCTTCTTGTTCAATCTGCTGTAAAGTACCGTAGACTGGGTAGCTTATAAACAACAGGTACTTATTTTCTCTTAGCTCTGGAGCCTGGAAGCCTGAGGTGGGCGTGCTGATAGGCTGAGTTCTGGTGAGAGCCCTCCTCAGGCTCCTCACTGTATCTGAACATGGCCTAGAGCAGAGAGAAGCAGGCTCTCTGACCCTTATAAAGGCACTAGGCTCACCCACCAGGGCTCTTCTAATCCTGAAAGTGTTACTCGATCAGTCGTGTCTCACTCTTTGTGACTCTACGGACTGTAGCCTGCCAGGCTCCTCGGTCCATGGAACTCTCCAGACAAGACCACTGGAATGGGTAGCCATTCCCTTCTCCAGAGGATCTTCCTGACCCAGGGATCAAACCTGGGTCTCCTATAGAATTGCAGGCAGCTTCTTTACCACCTGAACCACCAAATAGCCTCCAAAGGCCCCACCTCCTAAGACCATTACACTGGGGTATGGGGTTTCAGTATATGGATTTGACGGGGACACAAACATCTAATCCATACAGGGAGACATATTTCACTCCATAACAGCACTTAAGACAAGTTTGAGTCATTTTCGTGTGTCTCTTTCCTACTACCAGATTGCATGCTCCTTAAAGAAAGAAACCTTGGATTTTTACTAACTTGCTTCTTTTATACCCATTATAATACATGGTCCTGGGTGAGCACTCAAAGAAAATTCAATGACCTGATTAACTGAGTCATTTCTTTGCAAACTACCCGCCTGTCTCAACTCTATGGTCAGTTCCCATCCTGTACAAATAGATATGTGAAAACATATTGCAAAGTTGCCCTCTGTTAATGAGTATTTTATGAAAAGAAAATATTTCATGTCCAAATAAGTTTAGGGAGGTGCTAAATCATAAAGAGATAAACCTTTTCCTTTCTGTCAGGACTGCAAGGAGCTTTTACATGCTAATACTCGACTCTCCAAGATGAGTATTGATAGAAATTGCTCTTCCATCAGACCCATCCAACACCCGACTTGCACCGGGTGTCCCTCAGTTTCAGCTGTAGGATATTTTGGACTCCTAGTGGATTTCTATTTTGTTTTTAAGCAGAACATGAGCCAGAGTCATCCTCTCATGAGGTGTAAATGTGTACCAGCAGACTTGGAGATGCTGACAGGGCCCTAAATGTCACCACCTGCATATTAAAATCCCCAGCTTCTCTCCATGCTGCAGGGCCTCTGGTGTCTTTGACCAGAGCCCTTTCCCAAGGAGAACAGGCACAGGAAGTAGATCACCGTGGTGGGTCATGGTGGTCACCTAGGAGACCTGCTGTGCCTTTCCATTCTGAGTGCAGGCCCAAATAAATGAGACTCCTGTGCATCCTCGGAGAAGGTGATGGCACCCCACTCCAGTATTCTTGCCTGGAAAATCCCATGGATGGAGGAGCTGGTGGGCTGCAGTCATGGGGTCGTGAAGAGTCAGACACGACTGAGCAACTTCACTTTCACTTTTCACTTTCATGTGTTGCAGAAGGAAATGGCAGCCCACTCCAGTGTTCTTGCCTGGAGAATCCCGGGACGGGGGAGCCTGGTGGGCTGACGTCTATGGGGTCGCACATGAGTCGGACACGACTGAAGTGACTTAGCAGCAGCAGCCTGTGCAGCCTAGCTGAGCAGTGGGCCCCTCTCGCCTGGGGTGGTGACCGGGGGACATGGACACACTTGGAGCTCACCCCCTGCCCCTGCCAATGTAGAGAAGAGGAGACAGGGCCCAGAGAGATGCTGTGCCTTTTCCAGCATCAGAGTCGGTGTTTTTTGCTTTTCTAACAACTATCTTTTAAAATAAAAAATGCATAAAGAGTCATAACTTCAGAAGTTTGTTACTTACACAGCAATCTCTTACCTCCCATTTACTGATTCCCAGAAAGCCAATGCTTTTCTCTTAAGTCTTTGCCTCTGTGTAACCCAACCACCAGTCATTATAGGGTGCTGTATTTTTTCTAATTGCTTCAGAAATAAGTAGATCCTGTTGAGGGTGTTAGCTCAGGGGCAGGGAAGAAGGGGAGGGACAAAGGCAGTCCTCATTGCTGCTGAGGCAGTCAGGGGTCCCAGGGAGAGGCAGAGAACCTGTGCTTTCTCTTCCAAGTTCTCAACTGCACTTATTCCTGCCTTTCACTGGCTCCTGGAGGTCCGCTGAATAGCTGGGCTGGGCATCCCCTAGGGGCTTTGGGAGAAAATCTTCCCTTCCCTGGGAAGGGACCCCTGATCCTCATTTTTGAAGCTCCTGCAGAGAGGAGAGTTCACAGTTATGCTGGAGAGGGAGCCGCAGACACCTCCCATTCCTTTCAGGGCTTCTCCTTTCCCAGCATTCAGCCTACAACAGTGAGCCCATTGGCCCCCATTTGGGGATATTGTCATTAAACAGGGGACTCTACCCTGGGGATACAAGATGACAAACAACACTTGGTCCCCTGCTTGGACCAGCTCTCCATCCCATGAGAGAGACCGAGAAAGAGTGGTGAGACTTGTTCTTCCCCATCCACCCCCACAAAGCATCCATGCGCCTTTCCTAACAGCACCCTGATTTCCTTCTGATTGGGAAAAGGTAGGTGGAGGAACCTCCACCATGGACCTCCCCTCCTAAAAGAGGAATCAGACAGTTCTCCCTTGCAACCCAAAGTCACAGGAGCCAGGCAAGACCGAGCCCAGGGAATGAATGCTTTCCCCCACTTCTGAGTCTTGAGTGTCCCAAGGAGCCACCATAGGGTCCCTCCAGCCCCGTGGTGGCATCCTAAGTGCCCAGTCCTGATAAAAGATGACTCCCAGGCTCTCCTTTCCCAGGCCCCTGGGTCCCCCTGGCCTCCTGTCTTCTCTGTAGCTGGTGCTCCAACAGTCCTGCTCATTCTATGAGTGTCTCATCTGCTGCCCAACCAACCTCTCCCTCACCACCCTTCTGCCTACTCAGAGTCACTTCCTCTTGTTTGCATTCAAGGAACCCTAAAGGATTAAAAAATAAAATAAAAAGAGGCATAGACAGCCCTCAGTTGAATTCAGTTCAGTCGTTCAGTCGTGTCTGACTCTTCGCGACCTCATGGACCACATCATGCCAGGCCTCCCTGTCCATCACCAGCTCCCAGAGTTTACCCAAACTCATGTCCTTTGAGTCGATGATGCCATCCAACCATCTCATCCTCTGCCGATAACCCTCAGCAGGTATGTAGATGCTCATGTCATCCCCAAGGGGAGGGAAAAGGCATACAGGAGACAGCGGGGACCGTGTGCACAGAGACCCAGGACGCCTGCAATAGTCCCTGTAGCCGACCCGCGGCCCACCCATGCTGCTGCTTGGTGTGCCAGCCACAGTCAGGTGACCCCGCTGAGCTTCCTCCCGGAACTGAGAGCTGACCCAGTGGATGCAACCACCCCCTGCTTCCATGTCTGGGCAAGGGTCCCTGGGGAGAGAGTGGGGTTCTTAGTGGTGACAGCGAAGCCAGGTCAAGGAGGGCATGGCTGGCAGCTTGGCATCCCCCCAAGCTGTCTCTCCTGAGTGCCCAGGCCCAAACCTTCCACTGACCATGCCTTGAGGCCTTGGCGGCTTTGAGTTCTGTCACTTTCCTTCCCTCAACCCTAGGTTGCTGAAAAGCTCCCCTTTTCACGTTTGCCATTCTCTGTTTCCCACCGGGCCACATCGGCCCACGTGTCAGTTTTATTGCTTTCATGGGGATGGTGCTTGTAATGTTCTGGATCAGTAATTTCCATAGAGATGCTAGGAAAACAACAAATGCAAGAGAACCAAGTCTGACAAAAAGCTGGCCAAACAAAGGGAAGCAGGCCAGTTGCATATTACAGTCCTCAAGCCCCAAACTCCCAACTTATCTGGTGTCCCCCAGAGTCAAGGACAAAGGCAAGATAAGCCTGATGTTCCTGCATGCCTGCCTCCTTTTTAATGAGGGCATTGGAAATGAGGTCTGGGAACCACTGGTTCAAGGTTTCAGCTGCTGGCTCCCAGACAAGGAAGGATCGTGGGGGAAAACATTATAATGTAATTGTGATGAAAATCTCTTTTCAATAGAAGATTTGCAGAACATTAAACACTATCCACAGACATTTTCAGAGAGAGTCCCTAGTGGCTGAGGACTAAAGCCTTTTGAATCTGAGTTTTCCTCCACCTCCCACCCTTTGGGTCTACTTGAAACATCTCCTTCCACTTGGGATGCTGTGTTTGAGGTTTGGCAACGAGGTGGCATTTCCTTAAAAGGAAAAGAAAAAATGCTTATTTGGGGGTTATGGCTCAGGTAGCCTGTGTTCCCAGAGGAAACACAAGTCTTTGCAAGGAATGTTTGCCTCATTCAGTATAAATAATGTTGATTTGTTTATGTATTAACCCCTGTTTGGTGATTAATGAGCAAAAATATATCTTCCGAGACTCAGAGCACACTGGATGCTTTTTAGTGGGCCAAGCTGAAATAAATAAAGATGAAAAGAAGAGAGAAGCACTGTGACTCCAATGAAATACAGTCTTCTTAGTCAATCTGAAGTTTGGATGACCCAGGCTGTTTTTAGGGAAAATATTATCTTTTTCACTGGTATTTTTCTTTCTTTCTTTTTCTATTTGCACATCATGACTCCTGGAAATTTTAATTACTTCTTCATGTTTGGAAAAGTAAGTAATTATATAATTTAGTTTGGACATTGAATGATGCGGTAGGATTGATGATTTGATGATTCCCTGATTTGATGGGAAAACCAGCTCAGGGACGCACTAGAGGACCTTAGGAAAGTTGTTTGCCCTGTAATCCTCAGTTACTGCAGGGGTGAAGTCCGGAGAGAATACTCACCTCACCTCCCAGGGCTGTTATGCAAATCATAGCAGATAAGGAATTGCAAATGCTTCGGGAATTGCAAAGCATGTCGCAGTTATAAGAGGGAAGGAACAGGAAGTCCAGGCTTCTTGTGGGTCCAGTGTGCACCAGGGACTTTGCAAAATAACTCTGACACTGAGCGTGCTACCCCTCCAATCTTGCCACTCCCACCCCAATCCTTCCACCAGTGGCAGGCAAGATGACATAAATCAGATCATGTTGTTCTAAGTTTAAAAGGTTTCCCCCACTGCAATTAAAATTACATGATAAACAACAAAGATGCGCTGTGCAGCAAGTCCCCTTCGTACGAATGATTCCATTCCAAGAGCACATTCATGAGACCAGCAAAGTCAGCCTGGATACCCAAGTAACCCAATCGGCCATGTAGTACTGGACTGTCATAGATTTATAATACTTTTCACACAAATACATTAAAAACAAACACACAAAGGAAATATTCTTATTCTTACAGTGTAGTACCTTGAAAAGTAAAGTGGTACGCGACAACAGCTGGCACACAGGAGCTGTCGTCGAGTGAACAGGCAAGAACTACTGACTGGAGGAGGGAGAAGAAGTGAGAGATGAGAGAGCTGAAGGATCCTCAGCAATAGAAGAGGGAGGGCAAAGTGCTGTTTCGTTCACACTTGACATCAACGGCATAAGTTCTAGTTCCTTGCTGGAACCAGATCTACGTTGGCATCTTTCAAAAGTTTGCAACTTGAAGGTTCATATGTAGGGGACTTACTGTATAGCACAGGGAACTGTATTCAATATCCTGTAATAACCCATAATAGAAAAGAATGAAAAAAGAATATATATGTATATGCATATTTTAATACATGTGTATATAGGTATAAGTGTGTCATTTTGCTGCACACCTGAAACTCATACAATATTGTAGCTCAACTATACTTCAATTTAAAAAAGGAAAGAGTTAGCAGGCAAACTCCCTGCAAGGGCCAGAGAGGCCCTGTGTGGTCCTCCGCCTCCTCCCGGCGCAGCGTCCACCATCCCGTTGCTGTAGTCCCGCCGGGTTCCCTGCACCCTTCGGCCACGCTCAGCTCCTCTCTGTCTCAGGGCCCTGGCACAAGTCAAGCTTTCTTTCTGGGAGGCTCTTCTCCTTTCTTCAGCTGGCCAATCTTTTCCATCCTTTTCAGTTTACATGTTCTTTCTTCCCTCTCAGCCAGGACTACTGTATTGACCAGATAGATTATAGAAGACAAAACTCCAGTGGACGCTGTTCACAGAGACCAAGGTTTGCACAATAAGAAAGCACATGGGGACCTCAGCCTCCTCCCCTAGTTCCATGATACCCTTGATTTGCACTGGGCACCTTCTCCTTCATAGTAACTTTCACATTTATCCTCATTTATTTGTTAAATGTCCATCTTCTCCGCTAGACCAGCAGGATGAGGGCCATGGCTCTCGTGTTTGTTTGTTTTTTTTTCCGGAATCTTCAGTACCTAGAAGAGTGCCTGAATACAGAAGGCAGCCAATAAATGTGTTTGGACTGATTTTCTCTGAGGTATGTCAAAGCCACATGGTGTCAATTCAATGGCACTGAGTGAGCGTGAGCATTGAGGCTTGACAAGCGTCTCCTCAGCTGCCTGTTGCCCGCCTCCAGCCCAGTGCTGGGGTGGACCTGAAAGCTGAGAGATCCATAAAAGCCCCAGGCCAAGTTCACAGGACTCCAGAGGAAGAAGAGCTCCAAGGCAGTTGGGAAAACCGAGCCCTGCCTTCTGCCGCTGAGACACATCTCTGCCTGCTAGAAGGATTTAGCTTCTCTCTCTAGAAGTGAATTATTTCAAGGAAACTAAATGACACAGAGCCTGAAGTTCTAAAGATTCTGAATTTCAATCCTTCCCTATCACCGGCGAGCTGGTAACTACTGACGAGCGATTATAAAATGTGCTGTCCTTTATCCTTGGTAAGATATTTTTAAATGAAGCAAAGCACTTTATAAGCTCTGAAGAATGGCTGCACTCTAAAGAATGGCTTTAACAATGGGATGTAGCAGTTGATTATAAACCTCTTCAAGAATGTGGTCACCATTGCTTTCTTCTCACCCACTGCTTAGGATGCAGTTTATCTTTAGTCGTAACTTGTTGATTGGCCACTCATAAAAGCCTTAGGAGCAGAAGATAATGCCCACTCTGTATTTCACACGATAGCACATTCATGGAGAAGGCAATGGCCCCCTACTCTAGTACTCTTGCCTGGAAAATCCCATGGACGGAGAAGCCTGGTAGGCTGCAGTCCATGGGGCCGCTAAGAGTTGGACACGAGTGAGTGACTTCACTTTCACTTTTCACTTTCAGGCACTGGAGAAGGAAATGGCAACCCACTCCAGTGTTCTTGCCTGGAGAATCCCAGGGATGGGGGAGCCTGGTGGGCTGCCGTCTATGGGGTCGCACAGAGTCGGACACGACTGAAGCAACTTAGCAGCAGCAGCAGCAGCACCAGCACATTCAGGGCTGTTGTTTGGTGAGCCCTCACATATTCGCTGATTCTTGGAGCAAGCATTCATAAATGTCTCCTCTGCACCAGGGCTGTGTTATTTGTTAGAAGACATGTGTTTCCTGCCTTGGAAAACCTGGCCAGCTAGGGCAAGGCGTTGGGTGAGAAAGAGACCCAGTGTACAACTAGAGGAAGTCCATCGGATGGAAGTACCAATAGCACCCCTGGGTGGCACACCAGGAGGCTGATCAACCTGCCTGGGGGAGGAGAAGATTCTCGGGGACGCCTCTTGCAAGGCCACCCTGGATCTGGCAGGTCGCAGAGAAACATCCATAAGGGAGGGGAGGGACAGGAGGCTTCTGGAGCTATTCCTAGGCAGTGGGAACTACTGGATCCCTTCCACCCTTTAGTTATCTGCTTCAAAACTCTGAGCTTCCTGTCATCAGCCCTGGAAGAAGGACACATGGGGGGAATGTTTGTGGAGCACTGGCCCTTCCTGGTCTCTGGGGCCCCTTCCTCCCAGCTGGGCTTGTTGGTAGGAGGCCTGTGGACAACAACATGATTCCAAATTCCCACTGAATGTGTAGGGGGCACTGGGCCCAGCGTGTTTTACTTCGATTTTTATAAACTTGTATATTCCAGAGGAAATGTCAGTCTTGGGTTTCTGACTTGTTTACATTCCTCAAAATGTCATTTTCTAGTCAAGATACCAGAAGCCTCTATAAACCCTTTTTTAAAATTCTCCCCAAAGGCTGGAATTTTTTTCATCTCCAGTGTCCAGAGTGTGGTCTTCGGATCTGAACCTAAAAAAGGAGAGAGAGTTTGAATCAGACCGCTTCCCACTTCTGACACCTGGGCTTTCCCAGGGCTGCTGGGGGTACTGTGGAAGGTGGTAGGGCAGGAGGGGCCATGGACGGTGACTTTGAGCTGAGGACGCTCTGCTGCTGTTATCACTACACGTGGTCAGGCAGAGACCAGCTTTGTCAGCCTACTGAAGCTCCACGGAGCGTTGGAGGGGCAAATCATTTGGTAAGATGTCTAGTTTAAAAGATGAGATCCAAGGAAACAAATGAGCTCGCTCAACACTCCATGTTAAAAATGTGCAGACACTCAGGGATGAAGGGGAAATACAGGAGGAAAGATGAGCGTGTAGAGGTGGCCGGAAAGCTGAGAAACAGGATTGCCTGACGCTGTGTGGTGTGTCTCTTCTGATGCTACACTGGAATTCCCTTCATCCTCCCCAGTCTTCAGTAAAGTCACCTCCACTCACAAGCGCCTGTATGAGAGGTCTGTTTGGGGGAAGCTAAGGGACACAACTGGTTGCACATTTGGGTTGAATAACCCAAGTAGGTGAAGAGACGCTTGCTGAACCGACTAGTTTCGTGGCAGCAGGAGCTCACAGCATAAGGTACCACAGGCTGTGAGCTGCTCAGAAATTCCCATGACTCCTGAGAAAATAATCAGGTGTTTCGCGATCTGGAGGTTGAGGGTTTGAACAATGTCATCTAGCCCTTTAGAGGCAAAGGAACCCCAGGTAACATCTAGGTTTTTCACTTTTAATATCTCCTTTGTTCACACAATAAGTACATTACAATCATCCTCACCTTCCAAAGGAAAAGGTCAGAGGGGATAAGACATTTCCCTGAGTCTCACACCTAACAAGTAGCAGATACAGAATTTGAACCCAAGTCTTCAGCAGCAATTTTTGCTTAATGTTTTGTTTTGAAATGCCCAGGAAGTTGCAAAAAGAGTTCAGAGAAGCCTCATGTCCCCCAGCTTCTGCCACAATTTACATTCTTCCCGCCACCCACTGAAACCAGGGATAAAGAATCGAACTACAGATTTGTGGTGAAAACAGGCTTTTTAGGTTTACAGACCATCAGACATTGCCTCTCTTCCTGGGAACCCGAAAGTAACCATCAAAGAGGTTAGTTAAAGAAGGTCAAACCCTAGGGCAGTGGCCTGCAACCCCAGCTGCCCATTCAGATCACCTGGTGCCCTTTATAAAAATACTTATGCCTACCCCAGCCTCCCAGGCTCTGATCTAATCAATAACACCCAGGACTTGAGAGTCAGAATTTCCCCAAGCCCTGAGGGGTTTGAAGCAGCCAGTGTTGAGAACTGCTGCTGTAAAACTACCCACCGACTCATCAGACCCAGGTGTCAAGATACCCTCGCTCGTGAATCCCATCACTGGGGTCTGAGATACCTGTAAGAGCCGCCCGTGAAAGAGAGGCTTCTGGGGGCACCTGGCAGGGAGAGTTTCTCTGTTGTATTTACTGCAAAGCTCTGTGGTCCTGCTACTCAGAGCTGTGCCTCCCTTTCTGAAATAGCAAACCAGCTCCGGGCACATCAAAGGAGATTGTCATTCCTCTGGCACTGGCTTTGTTTTCCCCTAAAGGAAGCAGGTCCACTTATCTCCAGAACGCTTTCCAGAAAGCCCGGCCGCCTGCTGTGTGAGGTCACCGGTCCACAATTTGCATCCATCACACCTTGTACGGAAGTGGGGAGGAATTGGCTTGCTTTGTTTTCCAGCACTAGGGAAACAGATTTCTTCTTAAGCTTCACACAATAAATTGTATTAAATCCTTTCAGCAGGGTTTCCATGGCTATGTGAAAGCAAAATCATACAGTAATTGTTTTAAATAATACAGCAAGGCGAGCTAGAGAGTACATCTTAATTTTTGTCATCTGTGCGACGTTTCTGTTTGTATGGAAATGTTCCCAAGGCAGGGGAAAGGTTTCTGCATTCACTGGGAGTTGCTTGGCAAATGTAATGGAAGGTCAAATACAAACTGAAATAAACAGACCTACCAAATCCCTCAACCCCCTGCCCCGCCCGTGTGAGCCCTGGGGCTGCTTTGCTTCTCTTAAGTGGGAATCAGGGTAGTGTTTATCTCTTCACTGCTTGGGCACCAAACCCCATCTTCCCATTGCACAAGCCTGGCTCCTGCTTCCCTGGGGGAGAGTTGGCGGTATACCCCAGACAAAGGGGACACCTGGCAGGAACTGCTCCGCACTCCCGAGGATTGATTTGTTCCCCGGTACCCGGATGCCCTCCAGGGTTGAGCTTTTCCAGAAGTCTTAACATAGGATCCACAGCAATATCATGAGTAAAGAGTCAGTCTTCAAAACTGACCCTCCTATGTTCTGGTCCAAGCCCCATGTACCAGTCTGAGACAAATTGCCTCAACTCTTGAGATTCCATTTCTTCATCCATCAAGTGAGGGTAATGACAAACAGCAGAGGTTCTGAGTCTCAAATGAGGTCATGCATGGAAAAGCCTTGTCCTCCTACAAAGTGACAAAAAGTTAGGGCTCAATACATGGCATTCATTTTTAAATTGTTATTACCATTATCATTATTATTCTTTGACAGTACAAAAGCCCTCCTGATAATAAGGTGAAGCTGAGAGCTATTATCTGCCTGGTTGACAACCGGGTTGAATGCCACAGAGCTACTGACCCCTTCCAGATATCAAGGAGGCTGCTGGATGCTGGAAAATTGAGGACTTCTGGTCTCTCTCTCCAGCAGCTCCCGGACCAGGACTGGGACCCTCACACTCACTGATGCTGATGACCATTACATTCTGACTGTGTTTGGCCACAGCTGCTGCCCACATTGTGCTATCACTTCAGGGAGAAATCGATTCTTATTTATTTATTTTTGGCTGTGTCGGTTCTTCATTGCAGTATGTGGCCTCTTTGTTGCGGTGTGCGGGCTTCTCAGTAGTTTCAGCACTCAGGGTTAGTTGCCCCATGGCATATGGAGTCTTAGCTCCCTGACCAGGGATGGACTTGGTGTCCTCTGCATTGGAAGGTGGATTCTTAGCCCCTAGACCACCAGAAGAGTCCCAGAAATCTATTCTTGACTCAAGCTAGACAATCAGCTGGATAAAGGATCAGAGAGTTCTACATCATCACTGACAAAAATGACATCTTGAGGACCAATCGCACATAGGCACTTCAACTTCCAAATACGGATAAGAGTCCCTCAGCCAAGCCCCGAAGAGATTCAGGGTAGACTTCATCCCAGGCCTTTGACCACAGCTGCTGTTGACGAGAACCTCATGTGGGCCGGGATGGGGGAGGTGAGAGGAAAGAGAAAAGGGGAGTCGGGGGAGGCCAGTCTCCCCAAGTGTGTGTGAGATCACTTGGCGGACAGGCCAGTGTTGGAAGGGAAAGGACGTTGGCTCTAACCACAGTCTGCCATTTTGAACCCTGTGGAAGTTTATTTTAGCTTTTCCTTGCTGTTTTTTTTTTTTTTTAGATCATGAACAGTAAATAGTAATAGAACACACGAAGAAAAATATTTGCCCACACAGAAGTTGTATCTGGGGCCAAAAACCAAAACATATTTGAACTGCTTTGCTTTCCATCTGAGCCTGAGAGAGATGGTCCCTCCCCTCAGGTCCCCTGGGAGACTTGGAAGAAACCTGCCAGATTCCAGGAGCTGAGCCTCATTGCAGGAGTGGGATGGGGGGCATAGTGGAGGGAGAGGCTCAAGCCCCCAGGAGGTCAGGGGTGGCTTGTCCTTTGGTGCCCCTGGTGTGTTTGTAGCCTCTGCCAAACCTCACTCTTTGTTGATGCTGAGCCTGTCCTTTTTCTCCAGACGCAGCTCAAGCCCCACTTGCAGCTCCTCTCAGAGCTTTGTCACCAGCTTTGCTATAGATTCGATTCCAGGATTGGGGCTCCACTCCCACGCTTTCACGTCTCTTCTCCTGCGGTGCTTACTGTCTGGTTATACTTCCTGTTTACGCATCTGTCTCCCCCACTAGACTGTGACCTCTTGGGGAGGGACTGTCTCTTATGCCTCATGGGTCTCAGAGCACAGCACCCAGTCTGGTACACAGAACTGGGCTATGAATAGGTGTTGAATGAGTGAATGACAACATGAATGAATGAATGACCAGAATGTGACCAAACCCATCAATGTGCTGATGCACTGAAACTCAGTGTGATGTTCCTTTAACGCTCTCTGCTGGGGCCTCGCCTCTTAAAGCTTGCCCCATCCACTCTGAATTCCAGGAACTACTCCCCAGCAATCACCCCAGCCCTCAACACACACCTACACACATGGGAAGACAGCACCATCCTAGGGCTCCAGGAAACCTTAGAGCCCTCCCCTCTGCCTGGGAAGTCCACAGGGCTCACTGTGACAAGGATCAGGCCCCTTCATGAACCAGGCCTGCTCAGCTCATATGTTGGTAGTAAGACCCACCTACAGGGTCATAGCGGCCACATTTTCAAAGGCCAATTGGTACTAATTTTTCTGACTTCAGAATTTGGAAAATTTCTCCAGTGACTCAAAAATGCCCTCTTGGCTTGTGGGGAAAAAAAAAAAGAAAGAAACTAAACATAGAGATGTTGATGACCTAATCTTACTCTCAGGTCATTAACAAAACACCAGACTCTTAAAGGAATTCCTCCCACATTCCCCAGGCTTTTCATCTCCTAATACCTTTTATGATTTTCACTGACTTACTGACTGTGGTAGCTCTTACTACCCACTTACTAAGACATGCTCACTGGGCTTGTTGCTTTTCATACATGATCTCTTTTAATCCCCCAACCAAGTGCACTGGGTAGAGCCTGTTAACATTCTCACTCTGCAGAGAAGGAGATGAAGTTTTCAGAGATTTCAGTTGATTTACCCACATCCCTGTAGCTGTGAATAAATGAAGGACTTGAGATTTGAAATCTCATCAGCTTGTCTATCACTGTATAGCAAACCACCTCCGAAATGTAATGGCTTTACGCAAGTTGACTGTCGCTTCTCATGGTTCCATGGGCTGGCTGCGCTTAGGTGGACATCTTCACTGGTTCTCTGTCCTGGGGCCGCAGTCATCTGAAGGCCTGAGTGGGCTAGATGTTCAAGAAGATGACTCATACAAGCTGCCTGTCAGTGTTGGCTGTGGGCTGGGATTTCTTCCAGGGCTACCAACTGAGCACTGCTGATTTTCTGTGGCTCTCAGCCCCACTCACTGCGATTTTTCTTCATTCTCAATCGTCCTTCCTTTTCCCTAAGAAATGGCCATATTTGCAGCTTAGTAGCCTTCTTCTGTTTGCCACCCATAGAAGGCTCTTTGCCTTTTGAACTACCTCTATCTTTTTCAGGCCCAGCTAAAGGTGCTTCCTCATGTATAATGCTCTTAAATTTTTGTGAGCTTCCTAAGGACTCTTTTGAGTTCATGCCATTAGTCAAAATACACACCAACAAATCTCTTTGAGACAGACCCCTTTCTGCCTTGGGCTGAGTCGGATGTGTGGAACAATACCCATCAGATTCCTTTGAAACTGGTCTGTGTAGCTGAGAAGGTCAATGAGGCACACACTTAAAACTTTCTAAAAGCTTAACAAGTGTCTTATAGCCATGCCTTGAGATGATCAATACCTTCATATCATATCTTACTTTGAGAACCTTTTTCCAGCAGGAGAGGCTGGGAATAAGAATTAACTTTATTGCTAAACCCAAGTCTGCTTCTTTATATTTCATCTAAGTTTACTTGAAACTGAATAGTCAGTTTTCAGCTCACCTCTGTCTGTACCTGCCTGAAAGAAAACAGTGGGCACTTTCAACATTCCACC
Source organism: Aepyceros melampus (assembly GCA_006408695.1). NCBI lineage: Eukaryota > Metazoa > Chordata > Mammalia > Artiodactyla > Bovidae > Aepyceros > Aepyceros melampus. The sequence continues at coordinate 160,367 of SJXQ01007990.1, read as the reverse complement.
TGGATGAGTCCTTAGCCAAGTCTGCTATGTCACAGGTACTTTTCCTGTTGTTTGCATTACCATACACAACAGAGGACCAAATTACCCATCATTACAAAACAAGGGATGCCTTTTTCCAGCCTGCAATAACTGTTTCCTCCTTTTCCTTTCTGTGTCCACTCATCATTTCCTCAAGTACTTCCTGGCTTCTTCTTGCTGCTTGGTCTCAAAGCCAACATCCCAGGATTTAAGTTCTTATCATAGCAGCATTCCACTTACAGATACCAAATTCAGTTCTAATTATCTGTGGCTGCATAGCAAGCCACCCAAAACTTAATGGCTTACAACAACAATATGCTATTTCTCCTGGCTTTGTGAGTGGACTGAGCTCAGCTGGGTGTTCTCATTTGGGCTTTCTCATCCACTTACTCTCAGATAGCGGCTGGTTATCCGAAGCCTTGGCTGTGGAGGATGCTCAAGAAGGCTCACTCGAACAGCTGGCAGCTGATGCTGGTCTGGGCTTCTGACAGCCTGGCACCTGGCTCAAGAGGCGCCATTCTGAGAGTGCACCATCCAGGAGCCCTAAGCAGAAATTACAGCACTTCTTATGACCTAACCTCAGAAATCCCAGAACATCATTTTCATTATATTTTATTAGTTAAGTAAGACACTATGGCTAGCTTAGATTCAAAGAGAGAGGATCTCATCTCTCAAAGGGAGGAATGGGGAAGGATTTGTGGTCATATTTAATTTCTCACAAAGCTTCTAATCACTAAGATATGTGTCCTCTTGTTAAAAGTAATGTTCTATGAAAATTATGGGTCAGCTCTGCACAGCTGGTAACTCATCCCTTTAAATGTTGATGTTGACTCTTCTCCAAGGCCATCTTGCAATCTCTTATCTTACAAAAATATATACACATCCTAGAAATTTAGAGACCCAATCAATTCTTCTGAGTCTGACATCTGCAAAACATTGCTGAATCTGATATCTGAATGACAACATTGACGATGGCTCTGTCAAACAATCATCTGTGGGAAAGCTGGATGAGGAATATTGCTTCTCTTTAGACAATTTCTTCTCCAGGAATGATTAAGGTGGATTCCTTAATGTGGAATTAAGGTGGATTCCTCTTTGCCTGAAGCAAAGAGGAAAATACCCAGGTCAAACACATTAAAGTGTGTGTTAGTCTCTCAATCATGTCAGACTCTTTGGGACCCTATGGACTGTAGCCCTCCAGGCTCCTCTGTCCATGGGGATTCTCCAAGCAAGAATACTGGAGTGGGTTGCCATGCCCTCCTCCAGGGGATCTTCTCAACCCAGGGATCAAACCCAGGTCCCCTGCACTGCAAGCAGATTCTTTACAGTCTGAGTCACAGGGAAGTCCAACCCACTTGGAACCCTCCTTTAATCACTACTGCTAAATGGCAGACCACTGTATAAGTCTATGTCCAATTACACACCTTCTGGATCATCAGCTTGATGGTTAATTGTTATCAACCCCATTTTACTGTCTTCATCACTCAGCATGGTTGTGTCGTGTGGCTGGAAGTGAGCAATCATTTCCCACTTAGACTTCCTCTGCCTCCAAGAACAAGCACACCAGGAGGAACGCAATTGTTGGAAAGGAAGATGAGAGGCATAGCATGCAGCCTGGGTCTTTGCAATTTTATAACTATGTTGGGGATAACAGTAGATGTTCTGTGCTGGCTAAATAGCCACCTGGGTTTTCCAGGTGACACAGTGATAAATAATCCACCTGCCAACGCAGGAGAGGCAGGAGATGAGGGTTTGATCGCTGGGTCAGGAAGATCCCCTGAAGGAGGAAATGACAATCCACTTCAGTATTCTTACCTGGAAAATTCCATGGAGAGAGGAGCCTGGCAGGCTAAAATCCAGGGAGTTGCAAAGAGTCAGATACAACTGAGCATAGCACAGCAGTGCTAATGAGACTAATGTGATAAAATTCTGGCTGAAGAATTAGTCTCACAAATAAAATATTAAAGGAAATGGTGTGCCCCTTTCTCTCCTTGCTGCCCACCTGCTGGAATATACAGGGCATGCTGGAACTCAAGCAGCCATTTTGGACTATGAAGTAATCTGAGATATGGAAATCCCTCATGGTAGAACAAAAAGCTAAGAGACTGGTCTACTACAAGAAGAACGTCCTTGATCTAGAACAAAATAAGAAATGAATTTCTATCTTATTTGAGTCACTGCTATTTTGTTTGCTTTGGGTTTTTTGTTTGTTTGTTTTTGCTACTTGTAGATAAAACTAATGGCAATCAATACACTATGTCATCTAATTTTCACTCAACCTTGAAAGCAGGGCATATTATTCACATTTTAGCAAAGAGAATCCTGAGACTGTGAGACATTAAGTAGCTTAGTCAAGGTGGTCACATAACAATTGTTGAGCAAAGTTTTGAGACCCAGTCTATCCGAGCAGCTCTTATTTTTCTATACTATATTACTTATCTGAATGAGAATTTTTGTCAGATTCCTAAGGTTTTTTTTTAATAACATTGTATCCAATTTTCTTCTGTATTTAGCTCTCTCCTGCATCACAGCTACAGAGCATGGACATCTCTGGCATCTGCTAGTGCCCAGAAGTTCATCTTTAGCTCTAATATTAGAAAAGGTTGCACTAAAAAAGGACATGTTACTTATTTGTTTTCTTTAGGATCTCTAAAAAAATTCATCTGGCCTGTATTTGAAGAGTTTCCTGCAGAAATATCTTACCTGAATTATGACTCAATACGAAGTCCTCAGTTTTTATAGAAAATCAATATTAAAAGGTGATTTGAAGAACATTTCTGGATCTTTGGGAACATATTGTTCCTTGTAAAATACAATTTTCATGCAATAAATTTCACATACAGTCTAGTGCCAGAAAAAAATGAAAACCATCTATTCAGATGCAATTCTATGTTTCCTTTTTTTTTTTTTTTTTGCCAAACATAGAAAGAATAAGAGAGCCCAACAATGACTCTTTTGCTTTGGTTTCCAGGAATCTTGGACTAAATCTTATGTTATTTGCAGTCTTTCAATCAGCCCAGATACTAAAATATTTACTTCTGTTTTTTCTTTCTTTTTTTAAAACTATTTTTCTGTTTCTCCACTATTTTTTTTCATATCTACAATTATTCATTCTAGGATATATTTTTGTTTTTACAGGTCACCTCAAGTCTGCCTTCAGTTATTTAACAAATATTTTTTATTGCCTCCCTCATTCATAGCACTTGATGGAAGGAGATGGCTACAGGCTACCCCTAACTGAGCCTTTGCTTATAACTCACGAGCACTACTTTCTTTGTTTTTTTGGTTTGATTTTTTATTGTTATCTTTTTCAATTTTTACTTTTTAACACCAAAAACATTTTGTATTGGGGTATAGCCGATTAGCAATGTTGTGATAGTTTCAGGGGAACAGTGAAGGGACTCAGCCATACACATACATTTATCCATTCTCCCCCAACCCTCCTCCTATCCAGGCTGGCGCATAACACTGAGCAAAGTTCCATGTGCTGTACAATAGGTTTTTGTTGGTTATCCATTTTAAATATAGCCGTGCGTACATGATCTTCCCAAAGTCCTTAACTATCTCTTCCCCCCAGCAACCATGAGTTCATTTTCTAAGTCTATGAGTCTCTTTCTGTTTTGTAAGTCAGTTCATTTGTATCATCTCATTTTAGATTCCACAAATAATTGTCATATGATATTTCTCCTCCTTTGTGTGACTTACTTCACTCAGTATGACACCTTCTAGGTCTATCCATGTTGCTGCAAATGGCCTTATTTCGTTGTTTTTAATGGCTGAGTAATAGTCCATGGTAAATATATACCACAACTTCTGTATCCAGTCCTCTGTTGATGGACATTTAGGTGGCTTCCGTGTCTTGACTATTGTAAACAGTGCTGCAGTGAGCATTGGGGTGCGTGTGTCTTTTTGGATCTTCTTTTTCTCTGGATATATGTCCAGGAATGGGATTGCAGGATCATATGGTTAGTTTTTTAAGGAACCTCTATAGTGTTCTCCACAGGGCTGTACATTCCCACCAACAGTGTAGGAGCGTTCCCTACCCTCCACACCCCTTCCAGCATTTGTTGTTTGTAGATATTTTGATGACAGCCATTCTGACTAGTGTGAAGTGATATCTCATTGTAGTTTTGATTTGCATTTCTCTAATAACTAAAGATGTTGCACATCTTTTCATTGTTTTTTGAGAGAGGCTCACAAACCTCTAGGAAATAATCTATTCCAGGATTCAGGTGAGGAGCAACAGTAAACCCAGTATTTCCTCAAGTTCACTTTTTCCTCCCTGTTTTGGAAAATGGACATGTTGTCTTCAGCATGCCAGTCTTCTGACAGACAACACCCCTGGATCTCAGGCACTTGAATAGGAGCAGCCCTAGAGGGACTGAAAGAGAGCAGCATGCTGAGCAGCCATTCTGCTCCCCTCTTTCTTGCCAGAGTAGGCAGTGCTTCCCTGGGTTTCCAAACACTAAGTGGTGTTGGGCTCTCTTCTAATCTCTCTCAAGCTCCCAACATCCTTCTCAAATGATGCTCACGCACTGTTTATGTATGCCTCTGTGCAACAGTCACCCTCCTTTCTCCCTGAGGACAATGGAATCTTAGCCCTTTGTAGCCTTTAGGGGATGAAAGGACATTATCTTCATTAGAGGAAATGTCCACACTACTCAACAGTGCCCCTCCTCCTTCCCAATGGGGAAAGCAAGCCCCGAGGACCTTAGGGAAAGTAAGAGATGGGGGCCTTCTTGGGGTCTGAAATTGGTGCATAGAGTGGGGCATCCTCGAGGCCTGGATTGCCCTGCTCCAGCACCCACAGGTTCACATCTCCATGGTGACACAGCTTGGTTTGTCAAACATTCCTGAGCTTTCAGAGATGGAAAAAAAAACATACACACACACACACACATACACAAATTGGGCTTTTTCGCTTGGCCAGGGAAGTGGGATTGGAATTTTGAGTTTTGACTCCCATCCCTGGAAACGGTTGATGCCATCATCTGAGACAGCCTGCGTCTGCTGCTGTTTTAAGCTAAAGGAGAGACCAGCAACAGTCCGTGTTGCTACGGCCTCCCCGGAGCTCACTGCCCTCTTCACAGAAGGTGCCTCCTGACCCAGCCCCTCCCAGCCTCACAGTGAACTCACCCGCAGGGACACGTCATGGTTTTAAAGCCCTCACACACCATCTGCGAAGTAGTTTTATAAGCTCTGCTTGACTGTTGAGGAAACCAGCTCAGGAAAATGTAGTGACTGACTTAAGGTTAAAAAAAACAAACAAACCAAAAAGCAGGGTTGGGACTACACAGCCAGAGCTTTAACTCCCAGATGAGAGCTACCGTCAGCTCTCTTCAGCTCACGGTCCTCTGAGAGTTCAGAGAGGCGGCCTCTCCCTCTCGGGATCCTAGCCCAGCTGATCCTCACCACCCTCTATCCCTCCTTCCCTGGCGTTTTGCTCACACTTCTCACATCCTTTTAGCAGTTTGAGGTCCTCTGTCCCTGGCCTGTGAGAGTATCAGTGGCAGGGATGGTATCTGATTCAACTCTGAACAACCTCTGCCTAGCATCAGAAGTTGAATAACAACTAATAAACAAGTGAATAGACTTGGGATGTCTCCCCCACACACGAACTGCACCCTGGTCCATGTTGCAGCCTGTATAGCGAAAAAAAAGCAAAAAACAAAACCCAAAGTCTTTTTCTTGGCAAAGCTACCTCCATGGCTACATTCGTGTATAAAGGAGCAGGCATTGATTTTATGGGACATTTTTGGTGAGAAAGATTTAAGAGCCTGGAATAATGTCTGCTTCATCAAGTCCACATCAGAAAAATCAAACAAACCGGAATATGATATTTTGTTCTGTTTCTGTCTTAACAGCTTTTGGAATTGTGGTCGGTGGAAACAGCATCATTGGCAATAAAAATATTCCTGGCCAGCCAAGTGACACATCTGGTTGGTTATGACGAGAGAGAACGAGCTCTTTCATTCCTCATGGCCTGAGAGAAGGCATGTGGGCAGGTCTACCTGGAGGACGTTTGCAGCATATCACTCCAGTAACTCAGGAGAGTTGGGATGATGAATTTCATAACTGGAATCAGAACCTTCATCCAGAATAAAGTGTGGATGGTTTTATGAAATCATGGAGCAGAAAAGGTCCTAAGTGAAGATAATTCATATAACACTAAAATTAGCCTAACAAATTCTCTCTGTTTTTTTTTTTAATCTGCAGAACAGGAAACTCTTAAAACCTCTCTGGATGACACCTTTAAATACCTCACAACCTTCATGGGAAGAAAGTATTCCTTCTTTCTAACCCAAATCTCTACTGCTGAAATTCAAATTCATTCCCTTTTCCTTAAAGATTAATCAAAGATGTAATGCCCTGATCAATTTGCAGGAATACATGAAATAAAATTAGTGTTTTTTAAAGATGTTGTGAGGTATATCTATTCAGTTCAGTTCAGTTCAGTCGCTCAGTCGTGTCCAACTCTTTGCGACCCCATGAATCGCAGCATACCAGGCCACCCTGTCTATCACCAACTCCCGGAGTTTACCGAAACTCATATCCATCGAGTCGGTGATGCCATCCAGCCATCTCATCCTCTGTCGTCCCCTTCTCCTTCTGCCCCCAATCCTTCCCAGCATCAGAGTCTTTTCCAATGAGTCAACTCTTCGCATGAGGTGGCCAAAGTACTGGAGTTTCAGCTTCATTATCAGTCCTTCCAATGAACACCCAGGACTGATCTCCTTTAGAATGGACTGGTTGTATCTCCTTGCAGTCCAAGGGACTCAAGAATCCTCTCCAACACCACAGTTCAAAAGCATCAATTGTTCGGCGTTCAACTCTCTTCACAGTCCAACACCCACATCCATACATGACTACTGGAAAAACCATAGCCTTGACTAGACGGACCTTTGTTGGCAAAGTAATGTCTCTGCTTTTCAACATGCTATCTGGGTTGGTCATAGCTTTTCTTCCAAGGAGTAAGCATCTTTTAATTTCATGCTGCAATCACCACCTGTGCTGATTTTGAATTTCAAATATCCAATTCAGGGCTAAGCAGGCTGAGGATGCACTGTCTGGACATATACATCTAATTAGGACATGAGAAGCATTAGCAATGCACTGGGACAGTGAAGGCAATGGAGGTGAGGATCTCAATCCCTACAAAGGATAAGTAAGTACAGAGTTAAGTTAAGCTTTGGCACCTTAATAATGTCAGTGAAGGCTTGGTTTCTTTTCTCTTTTCTACTGTGCTTTGCACAGGGTCAGTCATTTAAACACTTTCCCCTTCATTGTGGCAAAATAACTGCAGCAGCTCCAACCCTCACATTCTTACAGCACCCATCTCTTTGAAGCCACAGGCCTAAAATCCCCCTAGATGATATCAGCCTGGGTCATGTGTCCACACTTGAACCAGGAATTTGAATGTAGCAGTTGGCTTGATTGAGTCAGGAACCACCTCTGGACCTGGGTGCAGGGGGAGTGCAGTGTCAGCTTCCTAGAAGCACCCGTGATTTGTAAGGAAGAAGAAAACAGACTGAAAATCTCAGTAGTGTTAGAGTAGGCAATTGGATGCCAAGTCATTGTGAAAATAACCAACCCCTTTTATCATAATTAAAAAGCATGATATGATTTTCTGCACCCAGGACACCTGCTCAGAGCTGTGGCTTGTCCACTTAAAAGTCAGGGCCACACTCCCTGGTGATGAGGTTCACCTCAGGTACTTGTTAAAGAAGCAGCTCTTCAGCTTCCTCCCCTGAAGCGTCTATTCAGTGGGTTTCGGATGGGGCCTGAGAATTTTTAATTCGACACATTCTCCAGGTGCTGCTTGTGAGACCACCACACTCCACAAACAATCCCAGCGCCTGCTCTTCCCGCTCCTGAAAGCAGTGTAGTGCCTCATGTCTGCAAAGATCTTCAAGGTGAGGAAGACCTATGCTCAAATCATGACTCAAACCATGGACATACTCTAGACTTCAGAAGGGTAGTTTTGGTCCTTGTGAGCACTGGTCAGGAGTCTATGAAAATAATTGATAATGCTTGTTGAGCATGAAGTCTGTGAAGGCTGCTGAGTGATTCACATGAATTTTCTCCTGCAGTCATCTCCTTCTGCAGAGAATTTTCAGGCAAAGCAGAAACCACTCTCCTTCTAAAACGTTCTTATTAAGAATTTAGCGCAACATGGATGCAACTAAAGATTATCATACCAAGTGAAGTGAGTCAGAAAGAGAAAGACAAATACCATATGATATTGCTTATATGTGGCATCTAAGCTATGACACAAAAGACCCTATTTACCAAACAGAACCATTGATCCAGAAGAGGTCCTGGGGAAGGATGGAGTAGGAGGTTGGGGGTAGCAGATGTAAGATTTTATGTATAGAATGTATAAGCAAGGTCCTAATGTATAGCACAGAGAACTACATTCAACATCCTATGATAAACTATAAAAGAAAAGATTATTTTAAAAAAAGAATGACTATATATGTATAACTGGATCACTTTACTGTACAGTAGAAATTAACACAACGTGACAAATCAACTATACTTCAATTTAAAACAGGAAGGAAGGAATTCAGGGACCCTTATAATTTATGAAAATCAGGATCCCCACATAATAACAGTTTTACTTAGAATCCTTCTAACAAGAAATAACTATTTTGTCAATGTTTCTTTGATTGGTTATGTGTGGGTGTTCAGTCATGTCAGCTCTTTGTGACCCCATGGACTTTAGCCCACCAGGCTTCTCTGTCCATGGGATTCTACAGGCAAGGATACTGGTGTGAGTTGCCATTTCCTTCTCCAGGGGACCTTCCCGACCTAGGGATCCAGCTTGTGTCTCCCGCACTGGCAGGCGGGTCCTTTACTGTTGAGCTACCAGGGAACTGGGACTTCCCGGGTGGCACTAGTCGTAAAGAAGCAGCCTGCCGGTGCAGGAGAAAAAGAGACGAGTGTTCAATCCCTGAGTTGGGAAGGTCCCCTGGAGTAGGAAATGCAACCCATTCCAGTATGCTTGCCTGGAGTATCCCATGGACAGAGGAGCCTGGTGGACTACAGTCCACGGGGTCGTTAAGAGTCGGACGCAACTGAAGTGACTTAGTATGAACACCAGGGAATTAGACTAATCAATTTTTAATGTATTGGAAGGATTCCTGGGATTACCAGTAGCATCTGGGAAGAGAAAGGCTGGACCTGGAGAGTGTGAGGCTTTCAGCTGTGGCTTCTTGGATTTCTGCCTCTCTCCATGTGTTAACAACACTTCTCCCCAACTCCCCCCTTTTCCAGCTTAAAACAAGAAGGTGATGCTGGCCTACAGTTGTCAGTTATGGATTACCTCTGTGCCAGACACCTGCACCTAACATTCATTAAATCTCAAGTCCAAGTTCTAGAAGGGAGATTCGGATCAGCTTCACATAGACAAGGCATCAGCTCCGGGTCCAGTTAGCTGTAATTGAGAAGAAGAGGGGGTGGGGGATATGAACATGGGCCAGGGGCCGTTTTCTATTTGGGGAAGGAAATTAGTTCTCAGAGAAAAAGAGTCTTTGGAGGTTGAAAAGTTGGCCTGCATAAAGCTGCTGATGTAATGATTGTGAATTCTGTATCTCTTAAATGAATTTTTATCTTATTCATCCCAGAGGCGCCGGAAAACATTTGAAATGCGGCAGTGCAATCCAGAGCTGGATGCCCTCACGGGTGCCCAGACCTACTGCAACGACCCCTCGGCTCTCTCGAGTGCAAAGCCAGCATACGGGAGCCAGAGGGGGAAGAAGAAGCTGGAAGGTTCCTGTGAGTCCTTGACCTCTCTGGTCATGTCCTGGGAAAGATATGGGGAAAGAATGCTTCCTCTGCTAGAAATGATAAGAAATCCTTCGCCTCTGCTTCCCCCAGAACCCGCCCAAGGGCCCCCTCCCCATGCTTGGCCTGCCTAGAAGCCCGCCTGGGCCACTGTGCCTCTGTGTCGAGTTGTAACAGTTCATCCTTGGCCGGCAGCGGACAGCCCAGTTGCTGGCAGCTCCAAACTGCAGGAGGCTAATAAAACGAGCGCTAATGAATGACTGGCTCTGCGATAATACTGAACTCTCAGATTTATTCACGTTGATGATTCGCGTGGAGTAGGCCAAAGGGACTCTTAGCAGTGTAATGAGAGATAAAACTTTGATGAATGAAGCATTACCTTGTTGCTTAAGGAATAGTGCCTAATTAAGAGGGTTGTTGACCCTAATTGAAATGACGTTGCCAAGGTGAAGCAAATAGCAATGCCGGACCAGAGAGAGAGTTTGGTGCTCACAGCAGACTCTTCTGCCAACAGAGGACCTAACTTTGGTTTTGGTAAAGTTTATAAATGAGCTTTGTTAATGGAGCTTTTTAACCTGGGAATGGAGCTAGATCTGAGGAGGGGTAGGTGTCAGATTTTGCCCACATACAGGCCTCCTGGTTAAGTGGAAGAGACCAGGACAGAATCAGGGAGGGGGGTCTCTGCCTTTCTCCCCTCCCTTCAGGATGTGTTGTTGCTCTGCTGGGTGCCCAAGTGTGCAGGACCAGATAAAGAACTTCCAGAGTGCAAACACCAAAAAAACACAGCCCTCCATGATGCTTTTAAAGCATCTGCCTGCAGTGCGGGAGACCTGGGTTCAATCCCTGGGTCAGGAAGATCCCCTGGAGAAGGAACTGGCAACCCACTCCAGTATTCTTGCCTGGAGAATCCCATGGACGGAGGAGGCTGGTGGGCTACAGTTCACAGGGTCGCAAAGAGTTGGACACGACTGAGTGACTTCACTTTCACTTTCCATGATGCATAATTTAAAATAAATGTACTAGTAAACTTTAAAATTAATTCAAGAAATTCTAAAGATATTCGGATTTTTTTTTCTACTAAACTTCGATGCATCTTTTTGAAATATCAAATTCTTTCTTTCAAAGGCTAGTTTAGTTCTCCTTGGATAAGCCAGCTCGGCAGATAAGCGAGAGAGAGTGAGCCAGGACTGACACCAACAGCCCCAAGTTCCAGGCCTTGGCTCTGCTCCTCCAGCGCCTGAGGGACCTTGGGCAAGTCAGGTAAGCTTTATGGCTCTCAGAAAGGTCATCCAGAAACTAATGGTCCTTCACCGGGCAGTTCTGGGGGTCAAAGGAAATGTCACAGTGCTTCATAAACTTTGAAACGCGATGAGGTTCACAAAGGAGGCCTTGCATGCTATTCATCATGCAAATGCTTGACACAAGGAGTGGCACCAGAAAGTGACAGGCTTCACATCCCAACACCATCCACTGCTGAGGTGCAGGACTTGCAATTCTGTCCCCACGCCAAACCTCCTTTCCATTAATATAAGCACTCCTTCCTGCCAGAAGGGAAAGGTCTGCCCCTTCCTGAGGGTCTGATCCCCTCAAGAACTCACCATATTTGCAGATGCAGTGCAAATAGATGGCAAAATGCAGCTGCAAATCGTGCAATAAATGAGGGATTTCATGAAGTCGATGAAAGTGATGTTGGCGACTGCACAGCTCAGTGAGCTAAGACACTGACCAAGGAGTAGGGGCAGAGGTAGGCCGCTACCAACAGAGAGAAGCAAAGCGCAAAGTCAGTGCTGCGCCAGAGAAAGCCATCTGGAAAGCAAAAGCTTTTTAAGGGGCTTTTCAAGAAACGATAAACGCTCAAGTATTTTTAAAAATCACTAGTTTTTGGATTGTGCTACAAAAGTTAAATGTGAAGAATTTAGTATTAAGTAACCATATGATTTTGCTGGAAATTTTTCACGTGAAAAATGTTCATTCGTTCTTTAAGAATTAATGGTTGTTATTAACTCCCTACATTTGGTCAACAGAAAATAATTTTTATAAAGTTGTGTGTGTGTTCATTTGCTCAGTGGTGTCCAACTTTTTGCAACCCCATGGACTGTAGCCCTCCAGGCTCTGCTGTCTGTAGAACTTTCCAGGCAAGAATACTGGGTTGCCATTTCCTTTTCCAGGGGACTTTCCCAGTCCAGGGATTGAACCTGCGTCTCCTGTGTCTCCTGCATTGGCAGGCAGATTCTTTACCACTGTGCCACCTGGGAAGCCCAATTTTTATAAAGGTTTTTATTAAATATTTCATTTTCTAGGCAAAATCACATTCAAGATTTTTTGGGTTTTTTTTTTTATTATTATCTTACCATGATCTTTTGATCAATATTCTAAGTGGATTCACTTTCACAAGCCTTTTTCCCTTTAATATCAATCAGTCTCAGATAATGAAGACTTTTTATAATTATTGAATTGTTACAGCTAATTTCATTATTTCCCAGTCTCCCTCCATGGAAATAGTGTTGACAGTCTCCTCAGGCCCAAGGGAGGGAAAGGAATGAGCTTCCAGCCCTTAGGAAGTGGAAAGACTCAGCGTGTCACTCTTTCAGAGATAAAGCCAAATGGCTTGGAAACAATACAGTAAAAGCGAGCCCAATTTGCCGGGCAGAATTGACGCTGGCATGCCAGGCTGGCACAGAGCACCCTGGGAGGGGGTGTGGCGGGGACTGGCTGTGAGGCGTGAATGCCGCGGCCTCTGTACTACGGAGACCACCAGGCTGGGCTCAGCCACTCCTGCTGGCCAAGAGATGCTCCTGCATCTTCTCCGGGGGCTACACTGCTCCCTCCCTGAAGCTCAGTCGAAAGAGTCAGGTCTCGAGGGCACCCTTGGTGACCCCTCACTGAGGACCTAACTTAGATGTGCTCATCAGTAACCTTGGAAACAACAGGGTCCCACCTTACCAGCAGGCTGGGATTCAATCCAGGCTGAGGAATTCAATGTGCCAGAGTCCTTGGAACGTGACCGCAGGAGTTCTGGTCCCACATTCAGAGAAGATGCATGGCTAGAAAGTAAGATCTCGGGTGCTGCTAGGTGGAGTCAGGACCACGTCACATTTCTACGACTTTACTAGCTATATGACCTCAGGCAAATTACTTGGCCTGTCTAGACTTCCACTTTGCCTCTATAAAATAGTATATGTATGGCTGGGTCCCTTTGCTGTCCACCTGAAACTGTCACAGCATTGTTAATCAGCTATCCTCCAATATAAAATAAAAAGCTTAATTAAAAAAATTCGTGGGCTTTGAGGTGTATCTTGGGTCAGACTCACCAGAAGCAGACTCTGAGAGGAGGATTTGCATGCAGGCGATTTTTTTTAGAACATGCTCCCATTACAAGAGCTGAAAAAACAGGCAGGGATGGACAGAAGTCAAAAAAGGTCTGGTTTCCTAGCCTGATCCTCCCAGGCACTTGGGAGGATGCTGTCCATCAGCCTGTCCCACTCGCAAGGAAACAGGATTTTCGTGTGCCTGCACTGGTCATTCAGGGGCTCAGGGCGTGCAGGAGATATAGTCCAGGCACTCAGGCACTCTACCCTGTGGACAAACCAACGCCAGGAGCCCTTAGTCAGATCTGATGAGATTCACAGGTGTGAGCCCTGGAAACATCGGTGTGGTAAAAGAAGCGCTAGGAGCTGGCAGAGGACACGTGGCATCTAACACACGCAGGCTTATAGAGGGTTTGTGAAGAACACCTTGCGCAGTGCCTATGCAGAAAAGGTGCAGGACACGTGTCCCCTCTTATTGTTGCCTGTGCCTCTGTGTTATAACCATGAAATTGTGATTGTCATCCTCTCAGGCATTCTGCCAGGGAATGTGTCATGAGCCCCAGCCAAGGAGCTGCTGGCCCTCCGGGCAGGAAGATAATACATTCTAATGCATGGGAAAGAAAAGGGCACTAACATTTATTGAATAACTACCACTCAAGGGTCAGTCATGTGCTGAGCGCTTTCATAAGCCGTCTCATCTACTCCTTATAGCCATCCCTTCAGGTAGGATTAGTATCTTTCACTTTTATGATTAAAGAAACAGATCAGAAAATCAGAATAAATTGCCTCATATCACACGGTTAATGTCTAGGTTCTAAAGCAATACTCTTTCTTCCTAAGAATCAGTGTGTGTTAGTCGTTCAGTCATGGCTGACTCTTTGCGACCCCATGGACTGTAGCCCGTCAGGCTACTCTGTCTATGGAATTTTCCAGGCAGGAATACCAGAGTGGGTTGCCATTTCCTACTCTAGGGTATATTTCTGACACAAGGATCAAACCCAGGTCTCCTGCATTGCAGGTAGATTGTTTACCATCTGAGCCATAAAGGAAACCCTTAAAAGGTAATATGGCAGAAACTGCCTATTGCCAGCCCAGCATGTTCTGAGCAGCAATGTCAGTTCAGTTGCTCGTTGTGTCTGACTCTTTGTGACTCCATGGACTGCAGCACACCAGGCTTTCCAGTCCATCACCAACTCCCAGAGACTACTCAAACTCATGTCCATTCAGTTGGTGATGCCATCCAACCATCTCATTCTCTCTTGTCCCCTTCTCCTCCTGTCCTCAATCTTCCCCAGCATCAGGGTCTTTTCAAATGAGTCAGCTCTTCTCATCAGGTGGCCAAAGTATTGGAGTTTTGGCTTTAGCATCAGTCCTTCCAATGAATATTCAGGCCTGATTTCCTTTAGGATTGACTGGTTGATCTCCTTGCAGTCCAAGGGACTCTCAAGAGTCTTCTCCAACACCATAGTTCAAAAGCATCAATTCTTCGGTGCTCAGCTTTCTTTATAGTGCAACTCTCACATCCATACATGACTACTGGAAAAAACATCTAGCTCTGACTAGATGGGCCTTTTTGGCAAAGTGATGTTTCTGCTTTTTAATAAGCTGTCTTAGTTAGTCATAACTTTTCTTCTAAGGAGCAAGCGTCTTTCTTAATTTCATGGCTGCATTCACCATCTGCAGTGATTTTGGAGCCCAAAAAAATAAAGCAATGAGCAGCAATGTAGCCAGCTAAAGTAACAAATAACTCAGCTTTCCCTGCAACTAAGGATGACCAATAAAAGTAAAAGTGGGGCTTCTTTAAAAAATGAATTCCATCAGAAGGCTTTTTTTTTTTTTCCTTTTTTGCCCATCCTTCTTCCTCTCCTACTTAGAATACAGATGTGATGACTGGTACTCCAGAAGCCATTGTGGGCTATGGAAGCTAGAGGTCCAAACTTATTCTAGGTGTTTGGACTTAGTTTATATGGGAGAAAATGAACCTCTATATTATTGAGGCCACTTTTATTTCTGTTGTCTGTTTCTGGCAGCTGGTCCTAATCCTTAACAGATACAAACTGAATGATATTTATGAGTTCTTTCAAGAACGACTTCACTATCTTGAATCAAAGTAAACTGCCCATTTGTCCCAGGCCCTTTGTCCTGAACAATTGGGTGCATCTCTATAAAATTGAACCCATCAAGTTTAAACACCACAGACAATGTCAAACTGCCAGCAGCCGGAGGTTTCAGAATTTCCAGGGCAGGTATAAGTTCCTTTGAAACTGCAGAAACTGGGCATCTGCTGAGAGACAAAGCCCTGATCCAACAGGGTTCCCTGAAACCTCACTACCACTATAACCTGGAATTCTATCATCACATCATCACCACACACCACCCTTTCTTGGTCTCCAACAACTGGCTTCTCCCCAGGAAAGCAGCAGCATCTCACCCTGTATCTTGCAGCCCCATAACCACTCCACTATTCAGCAGCCTGTTTCTCTGAGTGCAGTCCCAGGAGACGATGCATGCCTCAATTGGAAGATGACTTCCAACTCTATTCTGCCATTTGCAGGAAGAGTTGATCAGAAGCTCCAGTCAATAGTGGAAGCTCCATGATCTGGAGCACAGAGGGAGGCTCACATAATCAGGGATGGTCTGTCAAAGCAAATTTCACATACAATGGATTCTATCACCTCGGGACTTGCTGGTAGAATAAATAATCACCGTACACATTTTGTTAGCCACGCGTCGTTAGAGATGGGTGTTTGGAAACGGCATCCTGAAGGCTGTTTATCTGTCAGGGCTCTTTTTAAGTGTGGTGAGTGCTCCAGATAGGATTTTATTAAAAAAAAAAAAAAAGTTAAACGTTGCCATGGCCAGATGCTGCTCGTCATGGTTACTGGTGTTGAGGGAGCCAAGGCAAGCGACGTGACGGCTGAAGCTCACCTTCAGCGCCTACAGCTGCAAGTGCTGGAGGAAAGCGGGGGAGAAGTTTCCCCACAAGGTGGAAGCTTGATCAGAATCCTTCCAAAGAAACATCTTGACTTCAATGAAGCTTCAAGTCGCTGTGAATTTCTCCACCTTTCTTCCATGGGCCTCTTGCCTCTGCTAATCTTCAGGATGTGTCTGATGAAGTCTGGTAGGATCACCTCAACACAACCGAAAATACCTCAGGGGCTGATGGCTCTGTCTCGATGGATCACACCCGAGTCAGAAGGCGAAGTGTTTCTCTCTATCAAATCCAAGCCAGGCTCTGACTGGGGCCCTCCCTTAGTGACCATGTGAGAGCAGAGGCAGGTCACTCCATTCCTGGGCCCAGTACAGCGGCTGGTACACGGTGGGTGCTCGGTAGACAAGTTAACCTGAAGTGGGTTGTCACCCCCTCGGTCTGGGCTTCTCTTCACTGTGAATAGCTCCCTACAGCTTGCCGGGCCCTCATAAACACACTCTAATCTACCTTCCTGTTCTCGGACAGGAAGCTCCAGCCAGCATCAGTGAAAGGCTAAGGACTGAATGGACCCTGCTGACAATGTTGGTAGCAGGCAGCGGGGCTGAGAGCTCCTGTTCAGCCTACAACACCCACAGTTGTCCTGTCAGCGGATACAGGGGAATATCAGTATTACATCACTGGTGAGAAAACAAAGACATACAGTACTTGCTTAATCCAGTACTTGCTTGTCCAAATGTAAAGATTCTCACGGATTGTGAAGATCTGCATTTGTCATAAAAGGCAGGTTAAGAAATGCTAACTTGCCTCTCAAAAGGATTCCTTTACATTTCCTTAAACTTGCCAGGGTTGTTGTGTTTTGTTTTGTTTTTCTTTTTGCAATTATACAGTGTAGTTGTTAACAAAAAGCTATATACAATTTTTAGCTGTTTGGTCCGCAAAGCAAAATTATATGTCCAATAGAGTTTTGTCCTAGTCAACCTGTATCTATGAGGCTATTCCCACATGTTTCCAAATAGGAGCCTGGAGTTAACTGGGTGTCATCAAAGGGTCTTCAGCCCCCTTCCTTTAGGTGAAAAGCAAGGGGCACAATTCCTAAACCCTGGTGGGAATGGCCCTGCCTTCAGTGGGTCCAACTTAGCCACAGCTGTGATGCTAAGCTGAATCACTATTGGCTATTTTGTTCATCTTTCAGGGTCTTGTTTCCTCAAGGGAAAAAAAAAATACTATGTTAGATAAGGCAGTCTCCAGTTAAAATCTGATGCCTAGGATTCTAAATCTGGAAGAGCAGAGACAGAGAGGTGGGCAGGGTGAGAATAGGCAGTCACCTGTGCAAGAATAAAGAGGATGAAGCCCTTTTAGTCAAATTCCCACCAAAGCCCCATGAGTGGCTGCAAGAATAGCTGTTAGGAATATACTGGCCAAGTGCATTCCATCCGAGCTCTCCTTGAACTTGGGAAGGGTGGTGTTGGTGAAGGATCTGTTTCTCAGCATCCACCATGGAAGTGTTCCCATGATCTGTTCAGCTTCTGAAGCATCAAGGGGAGAGGTTCCTGTTCAGGAAAATGAACGCTGAGGCTAGGAGTCAGGAGAACTTTCAAGTTCTCTCCAGAAGTGAAGCTGCAGCAGTTAACCATCCTGTGTGCTGAGGCTAGCCTGCCTCATTCAACAAGATGAACTATGAGAGTGTGCAGAGCTCGCAGAGCACACAGCTACAGCTGCAGCCTTGACTTACATTCTTTCCCCTTAAAAAACAAAGGCATTAAGTTTATGGATGTGTTTGTGAGCGAGAAGGCCCCTGCAAAGAAAACTCCTAGGATGTAAGTAATGTCCAGTGACACAAGGGGCTTCAGGGATTCCTGACAAATGAGTGCTCTCCACATTTCAGGCTGTCTCTTCAGCCCATGGCCAGCTGCCCAGACCTCTCCAGCTTCTCTAGAAAAAGGACAAGAGCTGTGTCTTCCCTGAGCCTCTGAGCCCTCTTCCTGCAAGGAAGGACAGAGAGGTGATGATTTGGGTAGGGCTTAGCCTGGGGGCTTCCTGTCTCTCCTGATGCCTTCTCTTTCCCTCTCCTGTGATGACTCTACAGCCCTTATAACTTGAGTGGAATCCCATTGAGGCTTCCCTGGTGGCTCAGTGGTAAAGAATCTGTCTGCCAATGCAGGAGACATGGGTTCGATCCCTGGGTCAGGAAGATCCCCTGGAGACAGGAATGGTAACCCATTCCAATATTCTTGCACGGGGAAATCCCATGGACAGAGGAGCCTGGTGGGCTGTAGTCCATGGGGCGTAAAGAGTTGAACACAACTGAACATGCATACACACACACACAGGATCTCATTGAACAGAGCCTGAATGAACAATCCCCATAGTTCTATCCTGCTTTCCACGTTTCTGTGAACCCTAGCAATGTGGCGGGGCCATGACGATGTTGCACGACTCCAGAGGGCTCCATCCACACAGAGGCCCCAGACGTGGTTTGGAGGGCTTATTTTTAACCCCACTTGGCACCTAGTATGTCATTGAGCCACAATCTACATTTTCAGTCTTAAAACCTAGATTTTATCTGTGTACTCAGTATTTTTTCTGCTCAAATTCTCATAACATTGTATACTCTTCTTGTCCCCAAGGTCACACATGCCCCAAGAACAAACAAACTTTTGGGCTAATTGACAAGGTCACTGGCTTCTCACTCACCCAGTTTTGTTAACAGGTTAACTACCCTTACTTCACTTTCAAGTCATGTTCCCAGCCCCACTCATGTCACATGAAAACCTTTATAGGTCCAGGACCACTCATACATCATGTCAAATATGTGAAAACATACACACAGTGTTCATGGATGAATAGATAGATAAATAGAGAGAATCATACATATATATTACTTATATTATATTCTATGTTTTTGCTATATATTTTTGAAAGGAGGCTTAATTTTCATAAATTTGAGTTTGCAAAGAATAAAGAGCTGTTTTATTTTTATAATCCAGACTTTTTATATCTATGCATAACTCTATGAGACCTATACAGAATCTATTACTAGATAACAGTGTTATATTTTATACACATTTATTCATGTATTCATTTTAGCTTTGAACTTTTCCTTATACATTTATAGCTAATAAATATTTGGCATCCGGTCCCATCACTTCATGGGAAATAGATGGGGAAACAGTGGAAACAGTGTCAGACTTTATTTCTTTGGGTTCCAAAATCACTGCAGATGGTGACTGCAGCCATGAAATTAAAAGATGCTTACTCCTTGGAAGAAAAGTTATGACCAACCTAGATAGTATATTCAAAAGCAGAGCATTACTTTGCCGACTAAGGTCCATCTAGTCAAGGCTATGGTTTTTCCTGTGGTCATGTATGGATGTGAGAGGTGGACTGTGAAGAAGGCTGAGTGCCGAAGAATTGATGCTTTCAAACTGTGATGTTGGAGAAGACTCTTGAGAGTCCCTTGGACTGCAAGGAGATCCAACCAGTCCATTCTGAAGGAGATCAACCCTGGGATTTCTTTGAAAGGAATGATGCTAAAGCTGAAGCTCCAGTACTCTGGCCACCTCATGAGAAAAGCTGACTCATTGGAAGACTCTGATGCTGGGAGGGATTGGGGTCAGGAGGAGAAGAGGACGACCGAGGATGAGATGGCTGGATGGCATCACGGACTCAATGGACGTGAGTCTGAGTGAACTCCAGGAGTTGGTGATGGACAAGGAGGCCTGGAGTGCTGCGATTCATGGGGTTGCAAAGAGTTGGATATGACTGAGCGACTGAACTGAACTGAACTGAATAAATACTTTCAGAAGTCCTGAAAAACTTGTAGGCCTACATATAAAGACTAATGTAGAAATGGTCCCTTATATCTCCCCATCCCCACGCTGCCCCAGCCAGCCCAAATCCTTTTCCTGGATATTGGGTCGCTGTTCCTGCTGGGCTCATATTTCTGTTGTGCTGGACTCTCTGGCTTACTAAGAAGACCTCAGCCCCAAAAGTTGCTGCTCTTCCTTCTCCATTAAGGATGATGTCTCTCTCTTCTGGAAAATGTATATTAAGTTCCCTACATGTTCGGTCAGGAGGTTATTCATGAGTCCAGAACCTGTGTCTCAAGGGAGATATGAGAACTCAACTCCGCCCTGCATAGGAGGGAATTCCTGACTCCCCAGGGCAGCCTCCACCTCCTCACCCAGCATCATAAGCAATCTCGTCATCCAGGAGTTAGCCCAAGTCCCAATGTGCCTACTCTCCAAAGGCTCATAGAAATCTCTCATGACATCTCAGAGTGGCCCACACTCACATTTTCATAGCATTTAACACTCCTCAAAGCATCCTATGAAAAATGAAAGATGTTTTGAGTCAGAAGGATGTTCTCTTGTGAGGATATTTTGATTCCTAAGAATACTACAGTTTAAACCACAACTATATCATCATGGATACATTTTTGTACTAGAAATATTTTCTGGAAAAGCTCCACTCAGTCAATCTGATCCCTTGATCAATTTTTTTTTAAATAGTCCAGTTAAATCCATTCAAAGTCTTTTCATTTTCGTTCATATTGAACTTCACAGAAGTTATTTTCACTGGGGGTTCTTTCCCATGCAGGTTTTACAATAAAGCTTTGAGCCATCAATACGTGTGCTTTGTTTATATCAAATATTATGATTGTTATTTCTGCCTTTGAACAGTTCCTTTAAAGACATTATTTCTACAAAGTTCAATGTTCCCAAGTCAGGCTTCACAGATCAGAATTTTATATCACATAGATTTTAAACACAGTTGACTTTCATTTCCATTGATCCTCTCTTCCAGTGATATTCAGTATGAACTGTATAGAAAACTGAGACTGTGTCTCTTTCATGGCAAAGCCACAGACTGTCAGGGGCTTTTACACCTCCCAGAACAAGTCTAGCATTTAGGGCTGGGTTGAGTGGATACAATGAGTTGATAAAGCATAAGCACTGGAATGAGATTATCTGGGTTAAAATGGGCAAACTATTTAATCTCTCAGTCTCCCCATTTATGAAATGGGATCATTCAGTTCAGTTCAGTTCAGTCTCTCAGGCATGTCCAGCTCTTTGCGAACCAATGAATCACAGCACACTAGGCCTCCCTGTCCATCACCAACTCCCAGAGTTCACTCAGACTCATGTCCATCGAGTCCGTGATGCCATCCAGCCATGTCATCCTCCGTCATCCCCTTCTCCTCCTGCCCCCAATCCCTCCCAGCATCAGGGACATTTGAAAACATAAGTTTGCTAGAGAATACCCCATAAACTGTTCTCAGTCCTCAGTTCAGTTCAGTTCAGTCACTCAGTCGTGTCCGACTCTTTGCAACCCCATGAATCGCAGCATGCCAGGCCTCCCTGTCCATCACCAACTCCCAGAGTTCACTCAGACTCATGTCCATCGAGTCCGTGATGCCATCCAGCCATGTCATCCTCTGTAGTCCCCTTCTTCTCCTGCCCCCAATCCCTCCCAGCATCAGAGACTTTACCAATGAGTCAACTCTTCGCATGAGGTGGCCAAAGTACTGGAGTTTCAGCTTTAGCATCATTCCTTCCAAAGAAATCCCAGGGCTGATCTCCTTCAGAATGGACTGGTTGGATCTCCTTGCAGTCCAAGGGACTCTCAAGAGTCTTCTCCAACACCACAGTTCAAAAGCATCAATTCTTCGGCGCTCAGCCTTCTTCACAGTCCAACTCTCACATCCATACATGACCACAGGAAAAACCATAGCCTTGACTAGACGGACCTTAGTTGGCAAAGTAATGTCTCTGCTTAATACGCTATCTAGGTGGGTCATAACTTTCCTTCCAAGGAGTAAGTGTCTTTTGATTTCATGGCTGCAATCACCATCTGCAGTGATTTTGGAGCCCCCCAAAATAAAGTCAGCCACTGTACAACACCACAGTTCAAAAGCATCAATTCTTTGGCACTCAGCCTTTTCCACAGTCCAACTCTCACATCCATACATGACCATAGGAAAAACCATAGTCTTGACTAGACGGACCTTAGTCAGCAAAGTAATGTCTCTTCTTTTGAATATGTTCTCAGTCCTATTCACCTGAATTAATATGTGTGTGGTGGAGAGAGAGAGGTGTACAGCCCTCTGTCAAGCGTGTTTGATCACAATTAAACTTCTAATGCTTGCATATGGCAACTATCATTTGAGCCTCAAAATCACCATGATATAGAAGGAACTGATTTCTCCAAGAACACACTAATTACCAGATCACATAGTGCTTTTTCCAACAATCAAGCTATGTACGAGAGAAAAGAGAGTGTAAAAAAAAAGAGAGAAGTGATGTTAAGATTCTTTCCTAAGTCTTTCCTATGTGTCACCTGCTCTGGGCAAAACTAAAGATAATGGTTGTCATCTCTGAATTACATTTTCTGCAAGCACAGCGCCAGCTTTGTATATTGTCTTAACAGTCTAAAGTAAATCTTACTTTATAAAATCTCCAATATTCGGATAGAAGATAATTTGTTAACGATAATTGGGGACAATTTTATTTGATTTGCTCCATAAAAACTCAAATGCATCACCTTCCCAAAGCCATCTTTTCTGAGTCATAGTACAGGTGATTTTCCTCATAGTTCTCTGATCCTAAACAAGCAGCAGCCCAGTACCGTCAGTTATTTTAGATTTTCCAAGATGATGCAAGCAAATTTTTCACGAATGCTGCAGTTTTTTTTTGTTTGGTTGGTTTTTTTTTTGTAGCTTTTCCAGAATTCCTCTCAAGTCTCTACAATCGAGTCATGATGGAAAGGAAAAGGGTCAAGAAACACTGACTTACTAACTAGTTAGGCAACACGATCAGCCGATCCATTTTTGTTGACCACTTTTCCTACTCTGCAAAAGGTTCCAAAAAAATAATAGAAATGATCTCTAAAGCGCCCTTTTATCTTTAACACTCACTTTGCATTGTGAAGCATCAAGAAAAACTCTGGCGACCTGTAGGACACGTGAACAATATAGCAACACCCCGGGTCGCTCAAGAGTGGCCTGAACTAGCTTTCAGCAGAGAAGAGGGAGGTGAGGTGAGGCTGATGAGGAAGGGAGGCGGTCACTCTTGGAACAACTCTTTCAGGGCCAGTCAGGAAGGGCGCAGGTGGGTGGGGCGTGCGTGTTGGGGGGTGCCTGCGTTGACGACAGAGGGCTACTTCCGGCTGTGGTGCGTATGACGTCAGGGACCGGCCGAGCCTCCTAGAAGCGGAGGAGGAAGGGCTCGCGAGAGTTCAGGGAGGCCGCCCCGAGATTCCGGCGCCGCGGCGGCGGGTCCCACCTCCCGGGGGCGGGGCGAGGGCGGAGCAGGCAGAGGGAGCAGACGGTCGCCGGGCCGGCTGCGGTCCGTGCGGAGGCTGAGCCGGCCGCGGGCGCGACCGGAGGCAGGTGAGTGCGCTGATGCGGCGCTCCTTCGCGGAGGAGGCTAGGGGTACGGCTTGCCTCTCCGGCCCCAACTCTGAGAGCCGGATCAGGAGATCTTATGTGTCTTAGGGTGTCCAGGGAAAGCCGGGCTGATTTCGAGGCTGGAAATATCTCCGGTGAAGCTCCGGTGACGGCCTTGGCCCTCTTGTTCCTTGGGGTGATACTGGCCCCGGGTGTCCGGAGAGGTGGCCTGTGGCCCGGGGAGGAGTCTTTGTCCTTCCAGGCGCCTTTGGCCTCTCCGCTCCGCGGTCCCGGAGCCCCGGGCTCTCTGTCCCTGCCTGGGCTTCATAAACAATAACAAATGTCCCTGTGTCCCCTGCTCTCCCGTCCCGTGCCCTCTAGCCGATGCCAGCGAGGGAAAGGATTCTGGGCATGGATCTTAGATTGTGGGGGCTGTTGTGTACCATTCCTAAAAACTGATGCGTCAGATTCCTAACATTTCTCAAATAGACACAGTAAAAGCCGTCCAGCTACCAGAAGCCAAGGAGTGTTTAAAGCCGGTCTCTCCAAATCGGACCCTACCAGTGGAATCCTAGACCCTTCTTTTCACCATCATTTTCTCCCACTCCCTTTTTTTCACCTTTACTACTAGGGGACGAACGAGTGGTTGTTTGGTATGGGTAAAAATAGGGAAGGTTGTGTCCGATGGAGGAAGGAAACATTTCACCCTTAAAAGTTGCCAGGTAGAGAGCAAAAGAACTAACTTTATTTTCAAAATCGGTGGCCTGCCGTTTACTGATACTACTTTTGTTTTATGAGACCGCTTTTCGAATTGTGGATTTGGAGGAAAGACTTAAAAAAGAAATGGGGAGGGGGGCGGGGAGAGCTGGTGGTGCAGGGAGTAGTGGCTGGTCCAGAAAGTATGATGCTGGTGTTCCTCACTTGATAAAATGCAGAGCCAACGCTCCTGTCTATTTCACGCAACTTGCGATAAGTTTTGATAGGAGCCAATTGCTTGGAAAAGGTGGCCTGAGTAGTAGCTTTAATACTACTGAAATCTGAGGAAACAGCTTTAAGTGTTTCAGTTATGCCTCCTAGCTGTAAGCTGGGAGTGAGACTTGGTCTTTCAGGGGCTGTGAGTTGGGGACGGGGTTAGGCCTTAATACTTGTCAGGTTTCCTTACTTTAAGGCAGGGTTTATTGTTGTTTAAGCCCAGTTTTGCTTACTGAAGACAGGTTTTTGAAAGTTCTTTGTCTCGGTCATAAATGTATGTAAGATATTGGAAGCCTCTTTGTGTTTGGTTTTTCTTTGTATGCCTCAGGATATATAAAACAATTACTTTTATTATACTGTCTATCCAGTAGCTGGTCAATTGTATGTGAATTGACCATTCTTGTGACTATGTGAGGGGAGAGAAATTTGTCCAAAATAGGATATTAAATTATGATGACATTTGTTCATTGCATAGAATTGTCAAAGTACCTTTCTGTAAAAGATTCTGATCTCAGAGGAAGTACATGGATAAAAAAATTTTTTTGTTTGTTTAATCTGGCTTAGCGTTTATGGTGTTCTCCTTGTTAAGATGGCTAATAACATTCTCCGTTTACTTGGGATATGTTTAGAATGAGAAACAAATTGGGTGTTGTCTTTGTAATACTTTGGAAGCCCCTGCCCCTGGGGAATGAAAAATAATTAGGCTTAGAAAAACCACATTAAATGAGTGCAATTCTTCTTTAGCCTTTTGTTTTTGAGTTTCATTTTAAATAAATCATAGAGTGGAGACCAGAAATATTTGTGCAAATAAGATGTCCTCGGCAGTTTTTATGCTGAAGAAATTAATTTCTAAAGGTAACACGCTATAAAAACAAAGGAAGAATCGTAGTTTGTAGAAAGGGATAATAAAGCAGCAGCCTCAATTCAGCCATTTGTTCTCAGGAAAATTCTGTCCTCTCAAAGTTAGGGCTGCAGCATCATGTTAGCAAAGTTGGATAACACTTTAATTTAGATAGTGTTTTCCCAGTGATCTGGGATAAGTTGGAGGCTCTTTTGCATGTGTGTGGCACTTTTTTGAGAGATGGAAAAGGGCACAAATCAAAGCCAGAAAGTTTTGCATCTCAATGTAATGTGAAAATGATTTTATTTTACATAAACAATGGAGAGTGAATCAGGCAAGCATATTGTCATCTAGCAACCCCAAGATTATGTTAAAATTAGCAGATGGGTAAGTTATGGTTAGGTTGACTTGACATATGTGGAAATTATGCTACTGTATTTTTATATTAAAAACACCATATACTTTTTGAATGAAATAATGAGAGAGCTTTTAAAGCATAAGAAATTTAAAAAATTAGTTTTAAAAGATAACCTTCGTCAGTAGTTCAAAGATATTAAGTGAATCCTTCTTCCTCACCTCCCAAATTTTTGTTTAAGTCTTAAGAGAGTGTTCACCTAGGTATGTCCGGTACTGATGTGTGCTAATTACATAAAGCTCCTTTCTCCAGGTAAATGTTTTATAATTGATTGACACCGTCTTATTGTTCGAACATTTAGAGAGAGGAAACTGAAGGGCAACAGTGAGTAGTATTTGCTGCCCTGTGCACTCAGATGAACTGTGGTCTTTTTCTTCAACCTGATGGGAAGAAGATATTCCCAAATAACTATAATACACAATCCATTTTGTGGGGAAGCCGAGGAGGAAGGGGTTAAATTTTACTAGACCAATTAAAGCAGGCTTTCATCAGGGAAAGGCATTTGTGTAGGTGATTGAGATGATCCAGTCATATGATAACATCATAAGCAAACACTATAGAGTGCTGCTTGCTCCTAAGCGGTCACCGCGCTAACCGACCTCAGTTTAATCCTTCCAGCAACTGTGGAGTGGGTGTTTTTATTCCCATTTTGCAGACAGAGTAATTGAGGTATCTAGAAAATGGTAAAGCAGGGGTTCCCACCCAAGAATTCTGACTTGTATCCCTGTGCTTAATCAGTTTCCTTGATTTTCCTCCCACTTTTGATGATGTTGGTTTGGGAAAGTGCGTTCATCTGACACCTAAGTTTAGGGATCTGTTTTCTAGAAAGAGCTCAAAAATGGTGAAAACCCAGGTAAATACGTTATTTTTGGCATATTAGATACTGACTCCATTTTTAGAAATTGCTCTTGGTGCACATTAAGTGTAATCCTTGAGTGGGGTTTTGATAAATTTGATTCATTACCAAGTAGCAGTACCCGCAAGGGTTTACAAGAGAGAAGTTATAACTATGTTAATTCCTTTGCCTAGTGGAATGTTTGAATCATTGTATATTTTGGCTTGTAATTTTTAAAAACCACTTGGCACTGGATTTTTTTGGATTGAATTGGGAAGTTGGAATTTAGTTAATTATTGAACGTCAGTCTCAGCGGCCCTTTTTATTTTTTATTTTCACAACAGTTAAATTTATAATCAGTGAATTTGAACAGTGTTGAACACTTGAATCAGTGTTTTGAATACTGTTGTACATGTATAAAATGAGAGAAGTTCAGTCACTGATACTTTTATGTTAGGACAACTTTGAAAGCTCTTTGGGTTGTGAAATAAAAGGTACTCTAGAATTGCACTGGGCCCAGTACAAGCCTACTTGGTAAATGCATCTTTGTTGAATGAATGGTCCAACTGATTTTATTTATGAAGTTTCAGGAGTGGTTTGCACCTGTTGGTTAGGTATTGAAGTAACTTTAAATCGGATTTAAAGATAAGGGAAAAAAAATTATCGTTAGACCACACTAACCATACGGATACTTAGCTATCCTTTCCTCCCAGCAAGATGTAGACCTTTGTCAGAGCCCTTATCAGCTGTACTCGTAGTATTAAGTAGAGCTCTAGGGGCACAGTTTTTATGAATGAATATAAGTACCTCTCCTTGTGTGCGTGTGGTAGACTGTAGGAAACCTTGACAAGCTTAAAACCTAATGGGAAAAAGTGGCAGAACAAAATCCAGGATTTAGAGCCCACTTTATTTATGTTATTACAGTAAGACACAAATTGCAAAACAGATTAAAAAAAACTGTTTTTCCACACAGCCTGGATTAGTAGTGATGGCATATTATTTCCATTTATCACCGCCTGATTGACAAAATTTTGGGGATCTTCAACCCATAATTTCAGGGAGATGCTTTTAAGTCTACTCTGCTTTGTTATTAAAAAAGAAAAATTACACATTCCTTTAAGTACAGGTTTTATCTTGAAAGGTTATTCTCAGTAAGGAGGAGTGTGAGTTGGGCAAACTCAAAGGGAAACCAGCCATACCCTCACCTTCTTAGCAGTTACAGGTCAGATAGTGAGTTGACCGTTCATGTTGATGTTGTGTAAATACAGAAAGGCCTCGAACTTTGGCAGTTTGTCTGTGGCTTATGACAGTAGTATTTGTACTGTGTTCGGCTTTTAAATTCTTAAACAAGCTCTTTGCCTTCCCCTGAATTAACCCTAGACAGGTTGACAACCCAAGTGGGTGTTGATTGTCTGGCCACCCATATGGAACGTTTCCTGTTTTCCTGGTCTTTTGCTGATTCTTATTGGTTCCATAGGGCTTCCCATACTGCTCAGTGGTAAGAATCTGCCTGCAATGCAGGAGACCTGGGTTTGAGTCCTGAGTTGGGAAGATCCCTGGGAGAAAGGAATGGCTACCCATTCCAGTATTCTTGCCTGGAGAATTCCATGGACAGAAGAGGAGTCTGGTGGGCTACAGTCCATGGGGTCACAAACAGATACAGCTGAGTGGCTAACACTTTCACTTACTTTCACATCAAATCTCTGATTGGTAACATGGGCCTTAACATCCATGGGTGCAGACTTTTCACATGTTAGAGTGTTTAAGATGCTGAGCTCATATGCAAAGGCAGTGTCCATTGTTTTTCACCTTTTACAATTATTTGCTATCTCTTCATCTGCATCAGGAGGGGATTCGATTCCTCTTCTTCCTAATTTTAGGACACTTTTACTGTTTTTGCAGTTATCAAATATGATGGCGTTAATAATGATTTCCCAGGTGACCCTACTGGTAAAGAGTCTACTTGCCAATGCAGGAGATACAAGAGATGCGAGTTTGACTCCTGGGTCAGGAAGATTCCCTGGAGGAGGAAATGGCAACCCACTTCAGTATTCCTCCCTGGAAAAATCCTATAGACAGAGAAGGCTGATGGGCTACAGTCCATGGGGTTGCATAGAGTTGGACATGACTGAGCTACTGAGCACATGCATGCACACACACACACACACACACACACAGCATCTCAAAATCAATCACAGATACAGCCACTTCCCCAGAATAAAAAACAAGATGGCAGAAACTGAAATGATTCTACATGATGCTGATACCATCTATTTTGGGTCAGCAGAGTTGTGGGAGCTTTGCTATGGAGCCTCACTTTCATTCTATCTATGAATATTTGGAAAATTGAAAGTTGCGCATCACTAAGCACTTTTTTTTGTCCTGTTCTCCTTCTAAACAGTCATTGCTCTTCAGCTTTTATGACTTGGAGATTTTGGCTACGCTTCTCTAGATTCTTCAGCAGTCCTGGAAGCACAGTAAGTGATTTGTGTATTTAATACGAAAAATGCTTTGTGGTAATCATGTTTCCCAAATATTGTTGCCCAGCAGTGGAATATAGACTTAGCCCTCTGTATTTCATCTTCCCCGCTGACATGTTCTTGGCTCCTTTTTCTTCCTGAATGTCACCAATCAGGGTACAGGTCTAGTAATAATTTTACCAACAACAGTAATCATTTATTTGCTTAATACTTACTATGTACCAAATATAGTACTGAGTACTTTATATAAATATTATCTCATTTAATCCCACAGCAACTGTCTGAGCTGTTATTTCTAGTTACAGACAAGGAAACTGTAGCCTAGTGGGGTGAAGGGATCAGGGCCACAGGAGTAGCTGAGTAGATAGTAAGTGGCAGGGCTAGAAACTGATCTCTGAGATCCAGAGTTGCTTTCTCTTATATTGCTTTATTTTATTACAAAAACTTTTCCTGTGCTATATAATTTATCTGCTCCTTCTAGTCTCACCTGAATTTTGTTTCCTTTCCTCTCCTCCCTCCTTTTTTTAGGAGTTATTTACATTTTTGATATAGAACATAAATTCCTTTGGGAAAAGCATACAGAAATAACTTCAGCTCTGCTCAGATTTCCTATAAAGGGGGACCTGCTCTTGGTGAGAGCTAACTATAAGAAGAATACTAGTAACACCTTAAGTTTGTATTGTGCTTTAGAATATTATAAAGCATTTTTAGACATTATCTTGGTTAATCCTCAAAGCAAACTTAAATTTGTGTCTTTAGATTAAAAGCTGCCAAAGGTAGTTTGCTAAGGCTTCTGCAAAGTTAGTTGATGAGGCAGTTTTGGGCCTCAGCAATTTTAATGCTGAAATAAATGATGTGATCAAATGTTTGATTTCACGCCGGTTGGGAGCAGATGTATATCATTGTAGCACAGCATTTTCCTAAAGGGTCTTACAGTTTTGAACTTTTTTGGTCAAAATTGAGAAATTGGAATTTTATTTTTGCATTTTGAGTCATAAACTGTTTTAAGTCCTCAATTCTTACAGTTCAGGTGAGTGATAGTTAAGTTTCTATCTGCCTCATCCGCACACAGCTGTTGGATTTAACTAGATTAATTATGATGAAGGAATGGGTGGAGGGAGGATAGATACTGTTTCAAAAGTGAAATTAAAGAATGAGGGCTTGGTGAGGAGTCTTCCAGTAGCTTTGTTTTAGGAAACCGATTATAAGCTTTAAAGGATGGACAAACTGCAAGTATTCACCTATGGAATATGAGTGATCAGAGAGTTTATTAAATGGTCCATTTTTGAAATACTATCTTGTACTTGTATCTTGCTTTATTAAATTTAGTGTTTGCCCAGCTGTGAACATTTTTACTTAGCTGAGCGCTTGTCCATTGACTTGCCTCCATTACAGAAATGCCGTAACATGTTTGCCCTTTATAATAATTCTGTATGTGTAAGCAGGGGCTGACTTTAGAGACTGGGGAGTTGCCTTTTGTTGTGTTTTTACAGCAGTGATCCATTGCATTTGAACACATCTTTCAAATCTGGTTGAGGATGTTCTCCTTATGTCCACTATTACTTTGCCAAACAGAATAGACTTTCTATTTTGGTGGCGAGAGTGGAAAAATTGCAGTCTTGAATTGTGTGTATTCTTTGACCCACTGATATTCTTAATATTGGCAAATCCTAAAGGAATCACAGACTCCTAATATTTTCATGAGCTTAATCATCACAGTTCAACATTTATCAACTATATTCTGGACACTTTTATTAGGTACCATGGCAAAATAGAGACAAGTGAAAGGGATTGTCCTTCTATTTAGGAAGGTTCAATCCAGTAAGAAACATAATGTATGAGTACAAATAAGTGTAAATCAAGCAGAAAGTGATAAGCAAGTAACAGGGTACTGGGAAACAGAAGGAGAAAAGAGTGCTTCTGGCTGGAGAGATTAGGGTGGCTTCCTATATAAAGTGGAATAGAAATTGTCCATTTATGAGTGAAAGACATGCCAGGGGAGGGATTAGCATGAGTTTGAAATATCTCTATAACACCTGATGAGTTTTGTGTTAATTATTTACTTCTTTCCCTGCCCTTTTGGATTTAGCCCATTCAGCTTAGAGAACAGGTGTTTTTCAGCTTTTCATTCTCTGCATCATCAACTGTTCAACCTGGTACATTTAATTAAAGTTCTACTTTAGTAACATTACAGAGGCAGTAGTGTATATGGGACAGATTCAAGGGAAGATGGACTGGAAATGGAAAGACTAAGGAAGAGGCTGGTTTAAATAATCTAAGAGATTGCACACATGCTCAGTTGTGTCTGACTCATTAATGACCCCACAGATTGTAGCCCACCCACCGGGCTCCTCTGTCCATGGCATTTTCCAGGCAAGAATACTGGAGTAAGTTGCCATTTCCTTCTCCAAAAGGATTGATAGTGAAATTCTAAAACTGGTGGGAATAAATAAATTTATATTAAAAAAAATAAAGAAAGAAACCTGGTGGGATTGGAAAGGAGAGACTTGGATGGGTGAGTGTTGGCCCTTCATGTTGAGACATAGGGAGTTCTTTGCCTCTGTGATTACATGTGAGGTCTGTGTCCTGTTCCAGGAGATGTGGTGATGGAAAGATGAGTTGTGCCCTCAGAAAGCAGGCAGGCAACTGCTGAGCTACCTCAAGGTTTAGAGATAATTGCAATAGCATATAGCTGCTGTAATGAAGGAGCACTCAGGAAGAAAGGAAAAGGAGCACCTGTTTGGGAGAATCAAAGGTTTCCAGAGAGGTGGTGGTGTTGGAGCTTAGACTTGAAGGGTGAGTAGGAGTTTTTCTGGCCAACAAGCAGGAGGAAGATATAATACCACAGAATGTGAGAGACTGGGGATTACTTCAGCGATGGGACAAGAGGCTAGGTAAGATAAATGAACTTGTCCTGGTAAAATAACGTTTTATTTGCTGTGTTTTTCCATATTTCGTTTCTTTAGCTTCAGCACTCTGAACTTTTGTAAGGAAATGTTTCTGTTGCCTCTTACAGCCTTGTGGCAGCACCTCTGCTGTGTTTCCCAAATCGTCTGCCAGTGATACATTGTCTCTTGCTTCCATTTGGTGAAATTAAACAGAAAATGTATGATACCATTAGCCAGAGAGGAAAAAATCCTAAAACCCTTTCCTTTGATGAATGCCTGGAGCAAGTAAGCTTGTTGTATGAGAGTGCAGCATCAGAACACAGCTTCAAGAGCACCTGACTTGAGAGGAACATAATTATTTACCTTTCCCATAAAGTTTTATGGTGCCCCTAGAACTTTTCCAGAATTGTAATATCTAGTGCTGAAGTCCTTTTATTCTGGATCTAGCCTTGATTTTTTCCCCCCATCTTCTCTACTGTAATGCTTATTGTGTTATAATTACTTAGTAGGATTCTAAACTTCAAATGGTGTCAACTCTTACCTCTAGTTTGTCCTGTTTCTCTGTTTTGCTCATTTAGAAACCTGCATCTGCAAGTCATGGTTCAGAGCCTCCCCATTAGACTGCTAGAGCTAAAATGCACTTGTGGCTTCTTGCCACAAAAGTTTATTTGCTGGAGCCATTTGTTTTCCTGTCCTGTGGATTGGGTCACTGACACAGAATATAGTTAAATTCTTTTCTAAGGACAACCAAAAAGTTCATTGTAGACTCCAGTTAGATTTATACCCATTGTATTTCTAGGTGGGGGTTGAGGGGGTGGCAGCTGTGTTAACTTTACTGCCATTAGTGGTAATAAAAGTTTATGGGTACTGCCAGGAAGAAAGCGAAAGACAAGGACACAAGAAGAAAGAGAAGGCTTGCAGAGGGGCAGGAAAGGTGTTGACTGGTGGAAGGAGAAAGGTGCATATGGTTGAAGTTCAGTTCAGTTCAGTCGCTCAGTCGTGTCTCTTTGTGACTGCATGAATCGCAGCACACCAGGCCTCTCTGTCCATCACCATCTCCTGGAGTTCACTCAGACTCACGTCCATCGAGTCCGTGATGCCATCCAGCCATCTCATCCTCTGTTGTCCCCTTCTCCTCCTGCCCCCAAGCCCTCCCAGCATCACAGTCTTTTCCAATGAGTCAACTCTCCGCATGAGGTGGCCAAAGTACTGGAGCTTCAGCTTTAGCATCATTCCTTCCACGAAATCCCAGGGTTGATCTCCTTCAGAATGGACTGGTTGGATCTCCTTGCAGTCCAAGGGACTCTCAAGAGTCTTCGAAAGAGGTCAGATATCTCTGACACCTGTTCCAAGTGTTTCTGGGTAGAACCAGTGTCATCTTTTAAGGTGAAATTTTAGTCCTCTCTAAAAATACCCTGGGTATATTGTTGTGCCAAAAATGACAGTTTGTTTTAATCAAACATTTTCTGGATTTAATTTTTAAAAATGTGTTTATATACCTGTGTCTCTGTGTTTTTAGAATTGAGCAGAAAGGGAAACAAAAGCCAATATACTTTAAATATTAGTGGAAATTATAGCTACGTTTCGGAAAACCTTTAAGACTTAAAACCATAGGTTAAGTCCAGCCCCAGTCAGGCACAGGGTGACAGAAAGGGAAAGGAAGAATAAGTAGGCACATGTGTTTGGGTAAAACTACATCCTGATACCAACCGTATAACAGGACCCATAGAGGGGAATGTAGAACAAGAAATCGGGTAAGAGCCTGTGCTCGCCTGTCTTGGTCAGTCAGGGACTCCTTCCCTTTACAGAGACGTTATCAAACAAGAAACTTTAGTTCCTCAAAGTGATTTTTCATCCTGGACAAACATGGCTAAAGAATTAAAATAAGTATGGGAAAAAAAGTATGGTTTTAGTTTTTCTGTAGTGGTAATTAAAAGTTTCCTCCAATTGTAAGAAATACTAGATTGAATTAAAGTCTTAGACTCATTTTCAGAGTTGAAAGATCCTATAGAGGTCAGACAGTCCACTGCTGTGCTGTGAATCCCCCTCTAATCCTTGGCAAGTGGGTGTTTAATCTTTGCCTAAATATTTCAGTTCCTTGCAAAGAAAAGAAACTTAACAGATCATGAAATCACTGACTTCCATTGTCTTGAGTGGTTGGTGTTTTCCAGCCTTCTGTCCCCAACCCTCTGTTTACTTCTCACACTCTGCGGTCTGGATGATCTCAGGCTCTGATGCTTCCTTCAGTGACTACTCTGTGATGAGACTTTCAAACCAGACCCCTTTTCTGAGCTTGAGACTCCATGGTTCATCTCTTTCGTAGACATCACCACCTGGGTGTTTTTCCGCAAGACTTGGTGTTATCTTCTCCTTTCCCGGAATCTGTCTCAGGCTTCTTACCTCCTCCAGTGCACGGTATTATTCTCTTTGGTTGTCCCAGCCGTAAAGCTGGAAATCATCCCTGACTCTCCTCTTGTTTATCACTCACATCAACTCTTTGTTGCAGCATGTGGAATCTAGTTCCCTTTCAGGGATCGAACTTGGGCCCCTGGAACTGGAAACATGGAGTCTGAGCCCCTCGACCACCAGGGAAGTCCCCATCTTGGCTCTTTCTACAGTGTCAGTATCTTCATGTGGACTCCAAATTATTGAAATAACCATCTTTTTCTGCTACCAGCCTTGTGCTCTTCCAATCCTTTTTATGTGTGGTTGCCAAAAAGGTTCTCCTCAAACATAAGTCTGATTATGTAACTGCCAACAGTTAGAATTTCCAATGATTCTCCATCATCTCCACCAGATTCCTTACCATGGCCTGTGACCTGAGTCCCTTCAAGAAATGGTGCCCTTTTGCTTTTCTAGCCTTCTCTTTCATTACCCCCTCTACTCACCTCTGCAGCTTTCTCTGACCTTGAATCTTACATGCTTCTTCCACACTCTTCTGGGTAACTCCTGTGCTTTCTTTCATACCCTGCTTAGGTATCTACTTTTGAGGATGCCTTCCTTGATCTCTCACCTCTTGTTGAGAGTTAGGTACCCCTCCTGTGCATTCCCACAACATCTTGTAATACAACACAATCATAGCTAACATTGTGAACATTTCCCATGTGTCCAGACTTACTGAACCATGCCTGTGCCAGGCATAGGACAGTATAAATTGAAAAACTCTTCATTACGCAGATTTCAACTGATTCTCATCACAGAGTTAGAGATAATTTTATATCACTGAAAAAATGATGAAGGAAATGGCAACCTACTCCAGTATGCTTTCCTGGGAAATCCCGTGGACGGAGCCTGGCAGGCTACAGTCCATAGGATCGCAGAGTCAGACACGACCTACGAACTAAACAACAGCAAGAATGATGACTGAGGACAGCTGTCTCAATCGTCTCTGTCTCAAGATAAGCATGTTCATTTAATTTGTTCAAATATCAGAGATATCAGACTTTTTACTTTCCTGACTACTCTCTTCCACATGTGTTATATTTTGTTAGTTTCCTCTCTTAAAATGTGTAGTTCAATTTTAGATAAAATACAGTTGTCATACAGAGGAACAGGACTTCACAGGTTTGTGGTATCTGGATATAGAATGACACAGCTTAATGTATAGACTTTGCTTTTCCAGTTCCATAAATGTGAATTTGTGTGTATGTGTGTGTCCAGAAATATTTGGGATTATGGAATCTACTTATATTTAGCAAGTGACCAGGAGACTGACAGAGAAACAAGACGTCAACTAATGAATTTATTAATATCACTGTGAGTAGAACAGAAGCTTCATAATTTGGACAGCGCACTGTCACCCCAGTAGGACAATCTACATGGGAAGTGGTTAATTCTAATCAAAATAGGTCATCTTAATGAGGAGTGTCACTGAGCCAGGAGAGTTGATGGAGCCTCTTTTTAATAAGGATACACCTACCAGCAGTACTCTGGACATAGTTAGCCATCTCTGTTTCAGATAGTGTTGGGGGAATGCAGGCAAAATCTTGCTTGTTAAGCTCCTGTCGCCACCCCCAACAGATTAATGTAACATTCTCTTAACAGGCTCACCAGGTGGTGCTAGTGGTAAGGAATCCACCCGTCAGAACAGGAGACACAAGACATGCAGATTTGAGCCCTGGGTCAGGAAGATCCCCTGAAGTAGGAAATTGCTCCCTACTCCAGAGTTCTTGCCTGGAAAATTACATGGGCAGAGGAGCCTGATGGGCTACAGTCCATGGGGCCACAAAGAGTTGGACATGACTGAGTAACTGAGCACCTTCTGTTAATACAGTCTTTCCTTTAGCCAGACAAAAACACAATTGACAAGTTTCAGCTTTCTTAATTCACATTCTGTTATAATCCAGCCTCCCAGAAAGTACACCCTGCTCACTTTTGATTGGGTTTGAGTGTTCTCAAATATTTTCAATTAAACCTTTTCTTGGAATTACTTATGTTGATAATTACTCCCAGAGGGTGACTTAATTTTCAAATTGTGAGGACATTTTACTTTGTCCTCTTGTACTTACTATAGCACATTGCCAACTATTGAAAACTTCTCCAGGTCAGAACCCAGTGATACAGCCTAGTGTGTGGCATTCATCTTGCTTGTTTGTAATCTATGTCTATTAACTCAGCCTAAGATTGAGATCATGTAAATTTTGAGGAGAGCTTTTCCATACTTTTAATTTGTGTCAAGCTTTATTCAGCAAAATCTTTAGTTGTTCCTTATGTATATAATAGTTTATCACAATTTATACTTAGCATTTGTTTTTGAATCCAAATATAATTTTTACCTTCTTTCTATTAAATTTCATTTGTTAAAGTTCAATTCAGTTGCTCAGTCGTGTCCAGCTCTTTGAGACCCCATGAATCACATCACGCCAGGCCTCCCTGTCCATCACCATCTCCCGGAGTTCACTCAGACTCACGTCCATCGAGTCGGTGATGCCATCCAGCCATCTCATCCTCTGTCATCCCCTTCTTCTCCTGCCCCCAATCCCTCCCAGCATCAGGGTCTTTTCCAATGAGTCAACTCTTCGCATGAGGTAGCCAGAGTACTGGAGTTTCAGCTTTAGCATCATTCCTTCCAAAGAAATCCCAGGGCCGATCTCCTTCAGAATGGACTGGTTGGATCTCCTTGCAGTCCAAGGGACTCACAAGAGTCTTCTCCAACACCATTGTTCAAAAGCATCAATTCTTCTGTGCTCAGCCTTCTTCACAGTCCAACTCTTACATCCATACATGACTACTGGAAAAACTATAGCCTTGACTAGACGGACCTTAGTCGGCAAAGTAATGTCTCTGCTTTTGAATATGCTATCTAGGTTGGTCATAACTTTTCTTCCAAGAGTAAGCTTCTTTTAATTTCATGGCTGCAGTCACCATCTGCAGTGATTTTGGAGCCCAAGAAAATAAAGTCTGACACTGTTTCCCTGTCTCTTTCTCATGAAGTGATGGGACCGGATGCCATGATCTTCGTTTTCTGAATGTTGAGCTTTAAGCTAACTTTTTCACTCTCCTCTTTCACTCTCATCAAGAGTCTTTTTAGTTCCTCTTCACTTTACCTTCTATAAAAATTAATTTGGATTCTGACTCTGCTGTCCTGCTCTTGGACACGTTAGTGATGCCATCCAGCCATCTCATCCTCTGTCATCCCCTTCTTCTCCTGCCCCCAATCCCTCCCAGCATCAGGGTCTTTTCCAATGAGTCAACTCTTCGCATGAGGTAGCCAGAGTACTGGAGTTTCAGCTTTAGCATCATTCCTTCCAAAGAAATCCCAGGGCCGATCTCCTTCAGAATGGACTGGTTGGATCTCCTTGCAGTCCAAGGGACTCACAAGAGTCTTCTCCAACACCATTGTTCAAAAGCATCAATTCTTCTGTGCTCAGCCTTCTTCACAGTCCAACTCTTACATCCATACATGACTACTGGAAAAACTATAGCCTTGACTAGACGGACCTTAGTCGGCAAAGTAATGTCTCTGCTTTTGAATATGCTATCTAGGTTGGTCATAACTTTTCTTCCAAGGAGTAAGCTTCTTTTAATTTCATGGCTGCAGTCACCATCTGCAGTGATTTTGGAGCCCAAGAAAATAAAGTCTGACACTGTTTCCCTGTCTCTTTCTCATGAAGTGATGGGACCGGATGCCATGATCTTCGTTTTCTGAATGTTGAGCTTTAAGCTAACTTTTTCACTCTCCTCTTTCACTCTCATCAAGAGTCTTTTTAGTTCCTCTTCACTTTACCTTCTATAAAAATTAATTTGGATTCTGACTCTGCTGTCCTGCTCTTGGACACGTTTTGGTAAGAGTGTCATTAAAAGCTTTATCTGGTTCATTGTTAGTATAACTGCTGAAGCCCCATAAGTCTTGTATAGAACTTGCCTGTGAGCATTCTGAATTTGGTTGCTTTATAAACACATCTCAGCCCATGTTTCATCATCTTTCTCCCTGTCTCCTCTAAAAAGACTTGGAGAGTGAAGGTTGTTAAATACCTTTCAAAGACTCACATAGATTGTTTGCCTTGTAGATTTGCCAAGAAAAGTAGAGTTACTGGGCAAGACTTGTTCCTCCTGAATCCATGTGGATTTTTAGTGACCACCCATCTTTGTTCAAAAACCATCTGCTT
The DNA here is from genome assembly GCA_006408695.1 of Aepyceros melampus. Classification (NCBI taxonomy): domain Eukaryota; kingdom Metazoa; phylum Chordata; class Mammalia; order Artiodactyla; family Bovidae; genus Aepyceros; species Aepyceros melampus. The sequence continues at coordinate 121,897 of SJXQ01007990.1, read as the reverse complement.
TATGCTCTTTTTTCGATATTCTTCAAGCTGGGTGATAAGCATAACATTATTATTGATATTAGTGTTTCATCATATCCATGCTCTTTTGTAATGTTCATGTTAGTATTTTGTAATGTTCATGCTCTTTCCTCATTTTGGAGAATTGGGAGGCCTGTATTCTGTCTTTTAGCAGAGCTCTCAGGTCTCCATAATCCATCAAAGAGTACTTGTCCTCAGCACAGTTCACAGGCAAATTCCTGGTGTGTAACCCTATCAGCTGGCTGAGTCAGAAGACCTGCAAGGCACTGGGGGCAGCTCTTTTGTGGCCCCCGCCGTCTTGGGCTTTGGTTCCCTCACCCCATGGACTCCACTTCTGGCCCTCATCCTGAGGAGGAGACCAAGGAAGGAGGCCGAGTTCAAGTGGGGGATGCACACTGGACAGAGAGTTCTCTTTAAAGTAGGGGCTGGATCTACCTCTCAAGGATGTTGTAAAATAGAAACATGTAAACTATAAGGTGGTATTCAAGTGTAAAAATTTCAAAAAGCAACTTAAAAGTAGAGGTCATTCTTTTTTCCCTGTCATGTGTTAACTACACCATTCACTTTAACCAGTGTACCCAGGCCCTTTGCAAATTTTCTCTCCTGGACATAAATTCAAAAGCCCATTTGGTAGCCCTTGATGGCTTTTTTAAGCTCAGCTCACTATGGGCTTTTTGCTTCTTGATGTCACTCTGAGCTGCTTTTCCAGGTATCCATGTTATGTGTTGTCTTTTATCTGTGTCTTTTAAAACCTCAGTTCGTTGGAGAACTCTGTGTGCAGCTAGTCCTTTCAGACTCTTCTCTTTTCTGTGTTGCACATTATAACCAGAATTCCATTTTTTTTTCATACCAAATCATTTAAGTTGTACTTTTTTCCATGTGACTAGAATGAACTGGGGCATACTGTTTGATTCTGTCTCTTTCCACATGTCTTCCTCACTTATCTTCTTTTTTTAGTTTTCTCACTTTGTCTCAGCCTTCTTTCCTAGATTATTCTAGTGATGTAGCTTTAAGAATTATTACTCTAAAACCCAGAAGTTTAAACCTGTTATTTTATCAAGTCCTGTGTGGATATGAAACATCTTCCTAGTTATTCTTTTAAATTCATTTTCAGTTTATAATTTACTTTCAATCATGTCTGACTCTTTGCAACCCCCTGGACCATAGCCCGCCACACTCCTCTGTCCGTGGGAATTCTCCAGGCAAGAATACTGAAGTAGGTTGCCATGCCCTCCTCCAGAGGATCTTCCCAACCCAGATGCTGAACCCAGGTCTCCCGCATTGCAGGCAGATTCTTTACTGTCTGAGCCACTGCTGCTGCTGCTGCTACTGCTAAGTCACTTCAGTCGTATCCTACTCTGTGCGACCCCATAGACGGCAGCCCACTAAGCTCCTCTGTCCCTGGGATTCTCCAGGCAAGAGTACTGGAGTGGGTTGCCATTGCCTTCTCCATCTGAGCCACTAGGGAAGCCCAAATTTTCTTTCAACCAAGTTTGAAATGTTCACTCTCTCCAGGGCAGTAATCACATTTTCTACTTCCTTTGTATTTTCCTTGTGCCTGCATGCTTAGTTGTGTCTGACTCTGCGACCCTATAAACTGTAGCCCACCAGGCTCCTCTGTCCATGGGATTCTCCAGACAGGAAAACTGGAGTGGGTTGCCATGCTTCCCTCCAGGTGATCTTCCTGACCCAGGGATTGAACTCTCATCTCCTGCAACTTCTGCATTGCAGGCAGATTCTTTATCACTTTGCTACTGGGGAAGTCTCATTACCTGGCCCATAGTAGATGCTCAGTAAATATTTGTGGGATTATTTAATCAAGTATAGTTTAGCTAGAATTCTGTTCTTGAGAACTTCCTAAAAACCTATGATGCATCTTCCCTTTTAGAGTCTCAACAGGGTTTACTTTTTTTGTAATTTCTGTTCCCTAAGCATGTCCCACATTCCTGTCCCCAGCAATTGTAGCCAACTTGAGAATTACTCTCAGGTTTCCCAGTTAACCATTGCTCTCAGTCAGCTGACTTCTTCCCAGCAGTTGTATTCTATCCAGAATGTTTCTTTCCCTACGTGAGAGATGGAGGTTAAGCAAGGCATTATCGGGTGCCTTGAGTTTTAGCTGTAGGAGAGCTCTAGCAAATATCCCAAATGTTGAAGTCCCCATTACAGCTTGGTTTCTTTCTGTGTCAGCTTCAACCTATAACATAATCCAGACCAGCAGTTCTTTATGTTTCTAAGTCCCATCCCTTCAAATCTCACGGATGCTTAGTGGTATTATAACTTATTTTTAGCTTATTTTTATAATGCCAATTTTCTTTATTTAATCCCCTATTCTGGACATAGGTTTGCAGAGATCTAAGGCTGCATTGTTCGGAGAAGGCAATGGCACCCCACTCCAGCACTCTTGCCTGGAAAATCCCATGGACGGAGGAGCCTGGTGGGCCGTAGTCCATGGGATCGCTAAGAGTCAGACATGACTGAGCGACTTCACTTTCACTTTTCACTTTCATGCATTGGAGAAGGAAATGGCAACCCACTCCAGTGTTCTTGCCTGGAGAATCCCAGGGACGGGGGAGCCTCATGAGCTGCCATCTATGGGGTCACAAAGTCGGACACGACTGAAGCGACTTAACAAGGCTACATTGTTGCTCACAACTTTCCCATTTCTTCTTCTGCAATAAATAACTTGCTAGACCATTCTCACTATTGTCATTTTTTAAAGAGAGCCTAACCAGCTGCTTCCATTGTTGCAGTAATATCTGAACTTTTTCTATCTCTTTTTCCACTTTAAGCTTAAAGTCCACTTGATCAGTAAGTCAAAATTACATAGTAACTTCTGAGAATATGTTCAGAGGAAACAAAAACACTAACTGGGAAAGATATCTGTACCTCCATGTTCGTAGCAGCATTATTTACACTAGCCAAGATATGGAAATGACCTAAGTGTCCATCAGTGAATGAACAGATGAAGAACTTATGCACACACACACATACACACTTGAGACAGGTTCAGAAATGTGAAACATAAATGAGGTTGGAGAAATCAAGAAAAGCTTTGTAGAAGAGGGAAATCCATTAGGCTTTCAAAATAAAAGTACAGATGAAAGGAAGGGCCTTTTTTATGTTTAGATTTTCCAGAGCTTGGTGGTAAGATTGATTATGGCATGTCTCTTAGTTGATGAGGGGTGAGACTGGCAAATAATGGAAAATAGAGTTAAGTAGTTAGGGTGGAGCCAAATTATGGGGTTTAATAAAAGCCAGGCAAAGAAGTCAAGATTGGAATGGAAAAAAGGAGACAGTGTCGAAGTTTTTGAGCCTCCAAATGACGTCATCTAAATTCTGTATACAGAGCTGTGATTTAGAGAAGGGTGAGATGGCCTCGGGAGGACCCGCTTGAACTCTGGTACTGTCACATAGGGCTTCCCAGGTGGCGCTAGTGGCAAAGGACCCACTTGCCAGTGCAGGAGATGTAAGAGACACGGGTTTGATCTCTGGATCGGGAAGATCCCCTGGAGGAGGGCACGGCAATGCACTCTAGTATTCTTGCCTGGAGAATCCCTCGGACAGAGGAGCCTGGTGGGCTACAGTCTGTGGAGTCGGAGCGACCAGCATGCACACACACACCATCATGTTACTGACCGTGCGGTCAGGGCCTGGACTCTACCTAGTGGCAGAAGTATGGGTGAGGAGTAAGATGTGATGGGAGAGAGATTTCAGCAGATTTTATTAATGAACCTGAAATGGGAAAGGGAGAGGTAAATGAAGGCTGCTTTCCAAGATTCTGATTGGGAGAAAGGTTAGTGCCATGGCTAGAAATGGGGTTGTTAGCAGACTGGCTGTGGGGGAAGAGTTACACATTTACTCCCAACATAATTAAATGTAAGTTTTTTGTAAGATGTTTATGTTGAAAGGAAGAAGCAAGAAGTAGGAATGAAGAGATAAGAAGGTGTGTTCCTCATTCTTGTGGAGTATGGCTTACAGGCAGAGGGAAGGGTGACTTCTCCCCCTGAAAGTTCAAAGACAGAGCCAAGAACTGGCATTCATGGATGGCTTCTTAAAGATAAACTGGAGAGATTCTGGTATTTATGTAATTGAAATTACTTTGAAAGTAGTCCCTGCCTTGGTGATAAAAGACATGTAGTGATATTTCAGGAAATTAGAAAGTTTGCAAAGGTATCAAGTTTTCAGTTACCTTTGAAAAGATAGCAGAGGAAAAATAGATAATTATTGGTGACTTTCTGTCTTTCTCTTATGCATCTAGAAGGGTAGGAAATGTATACGTATATGTAAGTAGACATGTGATACACATATGTATGTGTGGTCATACACTACATACACTTTCACAGCCTGCTTTTTTCATTTAATGTTGCACTGTAATCATTTTTCCATGTCTTGAATTACTGCTTAAAAGTACTATTCTTTAAAAACTATATTTTCCCCATCATTTAGATTTATAATTATTTAATCAACAGCTTTATTGTTGAACACTTAGATTGCTTTGAAATTTTTTACTCTGTTAATAATACTATAGTAAACATTGATGAAATATATATTCTTCAGCTCTTACTTAAATATGAGCTCTCTGAAAGCAAAGACCTCCGTATCCCTAGGACTTGGAAGAATGCCTAGACATAGGAGTTGCTTAATTAAAGAAAAAAACAGTTATTGCCAGGATGAAAGAAGACCATTAAATTCTCAATTCCTCTTACTTCCTTAATTCTGATTCCATGCGTACTTTGGAATCTTCTTATTGTGATTTGGCTGTCAGTAGGAATCTGGTTGTAATGAAGTGACTGGCCATGGATGTCCACACGACAGGTGTTCTTCCTTCTGTCACTGTCATATTTGTCATTCTTAATCATTTTTGAGGAGGTACACAGCACAGCACGTGGGATCTTAGTTCCCTGACAGAGATTGTGCCCCCTGCTCTGGAAGTGTTTTCTTTTGAAGAGCATTATCACCTTATTTTCCTATGGTAATAAAAGCACATTTTGAAGAACTGGCTGACCCAGTTCACAGATTTGTTTTACTTAGGGAAAATTTTAGTAGAAAACTAGAAACTTTCTAATTGTATTAGGGGAAGCCTAGGGTAAAAACCTTTTAACTAAGAGTATGATTTGAAACATGTTTTTGTACTGGAGGCTTCCATTGAACTCTACCTAAACCAAATAAGGCCTGCTAAAAGCTGTAGAAATAGATTTATTTTTTTATATTCCATCCAGATCTTTCCTGTTGCACCTTATGCTTATGTTTTGCCCCCAAGGGAATCACATAAAGCTGTCACCATGTTCATGTAACACTTGAAATGACTGTTCCCTTAGTTACTGCTGCTAGGGTTGTATTTGGTTATGGGTTTTGATCCCAAGGATGGGGGAGCCTGATGGGCTGCCGTCTATGGGGTTGCACAGAGTCGGACACGACTGAAGTGGCTTAGCAGCAGCAGCAGCCCAGGGTTTGGCTTGGACAGATCAGCCATTGAAAACTTAGGTATCTGAATACCTTTCACCAGAGTATCGTCTGCTCTCACCTGGCTTTGTGATATTCTCTCTGGTATGGGCTCTGTGTCATAAAACGTTTCCCTGTTTGTGTTATAGGAAATATGAATCCTAAAAGATCACTATGTAATTCACCATGTTAAAAGATTCTAGAGTCAAGTTAAGGAAATTCTATTTCTTCCTTAGGAGATTTATCTGTTTAACCCATTAATCCTCAAATTTATTTCACTCCTGGTGCCCATTTTCCCTTAGACATCTAAGAAAACAATGGTTTATAGAACACACTTGAATAACTGATGCTTTGAGTCATTACTGTGTTGTTTTTCTGATTGTGAATTCAGTTTGGTTCCATTTTAAAGTTTAGGATTTTTGTTTCTGCTGCAGATTTTAAAGTTTTCTTTATTTTAAAATTGTTACTTTTGTAGTCTGCAATGTATACGTTGTTTCAGTGATGGATTCATTATGTAGACTTGCCTAGGACTCATCTAAAAGGAATACATGTTAAATTGTTTTTTTAAGATTTTGAAGTGTGTTACATGTTAGAATATAAAATGTATCTGTACAAAATAAGGAAAAATAATGAAACTGATTACAAAGTATCTTCCAGGGAGTTTAAAAACTAAAACTTTACCAGTATTCAGAAGCTTCCGAGTGCCCTTCCTCCAAGCTGTCTTTAATTTTACGGTAAACAGAAGAGTCAGACACAATTCAGTGACTGAACAGCTAGTGCTTCCTGCTTTTACTTACAGTTTCATCACCTCGGAACAGACCCCATTGAGTCCGTATTATTTTTTAGGTTGGTTTGTTTTTTTGAACTTTATATAAATGGAAACATACAGTGGATAATCTCTTACTTACTTCCTTTTTTTCCAGTTTATGTTTCTGAGATTCACCCAGGTGGTGGTACCTTGTTCATTTTCACTGTGGTGTAGTTTTCAGTTAGATGAATGTACCAGAATTTTTTTTTATTCCATTTCTATTGATGGTCTTATATTAGACCGTATAATAGAATATATGGTCTATAGAATATAATAGAATATATTAGACATATAATTGAATCTTCTATTCTGTTTCATACTTTTTTTTAATCTGTAGTAACAGTGTCCACTGAATGTTGTTAGGTATTGCCCTTGTGCAGGGGTATCTTTTCCATTTATACCTAGGAGTAGGATTGCTATTCATTAGGCATTGGCTATGCATTTTTGCTTAGTAACATCCAACTGTTCTCCACAGCAGTTATACCAGTTTAGACCTTTACCAGCAGTGGATAAGAATTCTCATTGTTCTGCTTCCTCAGTAGAACTAGATGCCAGCCGCCTTTTAGTGCTTGTGAATCTAGTGTGTGAACTGATACCTCATCAGGGCTTTAATATTCATTTCCTTGATTAGAATTGTAGTTGAGCATCTTTTTATTATGTGAATGGGCCATTTTTGTTTTCTGTGAAATTCCTATTTGGGATTTTTGCTCTTTTAAAAATTTTGTTGTTTCTGTTTTTCTTATTGATTCATAGTAATTTTTTATGTATTTAAGATACATGTATATAGTTTAGAACAGTGCCTGATACATAGTAAGAACTGTATAAGAATAACTATTACTATTATATTACTGTCGTATTTAGTTCTTTGTTTTTATGTTTCAAATGTCTTATGCTAGTTTGTACTTATTTTTCATTCTGTGATGCTGTATGTTTTTTAACCTAGTATTTTAATATGTATAAATTAAGTTTTATATAAAATCACCATGGCAAATTCATGGGGCAAATGTTACATTTCATAACCTATAACTTTTCAATCTTCAGTATCATTTTTGTTGCTGCTGCTCTTTTTTCCTAACCCCAGGAAAAATTAACCTATTTTGTTTCCTGTTCAAATTACTGTAGTTTAATTCTCTATGTTGTAGCCTAGTTAAAGATGCAGCCATCTCTCCAGATGTATTGTAATGATTTTGAAGACAAAGTATCTTTGGCTTCATTATTTCAAAATTAAATACTCATAACTTAGGGCCTGCCTGAAATCTGTAACAGTTGCCCATAAGAGATTTAAATGAATCCTAAACTATTATTATAGTTGAGTGGTTGAGTCCTTATGATATTAAATCACAGACTTAAGTTCTTTGAAATATGTAACTTGCCTACCAAGCTGTTAATGGATTATTTTCTTCAGCTTAATAGTAGTTCAGAAATCTGATTATCTCCTGATAGATTCTTCACATACTAGAAGGATGGTAAAAGGGGTATGTTAACAGATTATCAAGTTAACAACAGTGATGATGGACAGCAATGATAATGGTAATAACAGTTTCTCCAGATTGACCACTTAAGTGTCGGGTACTATCCTAAAGGCATCATATGTAGTAACCGACAAAAATTTCTTTAATCATTGAGAAAACTAAAGACTCAGACAGGTGAATTAACTTCTCTAAGATCCCAAAGCTGGCAAGAGTGGGATCAGAGTCAAACTCAGTGAGTCTAGTTGCAGTCTCAGTAGATGCCTAAGGTAATTATTGACTTGGTATCTGAAGTGTTACCTCATTTATTTTAAAAGAATTTACCTAACACTCTGCATTGTTTTCTAACGTAGTGGTGAAAGAATGGAAAGCACATTTTCAGCATGGTGGACAGAATCAAAATAGGAGAGCTTGGAACTGGAGTTGTCTGGTGTGTCAGGCTCACATCAAAACACTTGGGTCTTTATGAGTGGATTGTGGCCTGTGAAATATTTTAAGGGCTCCATAGCCTTCAATTCACCCCCCCCCCCATATGCCATTGTCAACTATTTGGAAAGGGAAAAATGGGGGGAATGCCTTAGAAATAACAGAGAGTTCTCACTGATTTAGAGCTTGGTTGGAGTCCTCCTAAAAGATTTAATAGGGGAATCTTATACAACTATTCGGGAAAATAGGTAAACCTATTTGAAAGGTGTTCCACTCATTAACTTTAGGTTAAGAAAATTTCCCCCTTCATAATCTTTATTTTGAATATGAAACATTCTCCTTGGTTCATGAAGTAATCTTCTTTGTTGCTATTGCTGCTTTGTTGTTGTTCTGTCCCTCAGTCATATCCGACTCTTTGCAACCCCAGGGATTGCAGCACGCCAGACTTCCCTGTCCTTCACCAACTCTTGGAGTTTGCCCAAACTCATGTCTACTGAATCGGTGATGCCATCCAACCATCCTGTCCCCTTTTGTCCCCTTCTCCTGCCTTCAATCTTTCCCAGCATCAGGGTCCCTTACTGCTTTGGCTAGTGGCTATTTTCAGATATAATTTTCCCTCAGCTGTGGCTTCTTGATTCATTCAGCTATAGATTAAGTACTTACATAAATTAAGGTCAGTGCATTTGCTCTAAAAATTATAGAGTTAAATAAGTGAAAAGAGTGAAACAAATTATAGCTTCTTATCCATTCTATTTTGAGTGAATTAGCAGAGTTGGAATGACCATCTATAACAAAGGTACTTAGTACTGAGGTGAGCCACTGTAGGGTGTTACGATGATGACTCAGCTAGGGTGTGTATCTTAGTGGAAAAGTTTTCAAACTTTGCTGTGGGATTTAAATATTATGCCTTTTCCTTTTGCTTCCCCCTCAAGGAAGGACCAGGAAGGTAGCTCTTTTCCCTCCCTTGTTTGGTCATAACGAAGGATTGCAAGTTAATTAGCTGCATTCAAAGCATCACACAGATTGAATTCCATATTTGTCTTGGAGGGAATCCAGACTTCTGTTTGGGGTGATTGAATCTGTGCTTTGTGAGACTGGGTGCAACTTCCTTGTATTCAAGGATGGGATCATCTTGTCAACTATGAGACATAAATCACTTGGAAGAAATGGGCCCCTGAAGTGTGGATTTTTTTCTTAATGTTTCTCTCTGTCCGCCCGCCCCCACCCCATATGTCATAGAGATATTGCACTTCCTTGCTCCTTGGCAATAGAATCTATGAAGATTAATTGTATACATTGTTTTCTTTGTGGGTTGGGGACAGAAAATTGCTCATTAACCTTTTCCCAAGTCCCTGAGAAATACTGAAAACTTTGACAATTAAATATGAACTGTAAAAGAAACATGTAAATAAATATTGGGAAAGCAAAAATAAAGGCACAGTAAGACATCTGAGAAGCATTATTTTCTAAATTAGCCCCTTTTATGATTTGAGTTTAAAATGCCCTTGATGTGTCAAAAAGAAACTCTACTGGCTTTTTTTTTTTTAAAGACCGTCATGACCTTTATGCTATGTTGACAAAGCCTGTTTTGTTTGATTTTTTTTTTTTTAAACAGGGTGGGGGTTTTATACTTTGTTGATTCCCATGGGGTGATTATGATTTGTTTCATGGAACAGATCCAGTATTAGAGGTAAAGTGGTAGAGGCCCTGAACCATGAGCCTAATGCTGGCTGCATTTCTAAGTATGTGCCCTTCAACAAGTCTTGTCAACTTTGTGAGCCTCCGGTTTTTTTTTTAATCCTTAAATGGGTTTGGGAGAGACAGTACTGCAGAGTGGTGAGTTCTGGGCTACTGAGTCTAGCAGGCTTGTTTTGGATATATCATATCAGATAAGGTACATGTATCTGAACCCCATTTTTCCCTACTGCAAAGTGGCAGTAACTTTATGTACTACTCCTTAGGGTTAATGTGAGGATCAAAATCAAATGAGACATTGTATATAAAGTGTTAAGCTTGTTACCTGACTCATGATTAATGCTCAGTTCGTTACTCTTAATTATATATTGTTGTTATGTCAGTAATGTCTGAAGTGATATTAACATTTTATAAAGTTATGAGTTTGGAATTGGATGATCAGATTTTGAAGTTTTGATGTTGAGTAGCATAGGCTTACTGCTGAGAAAATCTTAAAAAGTATGAGAAAGTAAGAAGTATGAGAAAGTAAATACTTAACAGATGGGCAGAATTTTCTAATTTCAGACAATAGTCATTAATAGCAAGATGTTGTTTAGATGACCTCCCTTCCTGTGCTTTATTTTTTTATCATCTTTATTCAAATAAAGATAATGGTTTCTGAGGGAAAAATACTGCCTTTGTTTTATAAAAATTGAAATAGAAGTCCATGTGGTTTGCAGCACCTAGGACTGACTGAGCGCTCCTAATTCTACTCTCAGAAGTGCCCCTTGGACGCTCAGATAAAAGATACAATGTAATTTATAAGGAAAAAAGTATCTTCTGTAATAGTCTACATGTTGGGTATAGTCTGACTCAAATAATAACTGAACTATCCACTCATTCCCTTGTGTGGGGATTATTGCTGACATGGTCTAAAAATCTGAAGGGGATAGGGGCTTGTGGGGAGGGTCTCAGAGGGGCATAAATTTACCAGGACAATAATTTTCATCTCTCCTTACTGGTGCTCTTGGTCAAGTCATTGCTAATATGGCCAGTGAGCAGGGAGTTAATCGCCTGTACCACATGGCACTGTTTCATTAGCTTGTGAAAACTCATCATATCCAACACATGACCCACATTTGTTAAGCACCTGCTGTATGTGGGGCTTTCCTGGTGGCTCAGTGGTAAAGAATCCACCTGCTAGTACAGAAGACGTGGGTTCAATTCCTGGGTCAGGAAGATCCCTGGAGAAGGAAATGGCAGCCCACTCCAGTATTCTTGCCTGGGAAGTTCCGTGGGCACAGGAGCCTGGCAGCTATAGTCCATGGGTCACAAAAGAATCAGACATGCGTTAGCAGTTAAACAGTGACAACATGTGTCGCACTGTGCTTGAACCTGGCCCCTCAATAATGGTGAATAGAAGTGTCTCATGCTGTAATTTCTATATTATCTTGGAAGAAAGAAGTAGAATTATAGCAGAGTAAAACCTGCATTTCTAAGGTCTTTGCTTCATTTATACTTTGGAGAAGGAACCGATTGCCTTTACTGTACATTAACAACTACTTCCTCATGTAACTGAGTATGCTTTCTGTTCCCTGTTCTGAACCTCAGGGTGCCACTAGAGCAGAATCTCAGGAATCTCCATCTACCTCAGTTCAAGGCCTCATGCATCTCCTGCTCGACCATTTTCAGTTCAGTTCAGTCATGCAGTGATGTCAGACTGTGACCCCATGGACTGGATCATTTTAGTTTTCTCTTAAATACTAGATTTAATTTCCTTCCTTTTTACCCTCCTCTGTTCTATAAACACCACCAACTACCACCAAATCTGTACTTCTGTTCCAGCAGACCATCTAAAATGTAAATTGGACCACAACATTTCTGGTTTAGAAATCTTTAAAATGCTTTTCTTATTGCTTTTCAAGAAACTCTCCAAATTCCTTGGTGTGGTGTACAGGGTTCTTCTCAATCTGGTCCCTGCTTTCTTTCCAGTCTCGTCTACTGCACCTTACTTTCTCTCTCCCTTTGCATACTAATTTATTTACAGTTCCATGTTTTCTCACATCATGAAGGCCTTCTAGTATTTTTTTTTAAGATTATTTATTTGTGGCTGGGCTGGGTCTCCATTGCTGCACATAGGCTCTCTAGTTGTGACAAGTGGGGACTGCTTCTCGTTGTGGTACTCAGGCTTCTTGTTGCACTGGCTTCTCTTTGTTCCAGAGTCCAGGCTCTAGGTACAGGGCTTCATTAGTTGTGGCACACAGGCTGAGTAGTTGTGGTACATGGGCTTAGTTGCTCTGAGGCATATGGGATCTTCTTCCCGGACCAGGAATTGAACCTGTGTCCCTTGCATTTCAAGGTGGATACTTAAACCCTGGACCACCAAGGAAGCCCCAGCCTTCTAGTATTTTTACCTCCATCACTGCAATGTCATCATACATTGATTGTTGTCATTTGTTTAGACATGTTTTCCACTGTGAGACTGGATCTTGAAGGCAGAGATTTTGCATCATTTAATTCTGTATTCTACTTTATTGACTATGCCAAAGCCTTTGACCATGTGGATCACAAGAAACTGTGGAAAATTCTGAAAGAGATGGGAATACCAGACCACCTAACCTGCCTCTTAAGAAATCTGTATGCAGGTCAGGAAGCAACAGTTAGAACTGGACATGGAACAACAGACTGGTTCCAGATAGGAAAAGGAGTACCTCAAGGCTGTATATTGTCACCCTGCTTATTTAACTTCTATGCAGAGTACATCATGAGAAACGCTGGACTGGAGGAAGCACAAGCTGGAATCAAGATTGCTGGGAGAAATATCAATAACCTCAGATATGCAGATGACACCACCCTTATTGCAGAAAGTGAAGAGGAGCTAAAAAGCCTCTTGTTGAAAGTGAAAGAGGAGAGTGAAAAAGTTGGCTTAAAGCTCAACATTCAGAAAACGAAGATCATGGCATCTGGTCCCGTCATTTCATGGGAAATAGATGGGGAAACAGTAGAAACAGTGTCAGACTTTATTTTCTTGGGCTCCAAAATCACTGCAGATGGTGACTGCAGCCATGAAATTAAATGACGCTTACTCCTTGGAAGAAAAGTTATGAGCAACCTAGATAGTATATTCAAAAGCAGAGACATTACTTTGCCGACTAAGGTGCGTCTAGTCAAGGCTATGGTTTTTCCTGTGGTCATGTGTGGATGTGAGAGTTGGACTGTGAAGAAGGCTGAGCGCAGAAGAATTGATGCTTTTGAACTGTGGTTGGAGAAGACTCTTGAGAGTCCCTTGGACTGCAAGAAGATCCAACCAGTCCATTCTGAAGGAGATCAGCCCTGGGATTTCTTTGGAAGGAATAATGCTCCAGTACTTTGGCCACCTCATTCGAAGAGTTGACTCACTGGAAAAGACTTTGATGCTGGGAGGGATTGGGGGCAGGAGGAGAAGGGGACGACCAAGGATGAGATGCTGGATGGCATCACGGACTCAATGGACGTGAGTCTGAGTGAACTCCGGGAGTTGGTGATAGACAGGGAGGCCTGGCGTGTTGTGATTCATGGGGTCGCAAAGAGTCGGATACGACTGAACGACTGAACTGAACCCACATATAATACTGCCAGGCACATATTGCACATTCCCTAAATGTTTGTCAAATAAATAAATAAATGAGGGATTAAGGATGCTCCTATGTGACCATAGTGTATTACTAATAACATGTGCAGTTCTTAACTGTATTATTCAGTAACTAAGTCAGTTTTATAAATCCAGTAATTTACTTTCCCTTTTCAGTTTCATGCATTGGAGAAGGAACTGGCAATCCACTCCAGTGTTGTGCCTGGAGAATCCCAGGGATAGGGGAGTCTAGTGGGCTGCCGTCTATGGGGTCACACACAGACCCGACTGAAGCGACTTAGCAGCAGCAGCAGCAGCAATCATGGTATAGCCAATAGGGAAGTTAAGGACCATCTCATCCAATCCTTTCATTTTTTCAGATGGATAAACTCAGAACCAAAGAGACTGAGTGACTGAGGCCCCGGCGCCCAGCTGAGGAGGGATGGCATGAGGATTAACCCTGGCGTGGCTAGGCCTAGCAGATTAAAATGGGAAAGGCTTTTAATGTGATAATTGTTGTTTTAGTGGCTAAATTCTGTCCGACTCTTTTGTGACCTCATGGACTGTAGCCCGCCAGGCTCCTCTGTCCATGGGATTTCCCAGGCAAGAATACTAGAGTGGTTTGCCATTTCCTTCTCCAGGGGATCTTCCTGACCCAGGGATTGAACCCATTTCTTCTGCATTGGCAAGTGGATTCCTTATGATTGAGCCACCTGGGAAGCCCTAATGTGATAATAAGTAAACAACTTAGTTTGGGGATATTTTTTGAAAGCTTAATTATGAGAAAATTTTAATATATACAGAAATACAGAGGAGAGTATAATATATTCCCATGTACCATCACCAGATTTTACCAAATCATGGCATCTTATTTCATTGTAACCACACTCATTCTTTTTGTATTATTTTACAGACAGTTCTTGATAATGTTAACAGTATTTCATCTGGGAATATATCAGTATGTATGGGATATGTTTTTAATCTTTTGAATATAGATCTCTTGGTATTCTGGGAAGTCATTATACTTCAGACAAAATAATGATGCCTCACTGAAGGCTTGGCTCCAGAAAACTGGCAGCCTCTCCCACTAGGGGGTAGTCTTCATCCCCCTCCCAGCTATTCCAAGACCATCGAGTCCACTGAGCCCATATCCCTGAGCTTTGTTTATCTGTATGCCCTGGAGAGAGTTGTGCTGTTTTGTTTAGATTCTGTTAGATGGAGGTGTAAGGGAGAAAAGAATCGGTGACCATATTAGTAAGGAAAATAGACAGTTGTTAGAGAAAGGAAGATACTCCATGTATAAGGTTAAATAGCTTTAAAAAAGTTTATCCACAGGAAACCTTTAAAAATTCTTGGAGTCTTTGTCATGTTTATTTTCTCAAGATTATATTAGAAGCTTCCTTTTAATTATGGATTATTATAAAGTTAGAAAAATGGAAAGAACATTCGTATACCTGATGCACAAATCTTAACTTTTTGCTCTGTATGCCTGAGTTTTTATTGAGATAACAAAAGATTACAGATAGAGTCTGAAATGTCTTTGTGGTCCGTCCCTTCCTTCTCTCCCCAGACATACTCATCCTGGATGTAGAAGTTTTATTGTCTAGTGTATGTATAACCGCATATTGAATAGTGTTTTGCCCTTTAGAAAGCAATTTTATCTCTCCTGCTTGATCTTCACAACTCCTGAAGTATGTAGGGAACTATACAGAGTGTTTATTTCACTTCTAAAAATGTACAACCCACTGAATTATCCAAGTTTCACTTAAAAGCTACAGGGTATGAGGCAATGTTTTATGATTTACAGTGTATCTCATTAGAAATTGAGTTCTGAGGCTTTTGTATGAATACTCTTCATATGCTTAAAGTACTAAAACTTACCTTTAAAAAGTATAAACGTGTCATGAGATTGAGAAGGATCCTCAGATGAATAAATGAATAAATAACTTCCTCATTTTAGTGAAGCTGCCTTAAAACTTCCCAGGGCTTCCTAGGTGGCGCTAGTGGTAATGGCTAGGTAATGGCTAGGTGGCTGCCATTGTAGGAGATGTAAGAGTTGGGAAGATCCCTTGGAGAAGGGAATGGCTACCCACTCCAGTATTCTTGCCTGGAGAATCCAATGGACAAAGGAGCCTGGCAGGCTACAGTCCATAGAGTTGCGAAGAGTCGGACACGACTGAAATGACTTAGCATGCATGCACAGGTCTTAAAACTAACTCACAAGTAAGTTTTCTATGTACTTTCAAAGAAAATACCATAAGTAATGCTTGTTGACATATCAGGTTGGTTAAAAAAGTCACTGAGATGTCTTGCTTTGCATTACCTAATAATATTTTAAAATTAATATCTGTAGAGTTTGCATAAGATTAAAAATTTTTTAAGTTCCACCCCCGTTGGTCCCAACCAGTTTTCCCAGCTATGTTTAGCATTGTTTTTTTGTTCCTTGGGAGGAGATACAGTGCTCATCCTGTTTATTCAACTGAAAAAAAATATTCTTTTATTCCTTTTTACTTTGAACAAATCTAGTGCTGGTAAAAATTTTTGACTCAGTGCTTTTGGAAAGAGCTACCTCTTTCCACAAATCGAGGAGCCCTTGTACTAGGTCTTCTGAGTAAACTAGTGAATTTCCATGATGTGAGGAAACTGGGTGGAGTTTCTGGATGTGAGTCCTCTGGAACAGGGACTTTTCAGGTTGAGCATAGGGGAGTAGGATCAGGTCCTGGTATTGAATAGGCCTCATGCTGCAGAGTGTTTGGGGATTTCCCACTGGGTTTATCCCGTGTCTGCCACGGTTTCTACGTGTCATCTGGAGTAGCTGCTTCGAGAACAGTGAGAGATGGCGTGCTTATGGGCTCTCTGCCCTTTTATCAGGATGCTGGGAGTTTGGCTGAGTCGTGATTTATAAACCAAGGTGAGCTCATACTGTTTTTCTTAACCTGGGCTCCTAAAAAGCTGTCATTAAATTTTGATTACCGCATTCAAGTAAGCTGGAGCTGAGTTCAGCCAACTTGTTAGTTTTTATTGGGCGCTGCAGCCCACACTGATCTTTCCCCGTTTGAAGCCCTGCTTACATCACATAGGCTCACCTGGGCATATTTGTCACATGCACTGATGGTTTTTGTGGGTTCGTATTGCTTTTTTCAACAGATCAGCAGATTTTAAGGGCTCAGGTCACCTCTCTTACTATTTAGGTCTCTTCTTACTAGCAATGTCAGGTGTATAAGGGGTGCTTATGATGCCAATTATTTGATCATAATTGGCCAGGTAATGATCAGTTACCTAAACCAGTGGAACTGTTAGCTGGTGTCTTCTATCGCTCTGTCTTTTGTCATCCTGAAAGCCAGCCTTTCAGCCACCACCTAGTAGTTTACTGAATATTGATTTTTTTTTCCTGTAATCAATGAGACACTCTAAGTTTGGATGCCACTTTTAAAAAGGGATCTTTAGGGACTTCTCTGGTGGTCCAGTGGCTAAAACTCAGAAATCCCAGTTCAGGGAGTCTGGGTTCAATCCCTGATTGGGGAACTAGATCTGACATGCTGCAATTAAAACCGAGTATAGTCATATATATATATATATATATATATATTTAAAAGAATTTTAAAAACCTTAACCTTCAGTTTGTATATTTGTTTCCCAGGTGATAGAAATACCTTGGCAAAGGAACCAAAATCAAATTGGTAATTTTAATCCTGAGGCTGAGGCTAAAAGTGAAAGTCACTCCGTCATGTCCTACTCTTTGTGACCCCATGGACTATACAGTCCATGGAATTCTCCAGGCCAGAATACTGGCGTGGCCACCCGTTCCCGTCTCCAGGGGATCTTCCCAACCCAGGGATCGAACCTGGTCTCCCACATTGCAGGTGGATTCTTTACCAGCTGAGCCACCAGTGGCTGAGGCTGGATGTGCTTAAACCGCCATGCCCTTTCCTCCCCTTTTCAAAAACTGATACCTAGTCAAAGTCCCAACAGTGTTTTTAATTGAACTTTAAGAACAGAATCTAAAATTCAGATAAAAGAGTGTATAAAAATTTGGGAGGAAAACAAAAGAAAGAGGAGAGTCTTTCCAACAATATGTCAAAATATATATTACAAGCTCTGAAAATAGCTTGGTTTAGTTATGAGAATAAATAAATAAATAAGTAGACTGATGGAACAGAGTAGAGTTTCAGAATGGATTGTTACCAGATGGTTGTCTCATGCAGAAGTTCTGTAATTGCTCAAACTCAGACTCTAAATCTTGGTGCACATAATTTATTTTCCTTAGATTTTTAAGGTGTTTGATGCATTCTTAAGTTGATTCTCTTTAGTTCCGTGGAACCTTGTGGTTGTCATATTTGCACAAGTTTTGTGTTGGAAAGAGATGAGGAGCATAAAATTTATTATAAAGAACTTGGAGCTCTTCGGAACAAAGTGCTCTATAAACAGAGGCTTATTTACCCAGTTAAAAATAAAGGTCAGATGGGAGACGATGTAGTCGAGTGGGTTATAAGCTTAGGCTCAGGTATAAGGCAGAATTGGTTCCATTTACTAGCTCTGTGGCTTTGGGATGGAGGCTTAACTAAGCCTCAGTTTCCTCATTTGTAGATGTGAGAAGCATCTACTTCATAAAATTGTTGTGAAGATGAAAAAGTGTTAAATGTTGAGCACTGTACCTGACACAGAAGGGTTTGAGAAAGTTACCTATGGTTTTATTTTTGTTGATAAAGACCTTTAAAAGCACTGCTGAAGGGCTTTTGTCTCAGTTAAGTACCAGTCATGAAGACTTATAAATAAAGCAACTTTATTTTCAAACCAGTTTCACAGTTTTCTTGCGAGAAACAAGCAATTCTTCCCTTAGCAAAAAAGGACTGAAAACTTTTGATTATGCAATGAAGAGAATCAAAGAAAATCAGTACTGGTTCCAGCTACTTTTTTAAAATTTGCTGTGAGAATTTGAGCAAGTTAATTGCTGCAGCGAATTTCTTCTTTTTATGGCAAATATGAGAAAAGGAAATAGGCTTGAATTTCAGTGGGAAAGATTTAGATTGCATGTAAGAATCCTCTGATTATAAGACTGCCAAGCAGATAAGAAGGACTCCTTTGTCACCACCAGGAGACCTTTCTATTCTCAGGTTATTTCAGGGCTGCTGTGACCCCATCTAGACACAGCTTAAACCTGGAAGGACTTCAACCCACATGATGGTATCTTTGCCAAGATTCTGGAAGCCTCTCAATGTTGGTTAATCCTCCCGCTCCTATAGCAAAACATTCTGATAATTTTCCCTATTTAGGCAAGTAAATGAGGACACCAAAGGTTCCCGACAAGATTATGAAACTTTTTAAACAGCTTCTATAGCTGTGTGGACCAGAGGTCAGGTTAGCACAGTGGAGGAAGGTTAGCACAGCCTTGTTCCTGATAGAAGGATGAGAGAGTCGATCCTTTGAAGTTTCTTTAAAACTAGGGATTATACAAAAATTTAAGATTTGTCAAGAGTAAGTAAGGTGATCATGTAAGAAAAGGCCAGCCCTTCTCTGGAGTTGCCTTTTGGAAGTTACAGATTTATTTTTGGCTTTAGCTTTGTTTATTCGCTTGTCATAAAAGGTAGACATGTTGTTGCAACAGTAGAATAATATCTCTGGAGTCAGACAGGATTGAAACCCCAACTCTGCTACTTGCTAGTTAAGAGGCCTCTGGCAAATGACTTCATCTCTCTGAGCCTCAGTTTCTCAGGAAAATGCAGTAATAGTATCTCCCGCCCCTGGCTGTCATGAGGTTACCTGAGAGGAGGCACACAGTACTATCTGGCATGTCAGGTTGGCTGTGATGATGACAGTAATGATCATGATAATGAGAAGGGCATGATTAGTTGCCTTCTAGAGAATTGTTATCTAAGTTGGGAAGTTTCTGCTGAAGAGTAATTTGGCATTATTAAAAATTTATATATGCTGTTCCAAATAAATAGGGTTTACACAACAACAGGGTCTTAATGTCACATCTGAATCACGAAAGTTTTACTTAGTTTGGAAAGTTATATTTCTGCATATATTTTCAGCCTTTTAGCTTTGTGACACTTTTGATTTGATACTGTTGATTTATAGGAAAGTGCCTTGCTGCTGTAGTAATAACTACAGTTCCTGCATGGACTAAATTTTCTTAAATTGTATAAATGGAAATTGTTTCAATATGGGCATTATGGTATGATTTAAGCTAGGCAAAGAATGTAAATCAGGCAGCTTACAAAAGAAGAAATAATTATTTAAAATACATGAAAATTGGTTAACTCATTGGACGTGTGTAACTCAGTCATGGCTGACTCTGCGACCCCATGGACTGTAGACAGCCAGGCTCCTCTGTCCATGGGATTTTCCAGGCAAGAATACTGGAGTAGGTTGCCAGTTCCTTCTCCAGGGGATCTTCCCAATCCAGAGATTGAACTTGCGCCTCCTGAATTACCAGCAGATTCTTTACCACTGAGCTACCTGGGAGCTCATTGTAGTCAAAGAAATGCATAAGCAAAACTAAGATGTCCTATTGGGCTGGCCAATTAAAAAGATGGACAGTGACTAGTTTTGGCTCTCTCATGTAACTGTGGTTGATCAATTGGTTTTATGTCTCTGGAAAGCAACCTTGCCATGTGTATCAAAATTTTAAATGTGAATGATTTGACTTAGCAGTTTCATGTCTGGAAGAACATAATAAGGAAATAGGAGAAAGCATGCACAATCTATGATCTAATATATTCATTGTAGTATTGTGAAACATCCCCTCCTCATCCATCAGTGGAGACCATTTGAACATTGGTTTAGTGGACACTGGTTAAAAAGTATGGCACTATAGAGAATGAAGTGTGCTTGGACCCTCAGTCACAGAGGAACCAAGTTCAAATCCTGGTTCCACCATGTTCTTAGGCAAGGTATTTAATCCAGCGAAGTCTCACCGCCTTCTTCTCTAATAAAGGCACATTCATTTTAGGGGTCTTGTGAAGATTAAGTAGGGGCTTCTCAGGTGGCTCAGTGGTAAAGAATCATCTGCCAAGCAGGAGATGCAGGTTTGATCCCTGAGTTGGGAAGATCCCCTAGAGAAGGAAAGGACAACCCACTCTAGTATTCTTGCCTGGGAAATCTCATGGACAGAGGAGCCCGGTGGGCTACAGTCCATGGGGTCCCAAAGAGTCCGACAGGACTGAGTGCCTAAGCAGCAGCAGAGGATTAAGTGAGATGATACACAAAGCACAGTGTCTAGTACAAAACAATTCATTACATGTTAGTATAATATGTTATTGCTGCTGCTGCTGCTAAGTCGCTTCAGTCGTGTCCGACTCTGTGCGATCCCATAGACGGTAGCCGACCAGGCTCCCCCGTCCCTGGGATTCTCCAGGCAAGAACACTGGAGTGGGTTGCCATTTCCTTCTCCAATGCATGAAAGTGAGAAGTAAAAGTGAAGTCGCTCAGTCGTGTCCGACTCTTAGCGACCCCATGGACTGCAGCCTAGCAGGCTCCTCCGCCCATGGGATTTTCCAGGCAAGAGTACTGGAGTGGGGTGCCATTGCCTTCTCCGATAATATGTTATTATATGTTAGTAAATATTATTACTATTTGTTGCTTAAAAAGGATAAAGTGGATCGGTTGGAATTAACACTGAAGGATGCCTGCAATTTAGTCAGGGAAGAAGCATGTTACAGAACATTTTATATAAATGCATTTTGTTGAAACTGTGTGTGTGTGTGTGTGTGTGTTTATAGGGACATTAAAGTTTTGGAAGGCCATAACAACAGTTAGCATTTAACGAGCCCTTGACTAAATCTCAGGCACTATTCTAAGTGCTTTAACTCATGTCAATCAACTGCTTTATTAAAATTGGTTAACATGTTTTAAGTACTTGGAATAATTTCTACACTTTGTAAAGTACTTAATCAACACTTGTTATAATTTTCACATGCTTTCATGGTCTCTGTTTATAGATAAGGATACCAACACCCTGAGAGGTCTTCCAGTTCTTAAGCAGCAGAACCAGAATTTAATGCAGGCAGTCTGACTTCAGTCCATTACCTACAGTGAAAACTGGATTTTAGAGTGATGAGGTCACTTTTGATTGACACTATATACTTTTGGATATTTTCACATTTTTTACATGACAGATATTTCTTTCATAAATAGAAAAAAAAGATATTTCTATCTTCAAAAAAGTTCATTTTTATATTTTAGAAACCTTGTTTCATCCATTATAGGATACCTATGCAAATTCCAGAGACCTGAATATTTGTGCACTTAGGTTTGCCATCATGCTAAATTATCTTAGACAAGGAGATACAGGACTCCATTACAGTATATATGGTTTTGAGAAACTCACTTTGGAGCATAATTTTATAAGGAAATAATTACAGATAGAGGTAGAGCCCCAAACTAAATCTGTATCGCTTGTGTGTGTATCCAGACTTCGACTTCATGGACTGTAACCCATCAGGCTCCTTTGTCCATGGGGGGATCCTCCAGGAAAGAATACTGGAGTGGGTTGCCATGCCCCTCTCCAGGGAATCTTCCCAACCTGGGGATCAAACCCGCATCTCTTTATGTCTCCCGCATTGGCTGGTGAGTTCTTTGTGACTCACACCACCTGGGAAGCCCTGTATTGCTTAGTGGTTGACTAGCATCTGGGGTCGCACAGAGTCAGACACGACTGAAGCGACTTAGCAGCAGCAGCAGCAACTTCTGTAATGAGGTACTAATAGCCTTCAAGAAGCCTTTAGTCACAATACTTTGGTTTCCAGAAAGTTTGGGGTTAAAATGTCATTCTTTGGTCATCTGAAAAGCAGGCAGTTATTTGATCCACAGATCCATAATCCTAAGATAGAAAGCAGTGATTTAGTGTCAGAAATGGACTCCAGAAACAGAGCTGGTAGGTGCCATCGTGGTCCGGGGCTGCCCTGGCGTTCAGTGTTCTGAAGGGCAGCTCCACTAGGGGCTACACAGAGCTTCATAGAGGCTGCTTAGAGCAGCCTCCACACTGTGGACTCTCCAGATGCACCGGGAGCTCCCCTGAAAGTTGATAACCTAGTCCATACGTCTCCCCCGATGTGACTGTGGGCCTTATGTCTGCAAAATGCGGGAGATGAACTCAATAACGGAGTTTCTGTCTTCAATTTCTGTGATTCTGACAGTCTTGCCTGAGTGGTGAACTAAAATTGTGACCTGAGACCTTTAATGGCATCAAGAAAAGTGTTGAACAGAAATGAACTCATAGGCTGATTTATGGAAGGATTTGCCAGTGTATTAACTTGAATTACAGGATATCCCCAGTGACAGAAACTGTATTATTTGCTTTTATTCTGTTTTAGGCATAGTCTTCCTCCTATATTTGTTTTCCAAATAAACCAGAATTGTGTTCTGAAGATCACAGCTCAACACAGTGGTTTAGCCCTGTTTGATACTTAGATAATAAGTTATTCAGGTATTAATTATAAAGATTACTAGTACTAAAAACATTTTTTTCTGCCTTAAAGTTTTCTGTTCTCTGGTGTCTTAATGAGGTGGCTACCTCCTGTTTTTTCTCATGATTGCACAAGTGAGGTAATTTCTGTGTTCAACAGAATATCTGAGTCTGATGAGTCATGTCTGTTTCTAGCTGGGAGCGGTTTTCCCTGGTCCCTTGTAATGGTCAAAAAGTATCTTGGAAGAGTTTAAATCACCCAAAATAACTAACAGTAGCTCATAGCTACTTGAGTCTTAAAATCATAAGCTTGGTGATAAGCAACTTTTAATTTTAAAACTTTTTAAAACATAAGCATGTTTCAATTTTAGTCCAATCTTTGCCCTCAAAAATGACTTCTGCTCTGGCCCTTATGTTGTTAAATTAGTCTGATCTCTTTGAGTGAGTGCTTTTCATTTAAGAAGAACAACAAAGAAAAAGCAACACAGTAATTTAAAAATTAAAACATATAAAAGAAATTGTTACAATGGAGGAATCTACATAAGTCTCCCCTGAAGCTTTTTAGTGATACAGAAGCTTTAAATATTCTGATGAATGGGAAAAGTAAAATTGTTTATATTTTTAATTAAAGTCATTATTTAGGAAATTTATATTTTACAGCCTCACTAAAACTCTTGTTTTCAGGTTTTATTGTGTGTGTGAATATTGATCTGTTTTTTCTTCTCTCTCTCTCTCTTTTCCTCTCTTAGAAGCTTACTTTCAGGAAAGTGAAAGGCAAGAGAGTGCAGAGATGACCAGGCTTTTTATAACTGGGCTGCTGAGGGATTTGTGTGCTTAGGCTACTTCCAGAGCTCCTCCTCTTTCCTTTACCAGCATGTCACACCACCTCTCACCACTCGTCATTTTCCTGCCTTGCCCACTCATTGGTTGTTCTCTGTCACACCAAACCTTCACCTTGTAGCACAAAACAGTTTTGGTTGTACTGGTGTTATGAATCAGGCGTTATTATCTCCTTTAAAGCAGGCAAAGAAGTAAAGAGGAGTGAGGCTCTTTAAAGCTAGAGTGCTCATTTCTTCTCTTATGGTTTTGGAGGATTAGCTAGCTTTCTTAGGTGAAATGAGGCTTGAAGTTAATTGAGCTGAGATTTGTGCTGCCTTGCTTTTTGATTTTGGTACAGGCCTTTTGAATCACAGGTGGAAGAGCTATTTGAGAAGTGAGGGGCAGTTTTAGCCGTTGTAAATATGCACAAGTATAAGCCCCCACCCCCAAAATGTTTCCCTACAAAGATGTGTGAAGTATGACTGAAAAACTATGGAATTCTCATGAGTCTTCTGGTTTGCCTTTAGTTTTATTCTGTGACCTCAGACTCTTTTTGCTTTTTTTCGTAAGCCTCTGCTAAACCCAAACTAAGAATCTGGTTGTTACTGTTGTTGTTTACTCGTGTCCAACTCTTTGCAACCACACAGACTGCAGCATGCCAGGCTCCTCTGCCCTTCACTATCTCCCAGAGTTTGCTCAAACTCATGTCCATTGAGTCAGTGACGCCATTCAATCATCTCATCCTCTGTCATCCCCTTTTCTTCCTGCCCTCAGTCCTTCCTACCTCAGAGTCTTTCCCAGTGAGCTGGCTCTTTGCATCAGGTAGCTAAAGTATTGGAGCTTCAGCTTCAGCATCAGTCTTTCCAATGATATTTGGGGTTGATTTTTTTTAGGATTGACTGGTTGGATCTCCTTGCATTCCAAGGGACTCTCAAGAATCTCCTCCAGCACAATTCAAAAGCATCAATTTTTTGGTGCTTAGCCTTGTTTATGGTCCATCTCTCACATCTGCACATGACTACTGAAAAAACCGTAGCTTTGACTATACGGACCTTTGTCAGCAAAGTGATGTCGCTGCTTTTGAATATGAGGTTTAGCATTGTCAGCTTTCCTTCCAAGGAGCAAATGTCTTTTAACTTCATGGCTGCAGTCACCAACTGCAGTGATTTTGGAGCCCGAGAAAATAGTCTTTCACTGCTTCCTCTTTTTCACCTTCTATTTGCCCTTTAAGTGATGAGACTGGATGCTGTGATCTTAGTTTTTTGAATGTTGAGTTTCAGACCAGTTTTTCACTCTCCTCTTTCACGACCTCATCAAGAGGCTGTTTAGTTTCTCTTCATTTTCTGCTATTAAGTGGTATCAGCATCTTCCACGGTGGCTCAGATGATAAAGAATCTGCCCACAATGCAGGAGGCTCCAGTTCGATCCCTGAGATGGGAGGATCCCCTGGAGTAGGAAATGGCAACCCACTCCAAATATGCTTGCCTGGAGAATTCCGTGGGCAGAGAAGTCCGGTAGGCTACAGTCCGTGGGGTCCCAAAGAGTTGGACACAACTGAGTGACTAACACACATCCAGCAGTGTCATCTGCATATCTAAGGTTGTTGTTATTTCTTCCAGCAATCTTGAGTCTAACTTACGCTTCATCCAGCCTGGCATTTCACATGGTGTACTCTACATAGATGTTAAATAGGCTGGGTAGCAATATATAGCCTTGACATACTCCTTTCCCAGTTTTGAACCAGTCTGTTGTTCCATGTCCAGTTCTAACTGTTGTTTCTTGACCTGCTGGAGAGGAAATGACAACCCATTCCAGTATTCTTGCCACAGGAAACCCATGAACAACATGAAGAGGCAAAAAAAGAATTTGGTACTTAGGGAAAAAATTCACAACAGTCGTACCAGGAAAACCACCTCTGGGGGCTGAAAAATACAAGTTGATTTCCTTTTACTGTTCCTACCTTCCCCTCATATACTCTTAAATACTTTTTTCTTATCATAAGATGGATTGTTTTCCTCTTATGGGAAAATTTTAAAAAATGAAAAAATTTAAATCATTCATATTTTACCTGAATATAAAGCATCATATCCCACTTACTTAATCTTATTTTTCACATTGTTAGGTTTCGGGGGGAAATTTTTCTTCAGTATTATGTCTGTGATATTTCATGCTATCATCATTCCATCAGTCATTCCATTTACTTTTAAACATTTACTTTATTTGCTGTTTTAAATAATGCTTTGATTTTAAAAAATGTTTTTGAATCTTTGCTGCAATTTTGATTGTTTTCTTAGTATAAATTCCCGAAGGTGAAATTATTTATGTCAAATTAAAAAAATTTTTGATTCTAAAAAAAGCAAAAAAAAAACAAACCCAAAAACCCTTTAAGATTCTTGATATAAATTTCTACATTCCCTACCAGAAAGAATTAATCCCTAACAGTTAACATAAGCAGAGGGAATGCAGTCATCAGGATGGTGACATAGGTCATTACTAATTTCAGTCCTGCCCCCCTAACAAGATCAGTTATCTATGGACTAGACACCGTTGTAAAACACCCCAGAACCCTGGGGTGAGGCTGGCACATCCCTTGGCACTGCTGAGACTGAGAAGGACCCTAGGCCAGCAGAGTGCCACACCAAGAGGGTCTCCCTGAGTCTGTTCTTTCCAGTGGGAAGAAGAGCCCAAGTTGGACATCCAGCTCCTCCAGTGTTGTGGGACACTTCCTGGGAAGCCCACTCGGGTCTCACCTCATAGGGATCACTGGGGAAATCTGTAGAACTCAACCACTGGGAGACACTAGAGACAGAGAAGGGGATGGGTTCACAGTAACCAGTGCTCAGATCTTGGGGGACCACATTCCTGCTAACAGTGGTGCCTGAGCAGAGGCTGCAGCCAGTGGTTCTGTCCATCGCAGAGGCAAGTTCGGTAGGCCTGTCTGGCATGGGAGCTTGTAGCTTGCCTGATTTTGGTCTTTAGCCAATGAGCAGGCTGACCGTGGAGCCCATTCTACAGTCCTACCCAGGCAAAGAAACACGCTCACAGTGCTGCCTAACTGCTGAGTGTAGCCTCCGGTCCTATTTGACCAGGGACCCTGGTCAGAGAACCTGTATAGCCACAGAGCCTATCCTACAGCTCTGCTTAGTCAGGGAGCCAAGCCAGCAAACTGTTTGAGGAGCCTAAACAGTGACCTTGGGCAGCCTCGGAACCCAGACTATGCTGCCGCCCATCTGTGGGTTCACCCTACTGCTCTGGTCTGCAGCAGAGCCCAGCCTAGGGCCCTATCTTAATTGTTGAACACAGCTTGTGGCCTTGCCCAGGCATGGAGCCCAGCTATGAATCCTGCCCAATTACAGAGCATAACCTGCAACCCACCTGTTAAGGGAACCTGGATAGTGACTGTGATCATCTGAAAAGCACAGCCTTTAACTCATCCAACTGCAGAATATATAGTTCTTGCAACCAGTGATCCTGCCAGTGACCTTGTCCAACAGTTGAGCATAGTCAGTGGCCTGCCTAAGTGCAAAGCCTAGCCTAGGGCTCCACCTCAACAGGGAGTCAAGCCAGGAATACCATCTGGTTAGGATGATGTTCCTGACATGAGCCAGGAACACCATCTGGTTCCTAACAACCTAAGACCCTGCCCAACCAGAAACAATTGCAGAGCCCAAGCCATAGCCCTGCCCATTCATGAGTCCAACCCAAGCACCATGTTCCCAGGGAACATAACCTGCCACCTCACCCTACTAGAAGTGATTGCAGACTTCCAACTAGTGGCCCACCTGACCGTGGATACAGCTAGCAGCTCCACCCGGTTAGGAGGCCCTCCTAGCACTCTGCTGGAATGTGGAGTCCAGCCAGCAGTTGCACCCAACCACAGAGCCCAGCAAGCAGCACCCACTCCCATACCTCAGAATATGGGCAGTAGCCTGATCAACAAGAGAACCCCATAGCAAGCCCTGCCTGCCCACAGACACTACCAGCAGGCCTATCCAATATTCCAAGGTGAGCTGACTGGTGAATGTCTTCCCTGCTGAAGTGAAACCATAAATACTGAAGGAAGAGACCATTTGTCTTAATATGCAGATACCAATACAAGGAATCAAGGAATAAGAAGAGTCAGGTAAACTTGACACCATCAAAAGAAGCTAATAAACCTCCTGTAACTGATCCTGAAGTAGTGGAGCTCTGTGAACCATCTGACAAAGAATTTCTCATAATTATCTTAAAGAAGTTCGGTGACCTATAAGAACACAGAGACAAAAAAAAAAAAAAAAAGATAAAAAAAAAAAAAAGAACACAGAGACAGCTAGATGAACTTAGGAAAACAATGCAAGAACAAGGTAGAAAGTTCAGCAAAAAAATAGAAGCTATCAACAACCAAACAAGCAACCCAGACAGAAATCTTAAAACCAAAAAATACAATGACTGAACTGGAGAATTCTATTGAGAGATTCAACAGACTTGACCAAGTACCAACCCTTGGCCCCCACAAAAGAAAAAATGTGAGTAAGTGAATTAGAATATAGGTCATTGAACTTATTTAGTCAAAGCTGCAGAAAGAAGGAAAAAGAGTAAAGACTTATAGAACACTATTAAGACATACAAATACTTGGAATCCCAGAAGGAGAAAGGAAAGCAGTAATGGCTGAGGGAAAGAAATGGACATTCAGATTCAAGGATCCCAAATAGACTGAAATCGAAAGGGTTCCACTGAGACACATTATAACTACATGATCAAAAGTCAAAGAAAAGGAGAAAATTATGAAAGCAGTGGAGGAAAGTGACTTGTTACATACAAGGGAGGCCTTACAAGACTGTAAATCGATTTCTTAATAGAAACTTCACAGTTCAGGAGAGTGAGAGGATGATATTCAAAATATTGAAAGAAAAAAGCTGTCAACCAAGAATAGTATACCTAGTAACGCTGTTTCTCATAAATCAAGGAGAGAAAAAGTATCCTGAAAAACAAAAGCTGAGGGATTTTATCACCCCTTGATCTAACTTACAATTCAAACAGAATTTAAAGTATACTAACCAACATCATAAAAACATATGAATGTGTTTATAAAGCTTACTGGTGATGGTAAATGTATATCAAAAGTCTAGTTCTTTGAAATTATAGTAGCAGTATGTAATTCATAACTCTAGTTTAAAAGTTAAAAGACAAATGTATGAAAATTGGATACACAATGTTAAAAATACATAAATTATAACACCAGTAACCTGAACCGTGAGGGGCAGAGGATTAAATGTCTACAGTCTCTATATGCTATTGAACTTAAGTTGTCGTCAGTTTAAAATAGAATATTTTATGTGAGCCTTATGGTAATCACAAAGGAAAAACTTTCTGTAGTAGGTACAGAAAAGACTGGTAAAGGAGTCAAAGCACACTGCTGTAAAAAGTCATTGTTCACAAAACAAGATAGCAAGAGGGGAAGGAAAGAACAAAGGATCTACAAAACAGAAAACAATACAATGGCAGTGGTTAAGTCTTTACCCATCAATAACTACTTTTAGCATAATTGGATTAAATTCTTTAATCAAAAGATGTAGAATCACTGAATGGATTAAAAACCAAGATCCAATAATATACTGAATAAGAGACATTTTAGCTTTAAGGACATACACAGACTAAGAGTGAAGGGATGAAAAAACTTATTTCAAGCATATAGTAACCAAAAGAAAGCAGGAGGAGCTATAGTTATAACGGACAAAATAGACTTTAAGCTTAAAATATCAGAAGAGACCAAAAGGTTATTATATAGTGATAAAGGGGTCATTTCATCAGGAAGAACAATTGTAACTAATTATGTCCCCAACATCAGAGCATTGAAATATATAAAGCAAATACTGACAAGGAAAAGGGGACATCCGTACGGTAATAGTGAGGACTTTAATACCCCTCTCAATAATGGATAGATCAATCAGAATCAATAAGGAAACAGCACATTTGAATTAAACCAAACAGATCTAACATCCATCCAGTTGCAGCAGAATGCATGTTCTTCTTAAGTGCACACGGAACATTTTCTAGGAGAGATCATGTGTTAGG
Source organism: Aepyceros melampus (assembly GCA_006408695.1). Classification (NCBI taxonomy): domain Eukaryota; kingdom Metazoa; phylum Chordata; class Mammalia; order Artiodactyla; family Bovidae; genus Aepyceros; species Aepyceros melampus. The sequence continues at coordinate 92,167 of SJXQ01007990.1, read as the reverse complement.
CCAAAGACAAGTCTCAACAAATTCAAGAAGGTAAGAATTCAAGAAGGTAAGAATTATCTTTTCTGACCACAACAGTGTGAAACTGGAAATCAATAACAGGACAAAAGCTAGAAATCTTGCAAATATGTGAATTTAAATAACACAATCATGAACAACTAATGGGTCAAAGAAATAAAGATATTTCAAAAACATGAAACAATAAAAAATGAAAACACGCATACCAAAACTTGCAAGGCATAGCAAAACGATCTAAGAGGGAAGTTATAGTGATAAATGTGAAACATAGATTAAGAACAAGGGAAGCTCTCAAATTAACAACCTGACTTTTCACCTCATGAAACTAGAAAAAGAAGAAGCTAACACAAAGTTAGAGAAGGAAGCAGATAATAAAGATCAGAATAGAAATGAGTAAATTAGAGAATAGGAAAACAATAGAAAAGATTGATAAAATTAAGAATTAATTCTTTGAAAAAACAAAATAGAGAAACCATTAGCTAAACTAATCAAGAAAGAAGAGAGAGCTGAAATAAAATTATAAATGAAAGGGGAGATATTGCCTCTCATACCACAGAAATAAAAAGGATCATAAGAGACTACTGTGAACAGTTACACGTCAACAAGTTAGACAAGCCAGAAGAAATAAATTCCTAGAAATATACAACCTATCAAGAATGAATCCTGAAGAAATAGAAAATCTGCGCCCAACAATAATGAGCAAGGAGACCGAATCAATGATCAGAAATCTCCCAGCAAAGAAAAGCCAAGGACCAGGGGGTTAATATCCAAAATATACAAGGAACTCATACAACTCAAATTAACAGTCCAGTTTAAAAATGGACAAAGGATTTGAATAAACATTTTTTAAGAGAAGATATTCAAATGGCTAAGAGGTGTATGAAAAGGTGCTCAACATTACAAGTCGTCAGGAAAATGCAAATCAAAACAGAATGAGATATCACTCTATACTGGTTGGAAAGGGTATTATCAAAAAGGCAAGAGAGAACAAGTGTTATTGAGATTGTGAACAAATGGGAACTATTGTGAACAAATGGGAACTCTTATAAACTATAGGTGGGAGAGTAAATTGGTACTACTACTATGGAAAACATATAGAGGTTCCTCAAAAAATTAAAACTACAACTACCATATGGTCCAGCACCCTCATGTTACAGTAGCCAAGACATGGAAACAGTCCAACTGTCCACTGATTGATTGATGGTGTACACAAACACACAGCCTACTAGAATGTTATTCACCAGGGGGGAAAAAAAAGGAAATTTGTGGCAACACGCATGAACCTTAAGTTACACAATCTTACATATCCATTATATCTCAATATAGCTATAAAAACATCCACATCGATACAGATGTATAGAAAGGTATCTGATGATAGACTGGACCCAAACAAGAAGGTTTTCCCCCTGTTGCGGCTGCTTTTACGTAGGGAATATATTGCATTATTTTACAGTTTTAAAGTTTCCATGTCTTTGATTTATTGCTAACATTGAACGTTTTTCATGTTTGTTAGCTACTTTTACTTATATATTTGTCAGTCAGTATTATCCATTTATTATTAGGGCTTTTATTGTCTCTTTATACCTTTAATGTTATAAAACTTGTGGTATGAACTTTGTATATATTTTAAGAAGTTAATTTATTTTGACATAGGCATAAGGTATTTTTAACATAAAAGTTTAATATATACTGCTATTTTGCAGTTTGCCTTAAAAGTACTATCTTTTAATCTTGTTTGATACATATACGGATATTCAAATTTTTTCTGTAATTGTATCTAGGACTATTTTCCTTGTGATGATTTCCTATTATGACAGTCCTTCTTTAAATGATCAGTTAGTCATCTAATTTTCTTGAAATTTCTTTGAAGTTTGATTTTTCCTTTTCCTTTCATTTCCTGTTTCTCCTTGTGTTTTTCTTCCCCTTCCCTTTCTGTTTCCTTCCTTTCCTTTTTTCTCCTTAGCTTTATGTTCACCCTTTTGTACCATTTGAAATTTATTTTACCCTTTGGAATGAAATGAACATCTGACTTGTTTTTTTTCCACAAATAGATAGCCAGTTGTCCCAACACATTAATTGACTAATTCTTCCCTTCCTTCCACAATCTATGATGAGATTTCTTCATCAAAAAGCAAACACTTTTTTTTTTTGGATCAAGGTTGTTCCAGAAATTTTATGAATGTTGTTCTCCTCCTCCTCTTTGCTACTTTTGTAAACAGGATTATTTTTGCATCTCTAAATGTCTATCTTTAAAATTAACCCTTTAAGGAGTAAATTTTAAACCTTAAGTTGAACTCTTTATTTAGAAAATAATTTGTCTTCTTTTCACTGACCTATACTCTTTATAACAGAAGCAAAAAACATAGAAAACTCATGTTGCTGGATATTAGAAGTAGCCAGAAGCATGACTGACCAGGCCAAAGGAGGGCTAGTTCTTTGAATGCATTCGTTGTCTTCGTTCATGTTACTCCTCCACGTCTCAATTCAGAGCCACAGCTTAAATCTGGGAGCCCCAAATCTCCAGATCATGGTCATGCCTCACTCTCTCACTATCCAAGAACTTCTCTTGTGTAACCTTAAGATGTATAGTGTAATGATTTGCTATATGTATCACATTCTGAAGTGACAATAGTTAACATCCATCACCTCATATAGTTAAAATTTTTTGTGTGTCTAGTGAGAACTTTTAAAAGTCTACTCTTATCATCTTTCAAATATACAGTACTTTCAGATACTTTCAGCTTTCAAATAGCAGTATAATATTATTAACTTAGTCTCCATGCTGTGCATTATATCCCCAGGACTTATTCATCTTGAAACTAGAAGTCTGTAAGTGAAGTCAGCCAGAGAAAGACAAATACCATATGAAATTGTTTATATGTGGAATCTTTGTTAAAAAATGATATAAATGAACTTATTTTTTTACAAAACAGTCTATTTACAAAACAAACAGGCTTAGAGAACGTTCTTATACCATTAATAGAACTTGATTTTAAAAAAATTTTAGGGCGACCTCTACTCTCTAAGCTTGTTTTCTTCATTGTGGTGCTAAATTATCAGTATTTGGAGTTGTCTGGCATTTCAGATGAGGAAGTTTATTTTTTTTAAGTTAACTGTGCCTTGGTAGATTCAGGTAAACATCTATCCTTTGCAGGCAAGATCTGATGGATTACCAGACAGAGCTACAGCAATAGAAGAATTGAATTATGTAACTATATTTAAGAGTGGTTGACTTCTTTCTGAATACTTTTGAGAAAAATGGGTTACTACATTACCTAAACAATAAGAGCTGTAGATAAAATTACCACTACTTTGGCAAATTTAACTTAGTTTATTTAATTCAGCTTCTTGGATTACATTTGTTTCAAAAAACACTTTCCCTTCTCATTTCAAGTTAAAAGAAAAAAAAAAAAAACAACTAGGTACAGAGGGAGTTTGGATTAAGGTTCTTATGTAGTCTGCTGTTAACAGTATTACTATAGCCAAATAAGCTTTGGGGAGCTCAACCTTTGAACTGTATTTTGGTCACCAGGAAAAGGTGCCTTTTTCTAAACAGTTTTAAAAATAAAAATGATAATGTTGACTTTCGCACCGCCGCGCCATTACCACCAGGCTTATGACACACAGAAAGCAAGGACAACTGTGTATAAATTCGATCTTCTGGACTAGTAAACAGAGCCAATTCTCTCTCCAGAGATGGAGAGCGTCACATTAACTAATTAAAAGCAAAAGCTCTTGGCACTAAACAGAGCAAATGGATTTTAGGTAGAGTGAATGTCACTTGCCTCATGGGAATGACTCCATCTTGTGAGAGGAACGCGTAGTTCTCTGGAACACTTTCTCCTGTTGTAGCCACATTCCCAGTCATCACTAACATCTAGCAAGACTTCTACCAAAAGTTGTCTTTTTTTTTCCTTCAAGTCTTTCTGCTTAGAAAACTAAGTACTTTTTGATACCTTTCTCTCACCACTAAAAGCACTCTAAACTTTCAAATCAATAGGTTTTAAGACTAGAGGACATAGAGAATATCCACTAGAGAATAAACTTACAAATTAACTTACCAGGACAGTTACTCAAAACGGAGGAATGAGCAGGAGGACTGGGTAAAGAAGGGAAGAAGATTGATCATTTTTGTGTATTTAATATGAGCCACATGTATTTAAAAGATTTTCTCATTTATTATGGAGGTATCAAACACTTACATGACATTTCTCTTTGCTAGGCACTGTTCTAAGTCCTTTACAGATACTAACTTTTGTGATTCTTGTAAGTCCTACATTAACATGATAAGCATGTCCTGTATAAGTTGGCCACCATAATCTTTATTTTAGTCAACAGAAACTGAAGCACAGAAAGTTTAAGTAATTTGCCTGAAGTGATGTACCTAGTAAGCATCTGGGCCAAAATTCAGACCTAGCACTGTGGACCTTCCTCACTGGGCTTTGCCGTCATTGGAGCTTCACAGCAGTGCTATAAGGCGGGCCTGGTGTCTATGCATTTTAGAGCCGTGGATCCTGTGTCTGGTGATATAACTTAGGATCAGCCTTGAACTTATTTTCTTTCCCCACCAAGTTAGCATTTCTTATGTACTTCCTGTTCTTATTAATGATATCAAGATTTACCCAGTCATCCAAAGCTGAAATTGAATTACAGATTTCATTATTTTCGGCTGAGTATCTGAGCCCTTCTTTTAATCTCTTCTGCTACTGTGTTAAATTGGGCCCTTATTGTTCTGCCCTAAACCAAGGATTGTAATCTCAGATGCTTACTGGAAGCAGGCAGGTAGGTAGTACAAGGAGTGAAGGAGGCTGGGCCTGAGGAAGGAACTCTGGCAGGAAGTGGGGTTTTCAGGGACCCACTGCTTCTGTCCTTGCTGCCCATTTGCAGGCAGGATTGTGGGCTCGAACTTGACAGATTGGATTTTTTCAAGAGGAGCCAGAAATCTGGATTTTTGTGTGAAATCTTCTGATTTCTGAACCATAGTATAAGTCACACAAAATGTTTGTAGGCTTTCAGTTTGTTACCCCTGACATTTAATTGAGTCCTCCAGGCTGATTTACACTCCTCTAGTCGAGCCTGGTGGGCTGCCATCTCTGGGGTCGCACAGAGTCGGACACGACTGAAGCGACTTAGCAGCAGCAGCAGCAGTCTAGTCTACTCAGCCTTCTTGCATCCTCCCTATGCTAGTATAATCTATCTGAAGTCCCAATCAGATAGAATTGTACGGGAGGTTAGCAGGATCAAAAGTGTTAAAACATGTAACATTTTTGGAAAAGTTCTTGGTACTTGGGTAAGTGCTCAATAACTGTTCTTTATTGCTTTTCACTTAATTAAAGGCCTTAGGCAACTCCCATTTATACTCAGGATAATTTTTTAACATGGCTAGAAAAGTATTTTAGGATTCCTGACTGACTTTGCACCTTCATCTTTGGCTATTTCACCAAATGTACTCAAGCCATTCTCTACACTTGAGTGTGTCACTTGATTTCAAGCCCTTTCAGCCTCTCCCCCTTCTGCCCTGGCCATCTGACTTGTGGACTCTTTGATCATCACCAACAAGAGTCAATTGAGGCGTCTCCTCCTCTCTTAAACCTCAGTCTATGCTTTTCCTTGCGTTTCCCTTGTGTCACCCTAGGACTGTGAACTCCTTAAGAGCAGGGACTGTGTTTTATCAGTCTTCGTATTCTCAGTCCTTTGGCAGTGCTGGCACATTGTGTGTATCTGCAGTAACTGTTGGTTGGGAATAATATGACTATAAAAGTTAGTATTGGCACTTGAACTCTCACCTGACAGTGAATATCTTGTTCTTCAGATGGTACCTTAGAGAGGAAAGAAGCTGTGGCTGCTCTGTTGGGGACCCAGAGGGCAGTGTCCAACCTGAGGACCTGTTGGGGTTCTAGGTTGCAACTAATGATGAATCTAGGAAGGTGTTTATTCTCCAAGGCATTAATGATGCTCTGTCCTCTGAAATGTAGTTGGTGAAAGTTAAGGTGAAGTCATTGGTTAAATTTGTATTGGTCAGGTAAAGCAGCTCTGTTTTTTATTTTAGAAGTGTGATGGTAAATGCTTGGAGACACTACATCTATTTATAGATGGCCCCAGTGCCAGATTTGTTATCTCCTTTCCTCAGGCTTGATAAACGAAAGAATGCTAAACTGCGATTGGTAGCTTCTCCATTAATGAATAGGAAAGTCTGGACAAAACACATGAACAGGAAATTCAAGGACACCTACTGTTGTTTTTATCAGTGCAGGAATTCTAGACTTGCAAATTATATCCTGTTCTTTTTCTGGCTGAAGAAAGGGCTTTAGTAAATAAAAGACAAAGAACAGTGTGAAATCCATTAGAGGAATACATTTGCAGTATAATAAGTGCCAGTTATCCAGATCATTCTTTGTAATAATTTGGTCCCTTCTGTTCTTAGTTTTGCTTAATTTTAATATTATAAAGCCTATTTGTTTCTGGTTAGAGAGTAATAATTTTTGTTTTATTTTGTTTTTTAAGCCAATCTCTAAAAGAGATTATTTAATCCAGACTAAGGGAGAGAGTTTTGGGTTTTTCTGTAGTTGACTCTTCTCAAGTAGTATTTTTCTCTCTGAAGGTTAATATAACGCCAAATGAAACTGTAGTTTTTAATCCAAAGGAAATTATTAGATATGAGACATATATAATTTAAAATCCATTAATTTTGAGTTTGGTTACTCACCATCATTTATAGAATGCAGACTGTGTGCGCAGCACTTTGCCAGGTGCTGTAATTTTGTTACAGAGATGAACAGACATAGGCTTTGCTCTGATTAGGTTTTTAAACAAGGCATACACTTGCATGTATGTATAATTTGAATGGAAAAACCATGGTGATCATGGTTAAATTATATAGTGTTTGGAAGTCTCTTTTCATCACTCTATATCCCTTCTGGATTTTGGAGTTATAAGTTCATCTTTCTACAGAAGAATCCTTCTCTTTTTGTTCACCCCTCTTTCATAAAGACTTCAGGTTCATAAATCTTTATCTCAAACTGTCTCATATTTTTTCTGCACTGCTAATGCAAACACTTTCTGTGTTTAGAGTTGTTTTTGGTACCCCAACTTCTTTATGTTTCACAGAAATCCCCCCCCCCCAATTTTGCTCAGTAATATTTCTGCCCACTCCTAGCCCCCTAATTTTGCATCATCTGGGAAAGCCCTGTCAGCAATAGGGCTTAATATTGGCCATCTCCTCCTGCCACTTTGAATGGGCAGAGGTGTCCTGGGCAAGATAGTGGTCAATCTTTTTTTTTTTTTTTAAGATTCCACTTTCTCCTTGTGCCATTAAACAGTTGAATTGAATAAACAATTCTCTGTTTTGATGCCGTGCTCACCAGCCTTCTTAAATCTTTACATCTAACTTGCCTACAGAAACAGAGTGCATTTGCCAAAACATGCAAGTTAGCTGTTTCTTGTTCCTCAATTTCTTACTGTGTAAATCCGTAAATTGCTATTATGTCTTGTTTATCAGTCTCTTTTGAACTTTGTGAGGATTAAGTAGCTTCCATAATCTGATTGCCCTGGAACACTGGCAGCTGAAGGCCAGACCCTGCTCCTTGGCAGACAGAGCAGAGCAGCCTGTTTCACGAGGCCCTTTGGCAGCCTGTCAGCTGCCACACCCTGAGTTCATCATATATCCTTCTTTCTGAATTCTGAAAGCATTTGTGTTGTTTGGTCACTAAATCGTGTCCGCCTCTTTGTGACCCCATGGACTGTAGCTCCACCAGCCTCATCCGTCCATGGGAGAGCCCAGGCAAGAACACTGGAGGGGGCTGCCATTTCCTCCCCCGGCGAGTCTTCCCGATCCAGGGGTCAAACCCGCATCTGCTGTATCTCCTGCATTGACAGGCAGATTCTTTACCTCCGAGCCACTTGGGAGCATTACTGATGTGTTATTTCTTTGTGCTTTTTCAAAGGGCATTATAAAAGGTTTTATTTATTAGTTTTTTTCACCATTCAATTTTTGAAAGGAAAGTATAAACCTTGGATAACTATAGTTGAGTCTTGACCTTTTTTCCTCCTGCCGACTGGCAAACCAATTTGAAAATTCTCTTGTCACTACAGGTATTCTGGACAAATCAGAAAGCACTCTTAAAATGTCTAGATACTGCTCTTTGTTGGAGTTTCTAAGTCCTCCTCCCCCCGCCAAATATTAAAAAAAGTAACAGGCACTTTTTAAAACCAGTGTCTGAAAATAACTGTCTATAAACTTAGAATTTATATGCCCAAAGTGGGTTTCCTCGAATACTGCTGCATATGTCAACCTATCGCCTTCTTGAGGATTTAGGATACATATTATTCCATTAACGATACAATGTAATGGGAAGTCATACAGTAAAAAACTTTGTATAATATAGACTTCCTAAATTTATTTGACTTCTTCCACTTCCAGCCAACCTTCCAGCTCCCCTCTTCCTTACCAATCCCCAAGTGCCAATTAGCAAACATGACTGGGGATGTTTGCTCTGTACTATGCCATCCCCTCTATTCCTTTCTTTGACCTTTCTGCATCTGATCCTGAAACATAGACCATGAACCCAGTTTTCTGAGATCTCCAAAGATAACGTGGCAGCATTGCCTTAGGTAGCATTCCAAGCTTCGTCATCATGTTCAGTCGTGTCTGACTCTTTTCAACCCTGTGGACTGCGGCCTGCTAGACTGGTCTGTCTGTAGAATTTTCCAGGCAAGAATATACTGGAGTGGGTTGCCATTTCCTCCTCCAGAGGATCTCTCCTAGCCAGGGATTGAATCTACTTGTCCTCCATGGAAGGTGGATTCTTTATCACTGAGCCACCTGGGAAACCATTCCAAGCCTAGTGCTCAAAAATAATTTGGCCAAGATAATTCTTGAGCTCATTTTATTATTGTTTCAAAAATAATGCTCACTATTATTAAAGCACATTAAAAAAGTAAACTAAGTTCCTAAAATAATATCTTACATTTGTATAATTTCTATGTTGTAATATCTCAGATGGCCTTAAACTAGGTCTGTGAGCTAGCCAAGCAAGGACTGTAATTCCTGGGTCTGAGGGGAAAGTGACCTGAGTTCAGAGCATTGTGGCGATTTGAATAGGACCCTGTGTTTCAGATGGTAAAGCATCTGCCTGCAGTGCAGGAGACCTTGGTTCAATCCCTGGATTGGGAAGATCCCCTGGAGAAGGAAATGGCAACCCAGTCCAGTACACTTGCCTGGAAAATCCCATGGACAGAGGAGCCTGATAGGCTACAGTCCGTGGGGTCACAAAGAGTCAGACACGACTGAGCAACTTCACTTTCACTTTTTCACTTTCATGTGATCATTTAGCAGCAGAACCTGGACTAGATCTCTAAATATCTGACTCCAAGGTTCAATAAGTTTCTTTTTCCATAGTTGCCACCCCTTATAGGCAAGTTTTGCTAATTTTTTCAACTCTCCTTTCACCCCATCCCCCATTTGATAAGTGGACTCATTTCATTGAGGAATACCTACTCTGAGTCCAATACAGTACTATCAAGGTGAACGCTCAAGAACGATTCAGGGCAAGTTCTTGCCCAGAAGTGCTCCAAGTTTAGCAGGATAGGCAGATGACGTGATCAGCGCTTGTACCTGGGGTATTTGTTACACGTGGCAGAGAGCACACTTGAAATAATGCCATTTGGTGTCTTCTGGTAAATTGATGTCTCTCCTGGCAGGGAACCTTAGAGAAGTCACCACAGTAAGGCTTCTGTCACACTGGGCTGTGAAGGATCAGCAGTAGCCCTGCAGATAGAGTGTAGGACAGAACTGGTTCAGGAATAGGTCATGCCAGGGCTTGGAGGCATGAAAAGGCCAAGTGAGTGGCACGGAAGGGCAGCAGATAAGCCCAGAAAGGCAGATTGGAGATAGGTGGGGTGGGACTCCGAAGCTCACCAGCTGACTTTTCCGTTTCAGTTCCTTTCTTTACTGGGCTATTGTGAGGAAGAAATGCAGTCATGCTTGGGAGTGCCATGGTCTTAAAGCCTCAGGCAAAAAGGGGGAATTTATGAATAAACTCTCATAAAGCTTCTGATATCAGCAGTCTGTGTATGAGTTGTCCTTATTTATCTTGCTGAGCTCATTTGACTTGCTGTACATTCCATGAACATTTTAAACACATAATGTGATCAGCTTCTTGTTATGAAAAGATTTAGAGTAGCTAGCAGAGAAACAAGTGTATGATGTTAAAATAATAAGTGCAGTTTTAGACATAATGAGGTTCAGGCAGTAGATTGAGGTATAAACTCACTAAGACAACAGCGGAACTGGGAGTTTGCCGTAATTAAATTGTTTACTTTCAACCTGTGTGACTTGTTTCACGTGAAGAATGAGATCCCTAGAGAGTAGTTCAGTTCAGGTCTATATCTAGGGCTCTGTGTCTCGATGAAGTTAGTTAACGAGAGGTTGGTGTTGGGGGTAGGTGGCAGATTTGGGAGAATACTTTTCGCTATTGATGCAACGTTGGAGAGTTACCCTGGCAATCTGGATCTTCTCTGGTATGGTCTGTAATGACCTCCCATCTAGATTAGCAAAAGCTTCTTTAATGTATGGAGCCAGGCTAGGTTTTTGTTTTGGGTTTTTTGGGGTGGGGGGCGGTGGAGTCCAGTTGTGGACTATGGTGAGCAAGTCTCTAGGGTTAGTGCCCACCTATAGCAGCCACCAGAGTTCAGTCTTAACATTCCTTATCTTGTCTAATTGTCTACCTTATCTTCTTCTTGGTTTGTTGTTGTTTTTGTTGTTTGTTTTTTGGCCACGCCACACAGCATGTTCCCCATGTTCTTAGTTCCCCAACCAGGGACCAAATCTGTGCCCCTTGCAGTGGAAGCAAGGAGTCTTAACCACTGGAACTCCGAGGAAGTTGTCACATCATCTTCTTTAAACCAGTACTTTGCTTGGCTGGCTCAATGGTTTTTAAAAGTTGGCACCTGAATGACTTTAAAGTAAACAAACATTGTGCAGGAAAGACCACAGACCTTCCCTGTTGTCACCTGACTGGATTCACATGTTTTTGTTTCCTGCCTGGTTCCTATAGGCGTTTGAGTTTCATTTGAAAATGAAATGGACCTACCAGTCCAGAGTAGTGTACTAGACTTTGTTCTAACACTATTTAGAATGACTTAGGATTCAGGTGAAATAGAGCATCCATGGACTCCATTCGGAGGGGCTTGTTTCTGGGGCATCCTTGGGTAAGCCTGCACTTCCAGTGCAGAGGGCACAGTCAGGGGATTAAGATCCCATATGCTGTGCAACATGGCCAAAGCGGTTTGCTTCTAAAAGCAGTTTTTCCCTAAAACATAATACCCATAAGAATTGCTCTGACAGATGTTTGTGTGCATATTTGATAGAACACTACTTGATTCATACAATTTATGTGGCAGAAACTACTTCTTTCTGTTTAACTAAACTTTGTTAACTCTTTTGGAGATGTGTGTTTATTGGGTCATAAGTATTAGCAAAATCTTGTGAATTTTATTCAGTTGACAACCACAAAATTGATTGAACCTTTCTTGTTTTGAATGACTGGTGAGTATGTATGTGAATGTGTTCATAATGTGTGTGGACTGCTACTGGTGCTTCTTTAGTGTGATTGACATCTGCCAGCACAGAATTCATTTCTGTTGCTTTGGGAATGGTGTATCTTTATCTTTCTTTGCTATATTTACTAAATACTGTATTTATTATATTATTTTCCTTATAATGTGAAAGGCTCCAGTGTCTTAACTATTAGGGTACAGTGTTGTTGCCTAGTAGAAATCAGGCCATTTCTAGAGTTTGTTAAAAGAGATAGAAAGTTTTCTTTTCCTATGAAATAATTTGTGTCTCTGTGTCATTCTTTCTAGTTTCTGTTACTATGGCAATGACGGCAGGGTCTACAACCACCTTTCCTATGAGCAACCATACCCGGGAAAGAGTGACTGTCGCCAAGCTTACACTGGAGAATTTTTACAGCAACCTGATTTTACAGCATGAAGAGAGAGAAACCAGGTATGGTAAAGGCTGGTCAAAATTTTCCGTGTAGTTAAATAAGCTATTATGTTGCAAGTGGGATGTAAACATGTTGTCCGTTAATAATGTAAATATTGTGGATCCTTGAATGCTGCTTTAATTTCAAAATTCCTAGAGGAAAGAGGAAAGGGAATGGAACAGAGGTAGTTAAACTGAGTTCACCATCAGCAGAAATTCCAAAAGATTCAACTTAGGCAGAAGGCAAGTGAGCACACTCAGAGCATCTAAATGTAAATATGTAGATAAATCTCAGCCAAAATGGACTGTATAAGAAAACTTCAACAATAATGATACTATCTTAGGTATTTTAAAGAATAGAACTAAAGTATTTTTCTACAGTAGACTATCAGGAGGGAAGTGGAATTAAATTGTTCTTAGAGATCAGTATGTCCTAAAGATAGGGCATGCTACTGCTACTGCTAAGTCGCTTTAGTCGTGTCCGATTCTGTGCGACCCCATGGACTGCAGCCTACCGGGCTCCTCCGTCCATGGGATTCTTCAGGCAAAAGTACTGGAGTGGGTTGCCATTGCCTTCTCCTAACACATATGCTACTTCTACCCATTTCCCTTGTTCCTTACAGAACCAGTCTAATTCTAAAACAGTATTATATTTAAGAGATCCTCCAACTGGCCACCGTTCGCCATCCTCCAGTGGATACGGTGGCCATGCAGTATCGCATAGGAAGACCAGGTGTGTCTTCTTTAAGCCCTGGGGGTTGAATCTATCCCAGTTTTTCAGGATACAGTTCAAAGGAGTGAGGCTGGAATTGTTAGCTCCCATCTTGTCCTGAAGGATCCTGGACGAGCCCCCAAGTTGAAAGGTTGTTGTTGAATTACGACGCCGGGATTCTTGGCCTCCGGAGGAGAAGAACTCAATCCGGGGCCAGAGACGAGGCTTGATCGCTCAGAGCTTTTGTGCAATAAAGTTTTATTAAAGTATAAAGGAGATAGAGAAAGCTGCTGACATAGGCATCAGAAGGGGGTAGAACAACATAGAGAGGAGTAAAGATTAATTAATTTCAAGCTTTGACAAATTAAGAATGCTTGTTATAATTTCTAGGGTGGCCACCAAAAGAATAAAATTAGTTTGTAACTTTCAAATTAATACAAGGAAAAAAAGAGCTAGGGGAAAAATAAGTTCAGAAGAAAGCAAGGGAAAAAGAAAAATGAAATACCTAAAAGTAAGCACAAGTAGAAACCACAGCATAAGTTAGAAATAAAACATATAAGAAATTACTGTAATTGTAAATATAATGAAAGTCTGAAAGTGATCAGATCATCAAGGGAGACTGAATGAAGTAAAAGAGAACCAAGGAAAGAAAGTCCTATATTTTTTCAATGGTCGCTTAAGTTCCCATCTTTCTCACTGAGAAAGATGGGAAAAACATGGCAGCTACTCAGATAAGGAATGTGAGAGAAGGAAGTCAATGCTGGCTTAAAATTCATGAGAATTTTAAAGGTTCATTATTGTCTTTTATTGCTGAAACCTTAAAGTAACTCAGTTTTGCCTCCTGTTCCCAAACAAAAGAAGAAAGTGAAAGAAAGTGCAGTCGCTCAGTTGTGTCTGACTCTTTGTGACCCCGTGAACTGTAGCCCACAGGCTCCTCCGTCCATGGGATTTTCCAAGCAAGAATACTGGAGTGGGTTGCCATTTCCTTCTCCAGATATTCCTGACCTAGGGATTGAACCCAGGTCCTCTACATTGTAGGCAGACGCTTTACCATCTGAGCCACCAGGGAAGTTTTAAACAAAAGGAAATAGATATAAAAATTAGTTTTTTAAAAAAGCATGGTAAGTGCCATGGAAGTCAAATTAAATAGCTCATGTTTTCTAAAAGCTTGTATTTTAAGGAACATGTGATGGACTTTTTAGGCTTAATTAATTGGATAAATGCATAAGCCAAATAAAGTACCAATCAGTACAAAGCTTAAGATCATTTCAGGAGGAAACTATGTTTTAAGAAGGGACAAGAGAAGCCTGTGGGTCTTTTCATTTAGGTATGGAAACAGATGAAAGTTGCATCTCTCCCCAGAAGGAAAGATAAGTTACTGAGGTATTGGCTTTAGAAGGCGAGCGTAGGGATTCGACAGAAGAATAAAGTTGTTTGTATATTGATAGTCCCTCCTGTGATAATGGTCCTCTGACTCTCTGGATTCTTCTTGCAGAGAAGAAAACTCAGATCATTCACCAGCAGCTCTGGTGTCTATAGAGGGGCATGATGGCAGACACAGAGTCCAGTATCAGGAACTTAGTCCATTCAAAGGGTTGGCCTTGGGCAATCATGTGTAAACAAAAGATAAAAATCAGTGTGATTAGCACCAAGGTAGGGGCTTATTACTAGAATTGAGGAAGTAAGTGGAGAATATTCTTATGAACAGCTGACTTATGAACAGGCTTTAGATAGTTTTGTTATGAATTTTCCATAAGAAATAAAAAGGATCTTAACAGTGGTTAGGAAAGAGCTTCCCTTGGGGTATATTCTCATAAACATCATGGTTTCAATCCTCAACCCTTATGGATAAATCTTTGAAAGTTAGTCTTTTTCTAGTATGCTGCAAAACTAATTAGGAAAAGCTCTCCCAGGTATATCATTAGGGGGGAAAAAAAGGCAATACAATAGAAACGAAATACTAACAGTCACTTGGAAATGAGTTGCAAAGTGGACACTCCAGCTTACTGTCTGGTTACCAGTTATTTCATCCATACTGACCAACCATCCCCTCACCCCACCCCCAACTCCCTCTGTAGCTTAAGTAACTTTAAGGGTACATTTTAAAATATTGAAGAACTGAACTTGACTCTACCTAGCAATGCAAATATTCTAGTAGTTAATGGGCTATTTTTTTTATGTACATATATCACTTTCCAATTTCCCAAGAATTATAGTAAAATCAAATATACTTAATTGCACTGAACATCTTTCCTTGATTAATTGGAAAATCAAGTTTAGAGGTTAAGTGAAGGATGTAGACAAGCTTTAGCTAACGAGCATTAAAACCAAAGTTCAAGCACAGGGAAGCCTAGAGATATCCACCTTAAAAAATTTTACTTTTAGTCACTGTAGTTACCTTTTTATACATCTAGGATAAACACTGATAAATGTTAATGATTTTGGAGGTTTGAACATTAGACAACAGAGTTTTCCATGTTAGAACATGAGTCACCTTTGCTAACAATTCATTTAGACAGCTTTAGAAGTAAATTACTCATTGGCAAGTATAAGACAGCTAAATCTGGACTGGGCTTATATTTTGAAAAAGAAATATTTATATGTGTGTATGTGTGTGTAAATATATATATATAGATATAGATACACACACACATATATATATATATATATACATAATCACTCTTTTTAGTGATTTTTTTGATTCAACTTGAAAGATTTGTTTTTTAGCAGAGCAATCTGAAGTGTAAACTTAAAAAAATAAATGTACATTTCTTAAATGGAAATACTTAGGCACACATTTAAATTTAAACTATTTTTTCTTCTAAAAAGGCAGAAGAAATTAGAAGTGGCTATGGAAGAAGAAGGATTAGCAGATGAAGAGGTAATGTAAGCTGTAATTACTATGACTAATGCCTCTGTTTTATACCTGGAAGTCACTAAATCTTAAATACGCTCACTACAAAAAAAAAAAAAAAAAATAGCATTTAGTTCCGTGACATGCTGGATGTGTTAACTAACTTTATTGTGGTCCACATTTCACAGTATGTGTTCACTTGTATCAAGTCATCACATTGCAGGGAACTCCCTGGTGATTAGGACCCCATGCTTCCACTGCTTGGCATCTGGGTTTGATCCCTCTTTGAGGAACTAAGATCCTGTGGATCACATGGCCTGGCCAGAGGGTGGGGGAAAAAATTACCACATTGTATACCTTAAACTTACACAATATTATATGTCAAGTATCTCTCAATAAAAAGGGGAAAAACTATAATAACAAAATCTACCCCAGTGGCTTTTTCAAGTGTTAGCGCTAGCAGTAAAGATTCCTCCTGCCAATGCAGGAGACATAAGAGAATGCGGGCTCGATACCTGGATCAGGAAGATTCCCTGAAGAAGGGAATGGCAGCCCACTCCAGTATTCTTGCCCAGAGAAGCCCATGGACAGAGGAACCTTATGGGTTACAGTCCATGGGGTCGCAAAGAGTTGGACATGACTGAAGTGACTTAGAATGCACATATGATCTTATAATTTAGATAGTGTGGGTTTAATATTTCAATGTGGTTTCTTACTGTGTTGCTATGATGGAAATCTTTGAAAGGGAGAAGCTTTTTTGAAAAATTCTAATAACATATTCAGAGAATAGTATCTACAGTATTCTAGGTCTGAGGAATAAGAAAAGAAGGCTCCAAGAAGAATCAGTTAATTGCCAAATCTTTAAAATCTTCCTGCATGTTTCTTAAAACCTCCTGGTTCACTAGTCTGGTACCAGGAACCCAGTCATGTAAATGACCGTGTGTTTCACCTGAAGACTCACTGCTCCCACCTAGTCTGTCTTGCGTTCTCAGCCGTGTCCCCACCCCCAGTTTTCCTATACACTGCAACCAGGGTTACCTGTCAAAAACCAGATCTGACCAAGTCACTCTTGTTTAATACCCTTCACTGGCTCCCATGTTCTCTCAGGATAAGGCCAACTCTTCAATGTGAGTGGATATGCAAGTCCCTTTATAATTTGGCTTTTGCTTCCCTTTCTCTCACCTTATCTCTTGTCACCCCACCACCAGGCTGCCCAATGGGATTGAATTATTTTCATTTCCTTGCTCCTGCCTGTAGACTTTGTTCTGTGCATCTCTGCTGCTTGGAACTCTTCCTTCTGCCTGCCTGAATTCCACTGTTCTTCAAGATGTTTCTGTCTCTTTCTAGGCAACATGTCCACTGGGATAGTACACTATTCTTGCCCCTGAGGCAGCCTTAAAACCATCTTCCCAGGGTAGAAACTCCATGATGTCTATTCAGCATTACGTGATCCGAGTTGGCAGAGGGCTGGGATAAATATTGGTAAATAAATGAATGGACAGTGGATCTCTCCCTAAAGAGTTTATAGATTAGAAGGAGAGATTACCTGTGTGTACGTGTACAAATAGGTATACATGATAGAATGTGGCAAACTTTGAAAATATGGAGGGTTTTTTCCTAGTTCAGGGGATCAGAAAAGGTTTCATGGAAGAATTAACAGTTGATTTGAATCTTAAAGAAATAGGTAGAATTTACATAATTGTTAAGAGGTACATTCAAAGTAAATGAATAGTGCAGAATATTGCACTTTAAAAATGAACTATATGAAAGCAGATGTCCAAAGGCCAAGCAAGTATCATAAACAAGAGAATCTGGCCACATTGGTTTCCTAGGGACATTTAGTCTTTTGATCTAATATATTTTGCATATTTAATTCACTTTTGTTTTCATTTCCACGAAGAAATAGATTTTTTTTTTGCCTTGTTCTGAAGATTTTCTCCTCACAGTTTATCTTTCAATAAAGAATACCACTTTTCACTTTGCTGAAAGAAACTAAGACCACCAGCCTGATTATACCAGTTTCCCATGACTGGCACCGGGGTGGATGGAGGTGGCCTGGTTAGAGGGCTATCCTGTTGGCCCAGTGAAGCCAAGTTCTGCTTTTCAAGAGAAGCTGGAACCTTTTTAAAATATTGGCAAATTGTTAGAATGATTTAAAAACAACTTAGGGGCCAAATCAAATGCATGTAAGCGTTGAGTATAGCCTCTCATCCACACCAGGAGGTGCTAAGTACATCTAGAACTGTTCTCTTTAATTCTTTTTAAATAACTCACAGAAAATGTGAGATGATTTTACCCCTAAAAGTTCTCAGTGGCCTAAAATAACCATATATAAAACATCCAAAATTTTCAGTAAAGATATTAGAATTCCACAAATGCTTCTTGTTGGGCCCCTTTCTAAGCCCTAGACTGTTGCAAATAGACATGGTCTCTGAAAGAATGTACAGTGTGCTGAAACTATCTTTTATGTGGGGTGGATCTTTTCAAAGTAAAATTGTTTTATAAAAATAAATTCATCCTTAATACATTCTGTAATAGAAACTAGCTTGTGAAATAGTTTATGAAAGTTAGTTGTGAAAACTAAACCATATATAATGTGGCCATGAGAAGCATTTTTAAGAGATGAAGCTGTTACCTGAAGTATTCCATATCTTAAAACTTCTGTGTACACTGTCTTCTACAAAAATTGAGCACCCTGCAAAATGAGCGTTTGAGGAACGCCCATTTGAAGAGGAATGGAGAAAAAAAAGAAATGGTGTATTTCTAGTTTCATCTCCTTTTAAATCCTGTCTAACATGGAATATTATTTACTGTAAGGGAAAACCAAACTGCACAAGTTTAAGCTGCAAGAGAGCCTTGAAATGTTAAGCCTGCCCGTAGATTTCTGTTGGCTTCGAGAGGAAAGAATATGATTACCAAAAATATGATTACAATGTTATTTGCTTTCCAAGATGACTTGATTTACACACGTTGTGAGCAGATATATCAACATGCTTTTTTCATCCGTTTTTTAAGAAATGTGAACTTGTTTCAACTCTCTTTGGACTTCAATGTGGACTTTGATATTATGGATAGGTTTTTTTTGTTTTTCAAGTACTATGACAGTGTCACAGGTGATTTCCCTTCTTCATAGGATTGTATATTCCATACATTGTGACCTCCCTTTCACAATTTAAAAGCCGTCTCCTGACTACATAAATATTGTTTATTTACTACACTACACAACCTGTCAAATAGTGATAAGCATTACTTTCTTTGACTGCCTCTCTTGTCTGTCGACTTTGAGCATAATTTATGAAACTGTGATGAGGTCTTTTCCATTCAGATTAGACAAGTTTCTGAATCTGCATCCAACTGTACATTGTTAAATCCATAAAGCCAGAAATCCAGCCTGCCTTTCAGAATTCTTATATTTAATCATTCATGTAATTTTAAAAGGGCTTCCCTGGTGGCTCAGAGGTTAAAGCGTCTGCCTGCAGTGCAGGAGACCTGGGTTCGATCCCTGGGTTGGGAAGATCCTCTGGAGAAGGAAATAGCAACCCACTCCAGTACTCTTGCCTGGAAAATTCCATGGACTGAGGAGCCTGGTGGGCTTCAGTCCATGGGGTCGCAAAGAGTCGGACACGACTGAGGGACTTCTCCTCTCCTCTCCTTGTAATTTTTAAAAGGGTCTTTTGCTTCTTTGAAAAATGGTGTTATAGTGCCACCGTGTGGCCTTTTAAAATTAGAGTCAGAGTTTATAACAAGTTATTTCTGAGCTATCCTTTTGTTTTACAATAATTCATTTTTCAACATTATTGATTCAAAAGGCATTTTTAAACAAAGAAGGTCTTCACTGTTTCCACCACTGGTGTGACTTCATTTAGCTATTTAAAGGTATTTAGATTGAAGACATAATTTCCTGATTTTATTTTTGTAGACTTTGTTAGAAGTATCAGAATTCCACTGTGTTGATGATGCATCCTTACATATTTCTAATTAATAATTCACTTTACCAAAATTGGAAACAGTTGCACACAGGGGTACGAAGGGTTTATTCAGTGGTTATATCTTGAACTACATTTAGGTACAGTGCTTCTGAACCATTTCAGTCATTTTGACTTGTTTCTTTCTCAGACCTGAACCTCTGCATATTTGATAGGGTTCAGTTGAAGATGAACTGGGGGCTTGATTTTTTCACTGATTTTGTTTGTTTCCCATTCTGTGTGACGGCTACTATGTTGTTGTTCTGTTGCTAAATTGTGTCCAACTCTTTGCGACCCCATGGAATACAGCACGCCAGGTCTTCCCTGTCCTTCACTATCTCCTGGAGTTTGCTCAGATTCATGTCTGAGTCGGTGATGCCATCCAACCATCTAATCCTCTGCTGCCCACTTCTCCTCCTGCCCTCAATCTTTCCCAGCATCAGGGTCTTTTCCAGTGAGTCAGCTCTTCACATCAGGTGGCGAAAGTATTGGAGCTTCAGTTTCAGCATCTGTCCTTCCAGTGAACATTCATTGATTTCCTTTAGGATTGACTAGTTTGATCTCCTTGCTGTCCAAGGGACTCTCAAGAGTCTTATGTGACCTTTACTAGGTTGAGCTAATTTGACATAATTCTATGTCAAAAAGCAGAATTTTGTTTCATGAGGGGAAGGAAAAGCAAGGTTTAGAACGATTAAATAAATGCCCATTCCAAGTGTAAGCTTCAGGTAGTTCATAATTTTTCTTTAATAGTATTTCTTGTAATCTTTTTATAATGAATTGTGAAATTATTGACTTGGATATTTTAAAAAATTCTCTGTGTAATTATTTTTTTGTTTTTGCAATTTCATATTTTTAAGAAGTTATATGCCAAGTCTCAAGCACTTTATGTAAAAATAAATTCTACCATAAGTAAGCTTGTATGGAAGTACTGTTGCTGTGTTACTTCAGCGTCCAAAGTCTTAGCTGCTGTGAGAGAGCAGCCTTGGAAATTAGGGAGTTGACACAATTCCCTAGTAGATTTGTTAACAGTAAAAAATGAATATCAGAAATTATGGGACTTTGCCAGCGGTCCAGCAGTTAAAGAATCTGCTTTCCAATGCAGGGGGCATGGGTTTGATTCCTGGTTTGTGGAATTAAGATCCCACATGCTGCACAGTGCGGCCAAAAGAAAAGTAAGGAATGCTGTTAGCATTTCCTAAAGTTTAATTTTTATTTTTGAATTAAGTTAGTATATAGATGAAAGAATATGTGGACTTGTTAAGATGAAATATTTAACAGAGTCTGTCTCAAGAATAAAGATTTATAAATTGTTAAAAATTTTTAAATGATTTTTAAAATTATTTTATTTTTTACATGCTCAATGAATGTTCAACTTTGGTAAATAAATTGTAGCACCAGTATATAATATTTAAGATATGTTACTTTCATTTTAATATGTCACTTCTTTTAACACTATAGGCTTCCTTTGAAACAATCTGATTTTAAAAATCATCTTTCTAAAATGTTCTTTTTTAATAGAAAAAGTTACGCCGATCACAGCATGCTCGCAAGGAGACAGAGTTCTTACGGCTCAAGCGGACCAGACTTGGCCTGGATGACTTTGAGTCTCTGAAAGTTATAGGAAGAGGAGCGTTCGGAGAGGTGTGCTTCTTTTTTAAAGTCGCTGCTATTGAAAATATGTATCTTAAGATAGTAGCTTCATATGTAAGTAGTGCAGTGGGTTAAAATGTGTATTAAAGTAGTGTAATTTTAATAGAATTTCTAAAATAACCAGCAACAGCAAATTACAGCACTGCTTTCTTTAAAGGAGCCTACCTTTCACCCCTAAATAAAGAGCAGTGACTGAAATTTGTGTATGAATTTTTATATTCAAGGTGCGGCTGGTCCAGAAGAAAGATACAGGCCATATTTATGCAATGAAGATATTGAGAAAAGCTGATATGCTTGAAAAAGAGCAGGTAAGAGTTCTTTAGCACATGTAAGCAAAGGAACATCCACTGGCGAGGTGTTAGAGTAAGTGTTAAAACTGGGATTTTAAGAAAAAGAAACCTACATATCTTACTATTTAATTGATTATAGATTTTTTGGTAGCCTGTTTCATTGTTTCTTTTTGTTTAAAATTTCTTCCAAATTCATAATCTAGCTTGTATATTCAGGCTGTCATAACAAAATACCACAGACTGGATGACTTAAACAACAGAAATTTCTTTTCTCATAGCTCTGGAGGCTGAAAGTCCAGGAGCAAGGCAGGGTTTTATTGCTGGTGAGACCTCTGTTCCTGGTTTGCACACAGCAGCCTTCTCACCAAGTGCCTGCATAGCCTTTTCTTGGTGTGTGCAGAGGGCAGAGAGTGACTCCCTGGAGTCTCTTCTTATAAGAACACTAACCCTCCCTGCTTATGATGGCACTAAACCTACCTCCTTAGAGGACCCCACCTCCAAATCCAGACATAGTGGGGTTTAGTGCATCACCATAGGAATTTTCAGGGAGGACACGAACCTTCATTTCACAGCAAAATACCTTCTTCTCTGACTTCAGTAAAAGTAAAGGACAGTTCTCAGCACCCTCAGTCCCTATTACCTATCAAATAAGCAAACCAGTCTCCTAAGAATTTGCTAATTTTATTACACGTATTTCAAAATTTGTAAAGGGCCCCTCTTGTGGCTTGGATGGTAAAAAATGTGCCTGCAATGCAGGACACCCAGGTTTGATCCCTGAGTTAGGAAGATCCCCTGGAGAAGGGAATGGCTACCCAGTCCTGTATTCTTGCCTGGAGAATTCCCTGGACAGAGGAGCCTGGCGGGCTACAATCCATGGATTACAGAGTCAGAGACGACTGAACGACTAACACTCTAACACTCAAAATCTGTAACCCCCCAATTTTGTCCTCCTGAGCTCTCTCCCTCTTTCCTGTGACTTGGTGGAATTTTGGAGTGACCAAGAATCTGAAGACATCGATTGTTGTTGTTGTTCTGTTATTTTATGCATCCACCTGAGTAGACAGTGTTAGAATCCTGAGTGAGTATATGTGCTAGTGAAAGCCTCAGCAGTGTGAGGATGCAGAGGGAGATGGTGCCTCCCTGGACCTAAAGCTGAACTGCACTGTGAGTCCCAGCTAAACTAACTTTGTTATCATAACAGTACGATCCTGAGTTTTCATTTAAATATAGCCCAATTGAATTTTCACTGCATTATTTCACTTTATTTCTGGTCCATTCATTCAACAAGTAGTTATTAGGTGCCTACGATGTGTCAAATACTATTCTAGGTTCTGGGAATACAGTGATTAACAGACGAAACCTGAATCTGGTTCACTGACAGTTGTAGGGAAAATGAGCAGACAGCTGTTTGAAATAGTCCTGTCTGCCGAGTACTATGAAGGCAAATTTTACAAAAGGATAAAGTGATGCAGATGACCTGGCTTTAGGAGAAAGAATTAGATGAGGGAAGGTTCTCTGCAAAGAGAATATTGAGGAGAAAGAGTGAGACCTATGATCAGGTAGAAAGAAGATCCAGAGGCTCTGCGACAAAAAGAATCTTGATCTGTTTAGAGACGGAAAGAAGCCACTTGGCTAGAATTCAGGGAGGGGAGGAATGGTGGGAGATGAAGTGGGAGAGGGAGGCAGGGAGCAGATCACACAGAGCTTTGATGGTCGAGAAATGGTGTGTGGGTCCCACTCCAGATGCAGTGGGAAGACACTATCTTGCTTAAATGAGAATTGATGTGTCTGTTGGATGCTTGACAAAGATGGCTTGCAGGGAGGACACTTGAGAGAGTGTGCAACAGTGGCAGCCAGGATGCGATTGTGATTTACACAGCAGTGCGTGCACGCTCAGTTGCTTCAGTTGTGTCCCACTCTGTAACCCTGTGGACTGTGGCCCACCAGGTTCCCCTGTCATGGGATTCTCCAGGCAAGAATACGGGAGTGGGTTGCCTTCCCTCCAAGGGGTCTTCCCAATCCAGGGATGGAACCTGAGTCTCATGTCTGCTGCCTTGGCAGGCAGGTTCTTTACCCCTAGCACCACCTGGAGGCCCTGTACAACAGTGCAGGGTTACAACAATAAGGTGGAGGAGAAGTCACAGATGAAGCATATGATCTCATGGAAGAGCCAGCAGGATTTTCTGGGCCGTACTCTATATTGGGAGGGAGAGGAAGGGCAAGGATAGTGAGAAAAGAGGGAAGAATCAAGGATAATTCCCAGAGTTGTACCTGGGAATGGGATGCTTGATGGTGTCGTTTTCTAATGTAGAAAAGACGGGGAAAGCCGGTCATTCCTGACCACTCACTCTCCAGGAAGACAGGACTCTCTGCAGACAGCCTGCTTTAAGGATGAGAAGGTGACAGAAACGTCCAGAGATGCGGTGGCAGGGGTTTTGTTGAACACAGGCTGATCTACAAGGAAAAGGTTAGAAGGCAAGGGAGGTCAGATATTGAGATGTGTTAGAGAATTACAGACAATGATGGAAATAAACATCTGGGTCAAGATGTAGAGCCTCCGAGATTAGGAGATAAACAGGATACTTCTAACTAAGCCATATGGGATTAGTCCTGGATTGAGTTTAAGAGGAAAGACTAAAGGCAGAAGTGAGTTCCAGCCCATAGTCTTTAGGTAACTGGCCACTTGTGGCTGCTGGGCACTTGAGTATAGCTAGTCTGAGCCGAGATATGCTGTGCAAAGGAAAATGCCCTACCAAGTTTTGAAGGCTTGGTGTCCCCCCTCCCTCAAAAAAGATTATAAATAAGTAGCTCAACAATTTTTCTGTTGATTACATGCTGAAATGATAACATTTGGATATCTAGGGGTTACAAAAACTATATTGTTAAAAATAATTCCACCCATTTCTTTTTATCTTCTGTGTGGCTACTAGAAAACTTAAAGTGACATGCGTGGTTTGCATTTATTTCTGTTGGACAGCCGGGTCTAGAATTTTTGCAGAAGAATTTTCACTGTAGTCCAACATCAAGTCTGTTTTGCACTTTGGGGTTGTTTCTTCCCCCTATATAAATTAATCTGCTTTTGTCACCATTGAATTTCATTTTAGAAAATGTTTTTCCCACTTAATTCTAATATATTATTATTTTAAGTTTTTATCACATTTACTTGAATGTTAACGACTCTGCAAAATTAAATAGCAACTTATCTCCCCACTTTCCTGGTGGCTCAGAGAGTAAGTGGCACCCCACTCCAGTACTCTTGCCTGGAAAATCCCATGGATGGAGGAGCCTGGTGGGCTGCAGCCCATGGGGTCCCTAAGAGTCGGACACGACTGAGCGACTTCACTTTCACTTTTCACTTTCACGCATTGGAGAAGGAAATGGCAACCCACTCCAGTGTTCTTGCCTGGAGAATCCCAGGGACGGGGGAGCCTGGTGGGCTGCCTTCTCTGGGGTCACACAGAGTTGGACACGACTGAAGCGACTTAGCAGAGAGTAAAGCATCAGCCCGCAACGTGTGAAACCCAGGATCCCTGGCTTGGGAAGATCCCTCCCCTGGAGAAAGAAATGGCAACCCACTCCAGTATTCTTGCCTGGAGAATTCCATGAACAGAAGGGCCTGGCAGGCTACAGTCCTTGGGGTTGCAAAGAGTTGGACACGATTGAGGCGACTAACGTGTCTCCCCACTGTTGTGGTTCCCGATTACTGTGCGTGACACTTCCTCTACCTTAGAAACCTAGGTCCATTTTGAAAACATGCCTGTAATCTGGCTTTAAGATACTTAAAAATGATTAATCAAGCCAGGTTAATGATGTAGTTATCTTGACAACACCAGAGGCAGCACCAGAGTTTGTTTTTCCTTTACCATCTCAAAATGCTTTTTGTAAAAGGTGGTAGGTAGGAATTTCAATATAATTTTTCACTTTATGAAACAGGTCCAAAGAAATTTTAAGTTTTTTGATGTCAGAAAACAAGTTTTTAATGTTTATTCTTGTGCTTTGATTTGATCTTAGAGCATTTACTGTATCAGACCGTGATACAGTAATCTCAGTTATTTTAAGCAGATCATATTTTGTTATCAAGAAAAGGTTTACAAAATCTGTATCCTTATGTGCTTTAGGCCAAAGTTCATAATGGCGCACAATGAAAATAGCAAAAGCATAAAATCAAATATTCTATTGTTAATTAAATTTGAAGAAAGAATATATATATATATCAGTGGGAAAATATCTGAAAATTAACTGTACCAACCCCACAAATCACTCAGTTCACAAAGTTTTTCAGTCTCCAAAATGTTCATTTAATAGTAACTGTAGTAATTATGTGTCTGACAAAAGTCAGTAGCAAAATCCCAAAAAGTTATATAAGAATTTGCTGTAGATCATGTTTATGGATATTATAAAGGTTTATTATAACAAAATAATATAAGATTATTATAAATGTTTCAACTTCTTAAAACAACGTAGTAGTTAAAGGCCAAGTTAGGCCCTTTGTTGGACTGGTAACAATTAAAAATAGTTTGTTGAGGACCCTGACTTTGTCATACCAATCTATAGGGCATTGCTAACTACTTAACTTTTAATAAAAGTCAGACCAGGACCCTAAATTTATTTGACAAAGCCAAGCTCCTTGGTTAGGTGAAGATTCTGGTTAGAACATCTTTAGACTAATCATTTTTCTATCTGAAAACTCTCAGCTTCCCTTTGTGATCCCACCTCTTCAGACCTAAAGATATCAGCTAAAATAAATAGTTTCCTGAACTTCTCCATATTTAATGAGAATATGGTAATTGTTAAGAAGTAAGCTTGAAAAATGTGTAACGTATTACAATTATTTTTTCAAAATACATTCATCCAGGTGGCCCATATCCGAGCAGAAAGAGATATTTTGGTAGAAGCAGATGGTGCCTGGGTGGTGAAGATGTTTTACAGTTTTCAAGACAAGAGGAACCTTTATTTAATCATGGAATTTCTCCCTGGAGGTAAAAGCAAACGTAATAGCAATGACAGGCCAACACAAGCACATCTTTCTATCTAACTATGATTTTGTTGATTATATAAATCAATAAGCTAGGGCTATTTTATACCTCTGGCTCTGAGGTTTTACACAGTCATAATTTTCTAATCATTCCTCCCATAATAATACTAATTTGAACCGCAAATCAGATTGTTTTGAAGAAATTATAAAGCTGGCACATTTTAAATATTATTATTCTGTTTACTATATATAATTTTTTAGATCTTTGCAGTCTAGAGTTGAGAACAAGTCACCAAAGAAGAAGACAGACAACCCAGTGGGCAAATGATAGGCAGTGTAAGGAATAGAACTCTGGTTGGTCTACAAATAGATAAGAAAGTGTTCAGCTTTACTCATATTCAGGGAAATGCAAATTAAAACAAGAATGAGATTCCATTTCACACTCAACCATCTGATTGGTAGAAACATTAATAGTCTGATGAGGCTGTGGGGGAACCTGGCCTCTCATCTGTGAGGAGGAATCTCTGACTCTTACGGAGAGCAGTTCAGAGATACCAGGAAAGTTAAAAAGGCATGTGTCCTACAGTAAGGGGCTCTTCCCCACATGTGCGCAAGAGGCCTCAGGGCAGCGGTGTCATGAGAGTGAAACCCTAGATGCAGGATAACTGTCCATCAGTAGAAGAATGGATAAGTAAAACATGGCACAATTATGTCATTAAATATTCTACAGTAGCTAAAAGTCAGGAGCTGTATTTGTTTCAGCAGTAAGATCTCAGAAATCAAGAGAGATAAAGCAAGCTGTGGAATTATATGTACAGTTGAAATCATTTATATAATTTTAAAAACCACAAAAAAGACTCTAAATTAATAGATTAATATATATGCATCTGAAAACATTTCAAAAATAAGCTGGAAGAATACACACCGAAGCAAATCCGTGATAATGGCAACTCAACAAAAAGGGGAAGGGGAATGGAATGGAAACAGAGGATGAAGAATTTGCATGGTATTTTTTTTTTTTAAAAGACTTGAAGCACCATGAAAAATATAAACAGTTGTCAATTTTGAGTTGTAAATTTACCAGTGTTTCTTCTTTGTCCCTTGTAAAAGAGCAAAATTTCTTGGGAACAAGAATGTCTAGAAGTGACCCTCTTGGTGGAATAATGACCTGTCTTTGTTGGTCCAAAGAGTGCTGAGTGCTTTTGAAACTTGAATTTGAAAGAATATATCCCATTTCCAGATTTGCTTACATGCATTCATTTTCCCAGTTGATATATTTTCCTCTGCAACTTTTTCTGGATGTTGAATGGTAGATACTATATCATTATCAGTTCTGCTGTGATTTGATTGCACATATTTTCTACCTTAAAACCATTACATGTCATGAAACTTCTCCTTAATGAGACTTTTTTTATTTGGCCCGAGAGATGGTTGGAAGTACTCTGGGTGGATCATAAAATGCAGAAATGAGGCTTATGTAGTATATTACAAAGACATCTTTTACAAAACATTCCCCCTTTTGAGGCGTTACTAATAAAGGGTACTTACTCTCATTTACTTAGGTGACATGATGACATTGCTAATGAAGAAGGATACTTTGACAGAAGAGGAAACACAGTTCTACATTTCAGAGACTGTTCTGGCAATAGATGCGATCCACCAGTTGGGTTTCATCCATCGGGATATTAAACCAGACAACCTTTTGTTAGATGCCAAGGCATGTGAATGAACTGGTGAATTACTGGGTCACTGACTGTTTTATGCTGTAATAGAGGCGATTTTGTGATGGGAAATGGGCAACTGCAATTTATATGAATGCTAACCTACATTATTTCATAAACTGGTACAGTAGGAGAGAGCCCTTGAAGTGAAATGACATCAAGGGAAAATTAGCTGTCTTTTTATCTTCCATTTTCTCCTTCTTAAAGTAATCAACATCAAATATTGATAATTTTGCATTTCACCTGTAAGAGTTCTAAGCTAAGAATTTTTATGATTTGCATTTAGAAGAAGAGTTTTAAGTAAGCCTTTTGTCTCTAATGATTTTATGAGGTTTTTCCTTTTTTTCCTTAGGGTCATGTAAAATTATCTGATTTTGGTTTGTGCACGGGATTAAAGAAGGCTCATAGGACTGAATTCTACAGAAATCTTACCCACAACCCACCAAGTGACTTCTGTAAGTTGGATTTTTTTTCAAGTTAAAGTAGTCCAGCTGGTTTAATCCAGGACTGTTGAGAACTGAAGCTTCTCTCCTTCTCCTCAACCCTTAAACTGGTGTGTTTTCAATGCATGTATGTGAATTTGTTTTGTTTGGAAGAGTTTTTCCCTCATAATTATAATTCTCTCATTGAAATTAGCATTCCAGAACATGAACTCAAAGAGGAAAGCAGAAACATGGAAGAAGAATAGGAGACAACTGGTAAGTAGCCACATTTGGAAGAAAGAATTTTGGGCCCTGGTCCTAAAATCTCATTTGGTATTTGTTTTATAATTTAGAGCTTCACAATTAGTTCTTACTTCCTAGCAGTGATAGAGCTTGTTCTGAGATCGTATAGTTTTCTTATTTTTTCTGTAACATTTCCGTGCCTATGAAGGAAAATGCCACTTTTATATTTTATGATTTCACTTCAGAGTATTTTATCATGCATATCTCTAATTATGTATTTGTCTGTTTACCAGTACTAGCACTTTCTATAAAACTCACCGAGATGAGTGTGCGTGCGTGCTAAGTCACTTCAGTCTTGTCTGGCTCTGTGCAACTGTGTAGACTGTATGTAGCCTGCCAGGCTCCTCTGTCCATGGGATTCTCCAGTACTGGAGTGGGTTGCCATGCCCTCCTCCAGGGGATCTTCCCAACCCAGGGATCAGACCTGTGTCTTTTCTGTCTACTTGCATTGGCAGGCGGGTTTCTTTACTGCTAGCATCACCTGGGAGATGAGTGTAAATTGAGGTAAATGCTGAGTGATATTCATGTTTCCATTTTCCCTACCTGTCCTGATACAACAAATATCAGTCAGCATAAGTAAGGTTATTGTGTGTTTCTAAGAACTTTATAGACAAAGTAAACAAAGTTTGTTGTGTTAACAGTGTTACAATAAAATAGAATTGAAAAGCAGACTTTACCACAAATAAATGTAATGACTCCTTTAATGCCCAACAGCACTGTTTTTAACCCTACAAGCTTTCTCTTCCATTACTTAGCAAATATTAGAATCATTTGTCCCGTTTCTTCTTTCTTTTATCCTGTGAACATTGTCAAGATTATGAATGTGCCTTTTGACTTTAATTTCCTAACTTCTTATACAATGCCTGGTACATGTTGACAGATATCTATAATATTTGTTAAATTCTGCCAAGTGATGAAGGGAAACTTACTCAGCAGTCCTTCAGGAAGGTAAACAGACTGAAAGGCAAGAGTCTGGTACCCTCTCAAAGCAAATAAAATGACCTTTGCATCATTGAGCTCGTTCTCTCATTAGCCCAAGTAAACTTTTTATGCTTATAAAACATTTTGGTGTTTTAAAGTTTTCAAAAATATTTTTTAAATGTTTTGAGCTATGCATTAATGACAGAATATTATTTCTACTTTTAAGTGTGTCACTTTTAAATCAGATTTTATGATTGAGAAAAGAATTGCAGTATTTCCTACTTTTAAAGAGAAATATGAATACTGCCTAAAACTATGGTGGAAATTCTGTACCCCCTAATTACAGAGTATTCACAATCATTACTCATGTGCAGGTTTTACCATTCTTGTGACTATCATCATGACTTACATCAGTATTTTCCAGTGAAGAAATAGACCGGACTCTTGGTGTTTGGGACAGGAAATTCCTTTAGAGCCTGTATCCCCTGCCACTAAATGCCAATCATGTCCTTCCCCGGATCATAGAAATGTCAAAATCTGCTGTTACACATTTTCAAATGGCCCCTAGAGTACTACCTGTAATAGAAAATTGCTGCCTTAAGGAAAGTTTTTATAAGATTTTATATGAATTAAGAATGAAAAACTGCATTGCTTTCTATCTAATAGATAAGCAGTACCCTGGAAATGAGTTTATAAAGAAAATACCTGATCTTTATATGGGAGGCTGTGGTTTACAGACACATTCCTTTGCTTGTTTCACCCTTATACCCACTTTGTTAGAGCAGGAATTATTAGTCCAGTTTTATGTAAGCAGAAGTTGAGGCTCAAAAAGGCTGAATAACTTGCCTGAGAGCAAGTATCAAGTGGAGAAGCCAGGCTGACTGAACACAACCTTTTTATTCTTTTTTGGAATGGATTCAGGACTGAATACATAAATAACTTAGTTGAGCTCTTTAGGGATAGAAATTGTGTCTTAACATATTATCTGACTCATGCCTTTCACTAAGCCTTAAATACA
Source organism: Aepyceros melampus (assembly GCA_006408695.1). Classification (NCBI taxonomy): domain Eukaryota; kingdom Metazoa; phylum Chordata; class Mammalia; order Artiodactyla; family Bovidae; genus Aepyceros; species Aepyceros melampus. Next base: position 61,335 of record SJXQ01007990.1, on the reverse strand, counting down.
TGATAAACATGCAAAACACATATTAGATTCAAAATTAGCTTCTGTATATTTTAGTTTTTCCAGTAGTGAGCCATACTCAGATCTTTCAAAAAACAAAATATATATAAATATATATATATATATAGAGGACACTGGTTTGACAAGCTGTTTCTTTGCAGGCATATTCAACAGTTGGGACACCAGATTACATTGCTCCAGAAGTATTCATGCAGACTGGTTACAACAAATTGTGTGACTGGTGGTCTTTGGGAGTAATTATGTATGAAATGCTAATAGGTATGTTTTATTATTCATTTATGTACATACCATATAAATCAGAGCACCGCTGATTGAACATACTGTAGATATTATGGGCTAAAATATCTGAACTCTTTAAGCTGATTTCTGGCATCCCCCAGTGTTAAATACACAATGATAAATATCAGTGAGCTCTCTAGGGATCCTGTGTCAAGAAGGAGACATTTAACCAGAATTCCTAGGTATCTAAATTGTATCTGCCTGACCTTTTAGGTGAAAGAGGGGCAATGCTTTAAATCGTTTATTTTGTTGACTTTATAAGCCATGTTATTATAAATGGATGAATGGTGGTATTTTTTTATTGTTAAGTAGAGTGCTCAGGGCTATTTTGGTTTTTTTTTTTTTTTTGACATGTAGATAGTAGGTACAGCAAATTTGATCATAAAGGCTAATGAAACCTTATTTCCTGTGATACTTAGGATATCCACCTTTCTGCTCTGAAACACCTCAAGAAACATACAGGAAAGTGATGAACTGGAAAGAAACTCTGGTATTTCCTCCAGAGGTGCCTATATCTGAGAAAGCCAAGGATTTAATTCTTAGGTTAGTAGTTAAATCTCTTAAAGAGGTTATGGTATCTTAAGGCCTCACAGGGACCTAAAAGATTAAATTGCCTATTTCAGTTGTATGGGAAGAAAAAGACTATCACTGATCTATACAGTCAGAGGACTCAGTAAAGAAAAGGCATTTTGGTTTTTTAAATGCAGATTCTTAAAAGGTAATATTTAGGGGGGAAAAAAAAGAGTTAAGAAGGGGGAAGAAGTCTTATATTATTTCAGAGGTCACTCCTATTGGATTACAATGACTTTATCCCCTAAAGAGAAAGGGAAAATAAATTCTTAGTAGCAGTTCATATCACAAAATCTATGTAAGAAAAACACCAATACAGTATATATGCATATATATGGAATTTAGAAAGATAGTAATGATGATCCTATATGTGAGACAGCAAGAGAGACACAGATGTAAAGAACAGACTTTTGGACTCAGTGGGAGAAGGTGAGGGTGGATGATTTGAGAGGATAGCATTGAAACATGTATATTATCATATGTGAAATAGATTGCCAGTCCAGGTTTGATGTATGAGACAGGGTACTCAGGGCTGGTGCACTGGGATGACCCTGAGAGATGGGATGTAGAGGGAGGTGGGAGGGGGTTCAGGATGGGGAACACATGTACACCTGTGGCTGATTCATGTGAATGTATGGCAAAAGCCACCACAATATTGTAAAGTAATTAGCCCCCAATTTAAAAAAAGTCTATATATGAAACCTTTTCTAAGCAAAAGATTCCATTCTTTTTCTCAACTAAGATGAAGTGTTTAGGTTCTATTGTGGATTCCTAGAAGGAATATGAATTGGGACAATCTATGAGAACAGCTGGTTGGTAGCATCCTATTAAAAAAAAATCTTCAAACTGTCTTTGACCTTTCACCCAGCAATTCTACTTCTAGGAATTTTGCATATGCAGATAATCAAATGTGTATAAAGATTTAGGGTATATAATGTTATCGATACTGTTTTTAGTAATGAAAAATTGAAAATCATCTAAATGTCTGCAATGGTGGACTAGCTAAATAAATTGTAGTGTTTCCATGTGTAAACTTTAGGGAAAAAAATGTATAGAAAAATAGTAAATGACTTTGGGAAATGTTCTCAGTATATTAAGTGAAAAAAAATAATAATGGAAACTCCTTAGAAGGAAGTGGTCTCAAACTGTTGCAATAGTTATATCTGAATAGTGAAGTTATAGATGATTTCTATTTTTCCTCACATTTCTCACAATAGAGTTAACTTCAGTAAACAGAAAAAAAGATGAAATGTTTGAAATAATGCAGAGTACTTGAGATGTAGTCTGCATATTATAATTTCTCTGTTTCCATTTTCTAGATTTTGTATTGATTCTGAAAATAGAATTGGGAATAGTGGAGTAGAAGAAATAAAAAGTCATCCTTTTTTTGAAGGTGTCGACTGGGGGCACATCAGGTATGTTTACAGGATTTGAGTGGGATAAGGCTGTGTGAGTGAAAACTTTCTACTAGATTTGGTGATTAATTTATCTCTGATTCTGATAGATTAAATATAAGAGGTAACATTGTGGTCATGTGATAAGATAGTGTTTTCTGGATTATATAAATGAGTGAGACTGTAGTGGCTATAGATGAATGACTCATTTTATGTAACATCCACTTTAAGAAACAAACACATACTATGCCCCTGTTTAGATTTTGATATGCAAAGCTACATGATGAAGGCTGTTGGCACAACAAAGATGTGATTACATTTAACACTGTATAACTGTTTGTCCTCTCATATTCTATACTGTGTCTCCTTTATTAGTTTTGAAGAATATACAGTCCCTCTTATAAACACTGTGAAAGTGAAAGTCGCTCAGTCGTGTCCAACTCTTTGCAAACCCTTGTACTATACAGTACAATTCCATGGAATTCTCCAGGCCAGAATACTGGAGTGGGTAACCTTTCCCTTCTCCAGGATATCTTCCCAACCCAGGGATCGAACCCAGGTCTCCCGCATTGTGAGAGAAGTTAAATAATGCAGGTAACTTTTAAGAACTGGCTTAGAGTTGTTTGTTGTGAGCATTGGCCTTTATTCATTTTGTGGCCAAACTGTCTTCAGCAGTTCTGGTCTCTCCCCCACACAGCAACAGTTCAGAAACAGATCTGATTGTGCCATTTCCTTCCTTCTCTCTGTGCTTAGAGAGTGATACTAAGGGTCCTTCCCTCTTTTCAGGACCTTGGGATATGACTCTTGCCTCATCTGTAGCAGCTGCATCTTGTGTGGTTCCTGCCCCGTTCCTCCCACCCTAGGGCATTGTCATTTGCTCTTCATTCTGACGAAAATGCTCTTCACCTCTCTGGCCTCCCTGCCCTCAGTCCTGCCTCGCCTAGGCTCGCCAGCCCCCCTTTCCACTTTCAAGACAGCTAAGTGTCCCCTCATGGGAGCCCCTACAATGTGCTAGACACTCTGCCTGATTCTGCAGTAGGTATATTTGGGGAGACTGTTAACTGTATGTCCAGCACTGTTGTAAGAGTACATGTCTCATCTTATCTTCATAATAAGCCTTATACAATAGGTATTATTATTATCTCCATTTTACAAATGAGAAAACTAAAAGTCACGGAGAAGTAATTTGCCTTACTAGTGCCTCAGCTAGTAAGTGATCTGGCTGGAACTGAACCCAGGCGGTGTGATTCCGGAGTCCTGACTCTAAACTGCTGCGCTGCATTTTACTGTCTGCGTGTCATCTCATTGAGCAGAACTATCACGTGATTCCCCTTTGTCACAGTTGAAAGAACGCTTACAGACTACCAGTCCAGTCTTCTGGTTTTATATGCGGGAAGAGTCACAATGTCTAAAGTCATTCTGATAATTACTAGAGATTAGATCTCAAGGCACCAGAGTTTATATTTTTTTTACACTAAACTAATATAAATTTATTAAGTTAGTACATTAAGTGTAAATAGGTTAGAATAATTCTGGGGAAAATAGAAATGTGTTTTTACACAATTTTGTACACTTATCACCTAATAGATCAATAAGTACTTGATGAAAAAATAGAAGCAATAAAAATTGATGGATTTCCTAAACTATTTTTAGCATGATTAAAAAAAAATTTTCATGACTTATTATATTTTTAACCTAATGCCCCCAGTTCCCTTAAAATTTACATGACTGAGAAGTTTGGGGTTCAGATTTCATCACAAACATGTAGTCCCTTCACCATTTGAGCCCCTTATTTTCCCAATGACTTGACTTAAGAAGTGGTGGATCCTCTACTAGAAGAATTCTATTCCTAAATTAATTAGGTTGGATTCTGATCCCCACGGTGTTAGGGTACTTTATAGAATGATTAAAATTTTTAAATAAAATTCTCTGTTCTTTCTCTTTCATTAACTATTGTTTTTCCTCTTTAAGAAAAGAAACAGCATGAGAAAGTCTTGGTATTAAGAAATAAAAATTCCAAGTAAATGATAATATTTTAATAAGAAAATTCTACTCAGCTATGAAATTCACTTAACTTCAGAAATTGCAGATCCATAATAAATTTCCTTGGCTCTTCTAATATCTATAGAACAGCATGCAGAATTTGCAAGTAGAATTAAGCTTTGGAAAACTGAATTCAAGAAAACTTAGCCATGGTTACTCAATACTATTTTACAGGGAAAGGCCAGCAGCAATCCCTATAGAAATCAAAAGTATTGATGATACATCAAATTTCGATGACTTTCCTGAATCTGATATTTTACAACCAGGTAAGACAGTCTCACAGTTAACCACATTTAAAAGTCTATGAAAGTGATAACATATTTCATTAATGAAATTCCTTTGGTCTTGGTTAATTTCTCTCTCTTTCCAGTGCCAAACACCACAGAACCGGACTACAAATCCAAAGACTGGGTTTTTCTCAATTATACCTATAAAAGGTTTGAAGGGTTGACTCAGCGTGGCTCTATCCCCACCTACATGAAGGCTGGGAAATTATGAACGAAGATCACGTTGGCTCACAACCAAGAGAACTCAGGTAGCCGCATCACCAGGCTTGCTTGGCGTAGGTAACAAGACACTGAAATACTCCTGACGACGGTGGTGCTTCTGACTACAAGAGGAAATTCTACAGGATTAGGATTTCGAAGACTACTACAGGAATTGGTTGGCAGTGCCAGCTGGCATTTTTCTTTTTTTAATATTATTTTTGTTAACTTTATTATATGAAGGTACTGAAATAAAAGAAATGTACATCCCTTTCAAGTGCACTGCCTACACGCTATTAAGGTCCATTCCGCCTGTGTGTGCCGTGGCTTTGTACTGTAACACCTCTAATCAATTCAGGAGAAACACGTATCATTTAAAGCAACATAGGCTAACCTGTAGGTAACGCTGCAGTATTGCCTGTTTTACTGCACACCTTATGGGTCTAGATAATCAATAAAAGCCATCTTCCATAGCTGGTATTAGAACACTTGCCCTATTGGTTGGGACATCTATAGAATATATATGAAGACAATTTCTGTAATGGTTTTAAGGCATTTTAAAAAGGAAATACACTGGGTTATTTAAAAAATAAAGTTTACCATCATGTTATTACACAAACTCCACAGTAGGGAGTAACAAGTTTTGAATAAGGAGGAAGTTGAACAGCTTCACTCAAGCACTCCACTAATATATTTACTTTGCAGTCAGAAATACTGATGACCTATATTCCGTATATTCATAGGGAGATGTACTGTATCATATAAAATGTAAAGTTGCTTTTCTTGTGACAAGAGGACTTCTTTTTTAATAAGAGGACATGGCATTATTTTAATTTGATTATGGTGAGTTGAATTGAAGAAATGACCATGAAGGCTGCTTGTAGAGCTACTAGTGTATTTTTATTAAACTATTTTTTTAAACGTCAAACTTCTGATCATGTAAATGAACTTGTAGAGAACAAAGAGCTATTTACTTTGATTTTCTAGAAAGTTGTTACATATCATGGCTGGTTAACTTTTATTTGTTTTGATGAAAAATTTTCCTTTGATAGTACATGTATTATTGTGCCATTATTTTCTTATACTCCAAATGTACCAAAGATCCTGAACAGAGTGGATGTTCACAACTGTGGGGGATTTTACTGTCCTGCAGGAATGCTGTCTTCAGATCTTTGATGGAGGCTAGCTTGTTCAAGGGCACTACTGTTCATGTTTAGCTCCATCACTGTGGTTACTGTAAATGAAATTAAGGAAATAAATGCAGGCCGGGGGGCTTGTGATTAGAGGATGGGGGAGGTGATGTCAGCAGCAAATTCTTGGGTATTCCCCCAAGAATGTGATAGTCTTTTCCAGCTCAACATTTTCATTTAAAAATGACTCTCTGAGGTTTTGGCTTCATCAGTAATAGTGGAGGAATATTAATTTATCAAAGAATGGCCTAATGTTTGTCTTAACTGTTAACTAGTAGAATTTCTTTTTTAGATACAACAGTTATTACTGTTACGAATGATCTGTGATCAGAATCTAAAACGATAATTTATTTGTATAGATGTTCTTCTAGTGGGGAAGAATTGCATAGGACCATTATGCAGATCTACAAAAGCTTTTATAAATGTTTTAGGGAGCTTGCTAGGGAGCTCCATGGTGTTTCAATAAGGCCATTCTGTTCTTTTTTTTCTTCCTGCCCTGTTCTCCCCTTCCCTTTCTTCCCTTTCCTTCCTTTCCCTTTCCCCACCTTCGTTCCTTCCTTCCTCCCCTTTCCCTCCTAGTATTTGTTTGATACTTATTATGTGTTCACCTAATAGTTCATCTCCATTTTTCTTATCTGGAACATGTGACCAAGTATTTAGGAGAGAGAACTATTAAAATTTTGGGGTTATCTCCTTTTGCCTAGCTCTGGTTTTTCTAGTTACAACTGCCTCTAATTTTAAAAACTCTCTAACTTACATTTAGTTTTATGAGATTTTTCTCATTCCCCCCTTCCCCACTATTTTTTTAAAAAAGGATGTTTTGCTAGTGTGAATGGGTAAGATACAAGGAAATTGCAACATACTCTGGTTCTACTATGGTAACTATTCTAGTATTAAAAAATTTCATTAATTCAAGTGAGAAAGAGAGAGAGAGACTGAAATAAAGGAGCTGAATTACCTAAGTTTACCTTTTAACTGAATAAGAATAGAGCATTTTAGGTTCCATTTCCTTCATTCTTATTAATAGGAAAAACTTGGGGATAGTTATGGTTTCTTGGCAGCAGAAGGGCAGTTATGAAAAGTTTACCTTGTTAAGATACTCATTTTTCCCTGGAGTTGAGTGATTCATAATCTTGGGGGTTTCCTCCCATCAAAAGCATTTCTTAAGTGCCTATCTAAAAGCAATTAAAGACTGTGTCTGCCCTTTCGAAGCTAAGAATTTGATTCATAAGGCAAATTAGATAATTTGCAAAGTACCCTTGAGCTTGAATTTTCTCTATTACATACTTCCCATATTTCAGGTGAACCATTTAATTGAAATGACAAAACCCTATCTAATCAACAGAGCATAATGACATTTTCTTTAAATTAGACTATTTTGAATTAAAGAGTTTTGTTATAAACTGTGTGTTTTTGGTTTTTCTAAGTATATAGAAAGCTTGTATAATTCAGATTTGTTGATTTCCTGATTTAATGTAGACTTTGACTTTTTTTATTAAAAAACCTTTGTATTAAAGCAAGTTATGTTTTTTTTTCTTTTATGCTTTTCTTATTAACATGGCTTTAAATGTTTAAATTTATTGAAGCATACTGCTATCTGAGAATAGGAAATTTCTTATCAACCTTTACTGAATGGAATATATATCTGATTTTAATAAGCTATTAGTTGAATGGAAAATAACAAGTATGGAATATTCAAAACTGGTTGCTTAGGGTTAAGATAGGGTTTCATTTATTTCTGTAATAATGTACTTTTTCTGTTTTTTAAACACCTGTTATCTTTGTGTAGATCTGTAAATCTTAACAGTATTTTTAAGTACATTTATTTTTGATGTTTTATTGTAGAAAACCTTTAGACAATCAACCCAGCAGTATCTACTGGTAGGAGAAACAGCTATCCATCTATCAATGATCTACAAAGAAATGGATTGAAATTTTAATCAATAGAGAGGTCCCTGCCTACAAAACACATTCTATTCTCTCTTTGAATTGCTGAGTCAGAACATTCAAAATAACTATTTTGCTACAACCATGAATATTTCCCCTTGTCTTTATTTAAATTTTGTTTTCTCTGTAGAAGTGCACTTATCTCTGGAACATTTTAATGAAACAAACACTTGGGACAAATATAAATACAATACATTTGGGACTATTAGAGATATTTTAAATTTTATGAAAAAATGAGTGATATTGCTACTTTAAAAAAGACTGAAGTAATAAAAATAGATGTTAGTTATTTTTAAAGCAATATAAATTATTCAGCAGTTGTCTGAAAAATAATCCCCAGGCTGTTGAGTTCTGTGCTCAGTTGCTGAGTTTCAAAGAAATGTTTTGGTAGCATCATGCACTTCTCACTGAAGGTAAGAAAAGAATAAAAACTATGTTTACAATATTTTTGTTGGTGAGGTTTTTTGGTTATATTTTTGAATTTAGACATAGATGTTACCCAGATCTCAAGAAAGCCTGCTTTGTTAAGTGGATCCAACTTTTCCCCTTAAAGATCACATCAAGAGCAACATATTGAATAAATATTTTAAGTTTCAATTGTCTTATGTTTAAACACTCAAGATAGTTGTACAGGCTTATATGCAGCTACTCCACTAGGCCAAAATCAGTTAGCAGATAGAAATTAAAATATGCCTCAAAATAGCAATGGAAACTAGGGATATAAGTGCCCCGGGTACCCAGGTACTACTTCATCTGTCCCATTGGAGACACCGATCATTGATCATTGATCATATTTCTGCCAGTCTCAGAGAGAGCTAGTCAGAATCCTGTTCATCCTAGCTGTGCTTCCAACTGTTCCCTGACTGACATAAGTTTAGTAATGCTGTTGTTAAGACAAAATGGTGAAAACACTGACTATCAAAATTTGGAATTCAGAGCAAACTTTGATATTCTACATTGATCTTTCAAAGGCATCTTGTTAAAAAGAACGTACATTGCTTTACAAAAAGCTTTCACTTAGCTTACTCATTTTGGTTTTTACTACTACTCTATGAAATAAACATAATTACTAATATTTTACAGATGATGAACATGAAGCTGAGTGTGAATTACCCAAACTCAGGTAATAGATTGCTCTTGAACCAAGTCTGGGGCTCCTTCCACTCCCCAGATCACAGAGCACACTTCCTTGACAAATGATCTGATATGCTTCTAGACCTCAGAAAAACACATGGGAAGCCAGTGCCAAGTTGGTATTTTGGGTGCTTTTGACTGCAAGTATAAAATGCAAGTAAAAATGCAAAAATAAGGAAAATTAGTATCTTGTGTAAAACTAAGACACAAGACGGGGACCTTCCGGAGTAAATTTAGCATCTCAAAAACATCTTTAAGAACAGAGATTCTTTAGTTTTCTACATTGTCATCAGCAGAGTGTTGGATGTCCTTGGGCTTGTTTTCTCAGAGGGCTGGATGGCTACAGGGACTCTAAGCATCAAATTGTCATACAAGTTTTTTAAAAGAAGATTGTTCATCCTCTTTTAAGAGTAAGGAAAATCTTTTCCAGAAGCATTCTAAGCAAAGAACCCTGCCCCCCAACCCCACTTTTTTGGCTTTGATTATGCCATCCATCCATTCCTACAATAGTACCTGGTCTGTTGATTGATTTAAACTAAGCAGGCTTCACATGATTGGTACAGACTGAGGCTCCCCTAAAGCACATGGCCACCTGACACCAGAACCAAATTGGAGTTAACCCCCAAGATAATAAAAGGGTGCCACACTGGTTTATACCAATGGTTCTTATTGAAGCCACTGCACTTGGGTTTTGTTACTGATTCTGCCATTGCCTACATATGAACTGAAGGGCTGATCCATTAACACTTTTTCTGACCCATGTGAAATAGGAGTACTGAGGACCACTGTGCTAGACCATACATAGCTCAGCTACTGGGAGCCTAGGTTGCTTGTCCTTCAGAGAAACAGGAGTAGGGGTGGGTCTCTGGACATCATACAAACAATGGATGTTTGGCCCAGTGACCAGGGCTTGGTCTTTTTAGTGCTACTGCCAAGGCTTCCAGCGGCCATTCATCTCACAGGTCCATCTCCCACAAAGCTGTTACACCAGTCACAGGGATCCTCATCTACTTACTTCCTCTCGAGATCCAGGCAACAGTGGGCCTGATGACTGGCCTCATCACTAGTGGCTCAACTGCTTTGTCTAACTTGAGAACATAGGCTTTGATTAGTAGAGATCAAAACATTTCTCAGAGGTTGTGCTAAAAACCATCACAAAATTATTACTGTTCATTCTAAAGCATTCCTTAGCAAATCCTTAAATGTTGAGATGACTTATAAGTCTCTGCCAAAGGGAGAAATACATAACAGGAAAGGGAGATTGTCCTTTGCCTTTCCAGTCCTCTTAGGTAAGTTAATCATGGACAGAACTTGAAAAATCCTCCAGTATGGTTCTTTATAGTAGAGGACTGAGGAGGGTCTAGGGTACCATAGATATAAGACTGTTCAAAACCTCCAAAAGTAAAAATTACTTCAGCTTTTGACACATATAAAAATACATAATCTCTAAGGAAAAAAGAAGCAGTAGCTCCATATATAAAGAGTTGTCTGTAAACTATTCCCTCTTGTTCTAAGTTTTGTTCTCCCTGTATTTTTCTTGAGATTTTAGTTTATTGCTACTCTGTCCTCTGGCTTATAGAAAAAAACACACACACACATACACACATACAACTTCTCCTTTGCAACAACTTAGGCTTAAGAAAATTAATTTTTGGCTAGTTGAAGCAATATTTCCTGAAGTAGAGTACTTGGGGCAACTATTTCAAACTCAACTAGGATACTTATTTGAATAAAGATTTACTGTGTCTCACCCCAGACTTACTAAATCAGAGTTTCAGGGGGTGGGTCTGAACTTCTGCACAGTCTCAATTCAACTTGGGAAACTACTGAGCTAAAGGAAAAAGGACACTGGTTGGACTTTTCTAAAATGAAATAATACCTGCCTCACTGATTGTTATGAAGACATCTGTTTGAAGTAATGGATGTCCAGTTGGTGATGTACGGCAGTCAGTGCTTATCACCATGCCTGGCACAGTGTTGACACTCTACAAGCGTTTGTGAACAAATGAATAACTGCATTTTGTGAGCAGCCCTACTCCCCCTCTAAGGCCAATCTCAAAATCTTTTCATGTTTAATAAATACATAAATCAACTCCAAAAGCATTGAAACAAACTACAGCCTTTGCTAAAGTTGTTATTTTCCAGGGAAATAATTAAGAGGGTTTGCATTACACAATGAAGCTTCCTAAATACCCTTTAAAAATACTCCCAAATTTCCACTCCCAGTGGCAGCTGCCATGACAACTTATGCTCTTTCTCATGAGTATGCTGCTGCTGCTGCTAAGTCGCTTTATTCGTGTCCAACTCTGTGCGACCCCATAGACGGCAGCCCACCAGGCTCCCCTGTCCCTGGGATTCTCCAGGCAAGAACAATGGAGTGAGTTGCCATTTCCTTCTCCAATGCGTGAAAGTGAAAAATGAAAGTGAAGTCGCTTAGTCATGTCCGACTCTTAGAGACCCCATGGACTGCAGCCCACCAGGCTCCTCCATCCATGGGATTTTCCAGGCAAGAGTACTGGAGTGGGGTGCCATCGCCTTCTCTGACTCATGAGTATACCCTCCTGCAATTACCTTCTCTGCGTCTCACCTCCATGGGCCAAGCTCAAGCTGCTTTCTGCCTTTCCAAAAGCCCATTAGAGGCCTGTCCATCCCTCAAAACACATTTGTGCCCCCCTGTTACTCCTAACTGCATTTCTACTCATCAACCTGCTCAGCAAATCGAAGAACCTTCCCCAGTATTCACCCTCCATGGAATGTCAGGGGTGGAGGAGTGATGGAGAAGAAAGAGAAGTTTTAAACATTAATAATTTAATTATTTCCTCAGTCACTTAGGAGCTTATTAATGGGTAGTTTTTTATTTTTATATGTCAGTGGAGATGGGGGTCTTCAATTTAACTATACTCTGAAACAGGTGATTTTTTTTTTGTTATTGTTGTTCTGGACCAACTGAAATATATATGTGAACTTAAAGGGTCCTCCAAACCTCCAAACAAAATTGCACTTACACCCAGCAGGAGGTTGACATGAATAGGAATTTATAGTGTGCTAGGCAGTGGTTCCTAATATCAGTCTTGTTCTTGCTTGAGTATTTGGCAGTGAAGGAAATTAATGAACAAACTAAATTCCTCCTAAGATTAGCAATGGTTCCTGAAAGCAAAGTTGTTCCTAGGCTTTTGGAAGGAAACCACATTGGCCGGAAGGAACTATACCATGCACTCTGCAAGTTATGTTTCAAATCACTTTCTTACATTTTGCTCAAGGAGAAAATATGAAAAGACCACTAGCTGGAAAGGAGAGATGATTTTCCTATCCATCTGTCAAGATATTGTGTGACTATCTCTGACTTATCCTAGGAGGTATAATATAACCACTCTAAAAAAAAAAAAATCTTAGGAAGTAAAGCTCCAGAGTTTAAATAAAAAGTTGAAAGCAGAATTTAAATTCGAACAATTGGGGAAACGCACATTAAACTATGAGAATGATTTGCCCCAAGGAATCCTGTATGTCTGCTCTCCTGTGTGTTACACTTCTGGTATCACATTTAGGTACTGGATTCCTGGCTCTTGCTCTTAGGCTTTTGGTGGAAGTGAATCATCATTTCTAAGAAATGAGGACTGTGATGATTCACCAGCAAGCTTATCACACCACATATGAACTCCTGAGGAGATCTGACTTTCACCATCTGGCTTCTACTGTATGTATACTGAGTGATTCTGGCCCAAACACTCATCTCTGAACCTCTATTTGCCTACTGAGAAGACAAGAATTATAGGTGTTCAACCACCTCACAGAAGTTGTTGTGAGGCTCACCTGAGATGATGAAGGGAAAACCACTTTGTAAGCAAGACAGCAAGTTTGTAGCTTGTCCGTCCAGGCTCAGTGGCTAAGCTGTGTCCAATTCTTTGCGACACCATGGACTGAAGCTTGTGCACGCCTCTGTCCACGGGTTTCCCAGGCTAGAATACTGGAATGGGTTGCCATTTCCTTCTCCAAGGGATCTTCCAAATCCGGAAATCCAATCTGCATCTCCCGAATTGCAAGCAGATTCTTTACCACTGAGCCGCCAGGAAAGCCCTTGTACTTTTTGACCAGGATCCTAGAAATTCTGCTTTACCATCAAAGTGGCATTGAACTCATGTGCAGTCTAAGAGTACCACCCCCTACCCCCAAATCTTGGTAAACCACCTCAAAACAGTGTAACTTGTCTTGGAAAGCCAGGGTTTGAGCATGTTCAGGGAAACCTAGGCCAGATCTTAAGCGTGTCTGTCAGGCTCTCTGCTGAATTTTTCTTTCTGAGCCGACAGTACACGTTGGTTGTGGGTGGACTTGGGGTGGAGTTCCAAGCCAAAGCCAGGACTGAGATGTCTCAACAATGGTTTTTGATTAGGGATGTGTCTCCTTGTGTGTTATCGAGGGCAACATCTCTTGCCACCTCCAGCAGGATAAAGTCCGAGACTCACTTAAGGCTGCATCAGTTTCTCTGCGTCTGCCTACTTCTGTTGGGAACACGCGTCTAACTCCCTCGTCCTAAGTAGCTCTCAGGACACACAAAGCAGCTAGTTATCACGCTGTAATGGAGAGTCCTGAAGAAAAGTATTAGTTTTAGGCTGGTTGATGCAGAGCTTTGGTGTTTTCTCTGCTGTTCCTTCCCTCCACTACAAGACCAACTGTGACCAAGGAACCCTAGCGTCCTCTGGGCGGGGAGCGAACCAGCGTACTCTGCGAATGATGATGGGCTGACAAGTGATCCCCAAAGAAAATCTTGCTTCTGAATTTACCCAACTCTCTCAGGACGCCAAACAGCTTCTTTGGCGATGTGAAAGTTGGACCATAAAGAAAGCTGAGCGCTGAAGAACTGATGCTTTGAAACTGTGGTGCTGGAGAAGACTTGAGAGTCCCTGGGACTTCAAGGAGATCAGACCAGCCAATCCTTAAGGAAATCAACCCTGAATATTCATTGGAAGGACTGATGATCGAGCTCCAATACTTTGGCTGCTTGATGCGAAGAGCCAACTCATTGGAAAAGACCCTGATGTTGGGAAAGATTGAGGACAGGAGGAGAAGGGGACGACAGAGGATGAGATGGTTGGATGGCATCACCGACTCAATGGACACGGGTTTGAGCAAGCTCCGGGAGTTGGTGACGGACAGGGAAGCCTGGTGTGCCGCAGTCCATGGGGTCGCAAAGGGTCGGACACGACTTAGAGAATGAACAACAATCCCCCCCACTTCAGCCCCCACACACAAGGGGAACAACTCCACACTGCAGAACACCAGACAACCAATCTGGAAGTGATGGGGGAAACCTGCTTTAGACACGCACGTTTCCAGCGAGGCTCCAGGCGCTGCTCTGCTGGCCTCCCCGCACTTCGCCTCCCTCCGCCGGGGTCGGCGGGCGGGGCTGCCGTGACTCCGCCCCGCGCGGTCCCTTTCTCCCGCCCCCGGCCCGGCAGCGACTAGACCCCCGGGCGGCGAGCCCCCGGCCGCAAGCTCCTGAACCTCGAGCTGCAGTGGGGCCACCGCTGCACCGGGCAAAGCCCCGCGGGTGCCCGCGCCCTGCCCCGGGGCGGCCGCCTGGGCCGGCTCGGCGCTGGCCCGGGGCTCTCCATGCTGCGGGCCCCGGGGCTGCGGAGCCGGCCGGGTGGCTCCTGCGATGGCGACGGAAGCGGAGGCGGCGGCGAGAGGTGAGGTTGCGGGCGGGGGGCTCCGGCTGCGGGAGCGGCAACCGGGCCGGCCTGGGGCGAGCGGCCGGTGCGCGGGGCCAGGTGGGCGCACTTTGCCGGGGGCTCTCCTCCGACCCTGCATCACCTCTGCGGGCTCCGGGGCGGAGGTC
>SJXQ01007990.1:0-46259 GCA_006408695.1 Aepyceros melampus | reverse complement strand
ATCCTCGCCCGGAGCTGGAGGTGGGGGGTGACGCCCGCCATCGCCGCCTGCTTTCGAATCCCGCAGCCCCATTCCGGGGCCCCGGGTCGGACGTTTCAGCGAAGATGAGCTGGCGAGGGACCGTCAACCCAGCGACCGCGAGTAGCCTCCTCCAGCCTACCTCTGGGCGCCCACTGCTCAGTCGCAAGGACCGCTGCGCAGACTTCTTAGATTTCGTTTTCCCCCTTTATAAACCATTTTCCAGTAGCCGCTGAAGGAGCTCGGGCTCTGCGATCCTATCCCCTCTGAACTGGAAATTCTCACTTCTATTCCCTTCTTTAAAACCTGCTCAGCGGTGGGTCGGGCAGGCGAGAGCGGGGAGGCAGGTCCCCCACATTTCTTACTCTTGAAAACCGCAGATTGCACCGCAACAGTCCTCTCTCAACGAGAGGCGGCTGTTGTGCCATTTCAGCACTAGGAAAGTCAACCGTGGGATTTGTCTGTTTCGTTTTATATTATTTCGGAGTTTTTGTGAATTGAGTTGGAAGCGTTGCTACGTCTTTTTCCTCTCTCTAGTGTTCTCTGGCGACATTCTCTGGTCTCTCCCATATGACTACTCACAATTACGGAATGATCATAAAATATTTGTTACTTAAGACGGACAGGAGGCAGGAAAAAAACATGTAAATAACTAAAAGACTGGCAGAGAGAAGTTCAGGGAAGCAGTTTGTTAAATCTCCCCTTTCCTTTTAGAATATTGTGATGCGTTTAGATTCTTCTGGGAAATACAGCAATGAGAAGAGGTCTTTTGAAAATCTAATAGGGGATTTAGATCATGGGGAGGTTTCTAAAATTCTGTCATTTGAATATTTGAAATCTTTCTGGTCTATATGAAGATGTGAGAAGCCACTGGTTTGAAAAGAGAAGGTAATAATATTCATCATTTTAAGCCCAGAAATCCTGTTTTGGCTGCGACTGAAGTCTGCCCTTGTCTATGTCACCTGGGTTAAGTTACTTAGCATTAGTCTCTTCCTAAAGTGGAGTAATTTTAGTATCTGTCTTATAGGATTGTTGGAGAAGGAAATGGCAACCCACTCCAGTATTCTTGCCTGGAGAATTCCATGAACAGAGGAGCCTGGCGGGCTACAGTCTATGGGGTCACAAAGAGTCGGACACGACTGAGCGACTTTCTTTCTTTCTTTATTTATAGGACTGTTAGAATTAAATGAGATATAAATCTATATTTTTTCATTTGGATATGCTTTTATTACTGATAAAATTTAGTGTAGAGATTACAAGAGTCATTTTGGACAACAGTTTTGCTTTAAGTTTTTGTAATAGTTTCAGCTCCTTGTTGTTCACCATTTCTCCCTAAAAAGTCTTGTGCACGTTTGTTTCTCTGCCTTTTTTTTTTTTTCCCCTAAGAAGAGCCTGGAAAGAAGCATCAGTGTTTCACATCCCTGTGATTTTGACTGATTTTTACCTCCCTTTTCCCTTCCTCTTTTTTCCTCCTGCCATTTACTGTGCCATGTTGGGCCATTGATGTCTGCAGACACTGGGTGTCTACATAAATGCCTACCCTCCCTGGAATCTACGTCCTTGTTTCTGATACCCTATTTAAGCTCTAGACAGGGGATAGCTGTTAATGACATGCTTTGGCACAAGTGGTGATGTCTCACTCAGTGTGTCTGAAACTTAGCCTGTCATCTCCCTCCTCATCCCAAATGGCTCTTCTTCCTGCCATAGTTGTGGTCCTCTCCTTTAATCCAGAAGTCTGAGAGTCTGTTTTACTTCCCTCTCTTCTAGGTCCCCTAGGGTGACTACACAGACCTTAATTCTGTCCCATCTTCTCTATACTGCCATTGCTGGAGGTCACACTCTGATCACACCTTATTTGGATGGCTGCTTCACTTCTGCCTTTTACTGGGCCTCCTGAACACCCACCTTCTGTCCTGGCATCAGGGCACTATCCTATCCCTCCTTTGATAGGATCTTCAGTAGCTCTCCATTCTTATGTGAAAAAAGTTCATGGTTCTCAACCCACCATTCAAGTCTTTCGGGCATCGACCAGCCTTTCAGCCTCATCCTGAGTCCTACCTCTTCATCTTCCAGAGCTCCCTGTCTCCAAGCCTGTGTTCCTGTTTGAGAGCTCCTTGGACCGTTGCCTCTTTGCCTTGGCTTTGTAGTCTCCTCTGCCCCAAGCACCCTTCTCTTTTGCAACCGGCCCTCATGACCAATGTACCTCTCTCCTTCACTGGGCTAACTAATTTTCTTGAAGATGTGTTTAAAGATATGCTATCCTTTAGGAAACATCTTACACCCTCCTCTATTAGCCAGAATATAGTTGAGGTGACTTTAGAAAGAATTGTTCTATATACATGAAAGTCTAACTAGAGAGTAGAGTGGCTCTCTCCATGAAGTTATCCAGGGGCTGTGTTCCTTCTTTAAAACATTTTTATTGGAGTATAGTTGCTTTACAATGCTGTGTTTGTTTCTGCTGTGCAGCAAAAGTGAATCAGTTACATATATGCATATATCCACTCTTTTTTAGATTTCCTTCCCATTTAGGTCACCACAGAGCACTGAGTAGAGTTCCCTGTGCTATATAGTAGGTTCTCGGTAGTTATCTGTTTTACACACAGTAGTGAATGTATGTTAATCCCAGTCTTCCAAACACATTCCACACCCCTTTGGGCTTCCCAGGTGGCACTAGTGGTAAAGAATCCACGTGCCAGTGCAGGAGACGTAAGAGATGTGAGTTTGATCCCTGGGTCAGGAAAATTCCCTGGAGAAAGGCATGCCAGTCCACTCCAGTACACTTCCCTGGAGAATCACATGGACAGAGGAGCCTGGTGGGTTACAGTCTATAGGGTACCAAAGAGTCAGACATGACTGAAGCAACTTAGCACACACCCCTTTGGTAACCATAAGTTTGTTCTCTACATCTGTGACTCTTTCCTTTGCAAATAAGTTCATCTGAGATATAAATGTGTGTGTGTGTGTGTGTGTGTGTGTATGTATGTATATAAAGTGCTTAGCACAGTTCTTGGGAAATAGTACTCCATAAATGTTAGCTTAATATAGTTGTATTCATTTACAGCTTCAATTTGCTTTCTGAAAGTAATGAATCTCGTGTCTATTAAGAAAGTATTGTTGCACTCAAGTGTCTTGTTGAACTCAAGTTAAAATTGGCCAAATATTTGGGCTTTTCTGAAAAAGGGGGGTATGAAATACACCTGCTAATTTAAAATATGGCTTATACCAGGTAAGTCTTTATGATAAGTTTTTGGACAAAGAGTTTATTGCTATTTAGCTGCATACCAGATGTTAACTTGGGGATGATCAAAATTAATCTTTTTTTGGTAAGAGGAACAAAATTTCCACGGGGCCTCAGAGGGCCTGGGTTTATTGAGCTCCTATTATGTACCAGGCATTTCTTGGCCTCATACCAGCCCTGTGTTGTGGGTGATACTATCTCCCTTTCATCAATGAGGTGAAAAAACTGCGGCTGTAGCCAGAAATTGACAAATAAACCTGAAGTTAAACTCTGTGGCTCCTGGCTGGGCTGCTCTTTCTTTCCTGTCTGCTTGGATGGTTAGTGGGCAGTGTGTTCACTGCCAGACACTCTCTTTGTCTAAAGAGAGAATTATTGTTGCAACTTCTCCCATTCCTGGAGAAAAAAACAAAACAGGTCTCTATATCAGAATCCAGGGCCAAGGGTTTTTTTCCCCTGAACAAAATCCCTCCACATTCCTTTTTCCTAGGCAGATTGACATTCAGGCCTTCACAATAAAATGAAAATCAGGGAATTCTCTGGTGGGCCAGTGATTAGTGGTTAGGGCCCTGTTTCCACTGCAGGGGGCTTGGGTTCAATCCCTGGTCTGGGAACTAAGATCCCACATGCCATGCAGTGCAGCTCAAAGGAAAAAAAAAATTCTAATAATGGTGATATGGAAAAAAATCCCCATGGTTTGATTATACTGCTGAAAAAATTGAGGGAGCTGGTTTTGAAGATGGCCGCCAAGAATCAGCTGGTACCTAACATGATTGCTTGCTCACTTGTTTTTGATGGGTTGATGGTAAACAACAAGATTAAGCAAGCTGCCATGCAAGTGACTGGCACCTTCTGGTAAATGATTCCAGAATCTTTGGAGTTAGGGAGCAGGCATTATAGGGAGAGCAGCACATGTCCCAAGGCTGATTGCCAGATTTGGTCTTGGGTCTAGGCATCCAAGGGGCAACTTTCTCACCTTCCCTTCCCCCACGTTTTCACCTGTGATGGTATCATACCCAACTCTGATGAGGGGTAGTTCTGCAATTATGTAGTGGCTTAAACTCATTTTTGTGACTCAGATATCGAAAGTCACATCCTAGTCCACTGTGCATAAACTAGTCTTCTTGTCCTAGTCCTTCAGTCTGATGTGCGTTACTCAAGATAAACCAAGATGGGCTAAAAATGACTTTTGACATGTTTTAGGGGGAGGAAAGCAAGAGGTAAAGAGAGAAAGGTGGAGGAGTGAGAGAGAAGGGTTGGAGTAAAGAGAGAGGAGGAGAAAGGGAAAGAGCTGCAGAGAAATGTTGAAGACGGAGGATGGAGAGGGTGGAGAAGGGGAGTGGAGAGGAACTGAGCCCGATGGCGGGTCAGGGGAGGGCTGAGGAGGGATGGAGGTGAGGAGAGATGCAGGCAAGAAGGAAGGGTAGGGACTGCCATGCATTAGAATTTGACTCCAGGAAAAAAAGAAATCTAATGTTTAAAATACATGGGAAAGCCAAAATATTAGTAAACAGTGATTTCAGTATACTTTTTTCCTTGTGGAAAGACTTCTTGATTCTGAAAAGCGTGATCTGGACTTCCCTTATGGTACAGTGGATAAGAATCCGCCTGCCAATGCAGGAGACAGGGGTTCAGTGCCTGGTCTGCGAAGATTCCACTTGCCACAGAGCAACGAAAGCCTGAGAGCCACAGCTACCGAGCCTGAGCTCTCGGGCTCACAAGCCACAGCTGCTGAAGCCTGTGCACCCTAGAGCCTGCGCTCTCCAACAAGGGAAGTTTCCACAGTGAGAAGCCCACACATCACGATGAAGAGTAGCCCCCGTGCTCCACAAGTAGAAAAAGTCCAGACAAAACCACAAGAACCGCCAGCACAGACAAGAAAAAGAAAAAGCATGATCTCTTTCTGTGTGGGGAACATTAATTAGAGCATCCTTTTGAAAGCTCTTCCTTTGCATAATGTTCAGGATATCATAAACAAGATAATAAGATGCCATTCAATAGCCCCAATTTCAGTTGCCTTGAGCTGAAAACCTCGGTGCCTGGCATCCTGGTGGTTAGTCAGCATCAGCACCACCAGGGTCTCAGTGAGCCAGCAAGAGGCAAGTGTCTCATCTACCCAGCCCCCAGTTTTTAAACTTAAAATACTTTGAAACTAATTAAAATATTTAAATCAGTCTAGGTATATAATATTAAAATTCTCATTTGAAAATACTTAGTTGTTGGTGGGGATGATCGGAAATTTGTCATTTATCTCTAAATTTCTGGGATTTCGTTTCTCTTTAATCTTATGATTTAAATCTCTAGATAGTATCTTTACAGAAAGAGAGAAACAAAGAAGACTGAAGGAGAAGGAAATATAGAGAGAATCCTTCTTCCACTTAACCTGGTTTGCATTATAGTGACATGAAGTGAAATTTGCTCAGTCCTGGGCGACTCTTTGCGACCCCATGGACTATACAGTCCATGGCATTCTCCAGGCCAGAGTACTGGAGTGGGTAGCCATTCCTAGCTGTTCCCTTCTCCACGGGATATTCCCAGCCCAGGTCTCCTACATTGTAGGCTGATTCTTTACCAGCTGAGCCACAAGGGAAGCCCAGGTTTGCATTATAGGAGATTTACAATTGAGGGTCAAGATGATTGCTGTAAAACAGCAATTCCCAATACATTCAAAATGTTTTACTTAGAATATTTTATTGAATTTTTAAATGCTAATTTTAAAATTAATTTTATTTATTTATTTATTGGCCCCACTGCACAGCATGTGGGATTTTTGTTCCTGGATGAGGGACTGATTTCAGGCCTCCTACAATGGAAGCCCAGAGTCAGCCACTGGACTACAAGGGAAGTCGCATAATTTTTTTATTTAGATAAGAAGTACAGTTGCCCTCTGTTCCAAGCACAGCACAGGGGAAGTGGAGGACCAATCACTGGCTTTCTCTGTCGGCACACCTCCATGCTTCCCCTTTGCATGTCCTACGTAGTTATGTGAGGGAGCCTGCCTTCCCGTGTGTCCAGGCCTCTCCTCAGACTGTTGGCTGCTCCTAGACTGCCCTGTCCTCCCTCCAGATGGGCCTCCAGGGGGTCTCCTGTAGTTTTGAAGGCCAAGCTCAGGGGTCACTGTGTTTCTTCTGCCCCCGGAACAGAAGACCTGGTGCAGGAAAATGCATGAACTTTGGACCCAGTGGGAGTGTGTGTGTGTGCGTGCTCAGACATGTCCAACTCTTTGCAACCCCATGGACTGTAGCCCACCAGACTCTTCTGTCCGTGGGATTTTCCAGGCAAGAACACTGGAGTGGGTTTCCATTGCCTTCTCCAGGAGTGGGAGTGTGGGTGTCAGTTAATATACTAGCTCTGTGACCTTGACCAAATTATTTAACTTCTCTGAGCCCCAATTTCCTCATCTATAACATGGAGGTAAAAAATTACCTAACTTGAAGAGTCATGTGTCAATTAAATGAGACGATTCCAAGCTAGTGAAATCTGACCTTCAACAGATGAGTTTCCTTCTCCTCATGAACCCTTCCCAGAACTTCTCCTACCCGCTGATGGAAATGATTCTTCCCTTCTATTTCCTCACCGTAGTTTTTGGCGTGCCTACGAGAACCCTGTGCCCACTTGCCATGGCTTGTTTAGGTACGTATCTTAGCTCCATCCTTGGGTTGCACATACCTAAGAAAGCGGGGTAGGACCTGGCTCATCTTTACAGTCTTCACCTCCTTGCACTTATTAAATACCTAACCAAGCTTTTTGATTGTAAGTGACTGTTGGTTTGAGGTGCTGACAGGGCTGGTTTATTCATAAAGCATATTGCTGTTCTAGGCAAACAGAGAGAAAGAAATGAATGAAACAAGCAGAAGGATTAAAGAGCTTATAAAAGGAGAGATGAAAAATGGCCAAAATAGTGTTGTAAAGACAGAACCTAGCACAATCTATGGTTTAACTGCTAGGAGTGAGCCTCCCCACCCACATTTGGGAAGAATTATATCTAGTTTGTGGAGGAGCTGGCCTTCAGAGAAGGGGTCAAGTTTAGTATTGAAGGGTAGATAATTTGTGGAGGCAGCAAAGAAAGTCATCAACAACAGAGATTAGACGTGTATATGGAAAATCATCAGTGATGTGCTTGGAAGAACTGGTGCTGGTCTGGCTGGGAAAAGTGAGCTGACCTGTCCTTGCCTTGTTAATGTTGCCCAGCACTGCCCTCCCACCTGTGATGCAGCAGGACAGCTAATGAGGAAAAATCTGAGTTACAGGCTCCAGAAGCAAAGATCCGTGCATCTTCTTTTTGGTTGCTAGCCAGCAAGAGACCGGATGTATCACCCTGAAATGTTACTTGCAGCGTATTTCTGACCAGAAAGAAGAACATCAGAGGTCCTGGTTCCTGCCAGATGATTAGTTATATGGTCTTAGCTTTCCTTCCAGGTGCATCTGGTCCACTACTTTTGCCCATCCTCTCTTCTCTGAAAAAAAGTAGCTGCTTCTATCTTTAAATCCATTTCACATTCCTTCTTCTTAAAACCATCACTAGTGCTGTCTCATTTATTCCTGTTGCAGCCTGCTGGGAAGCAGGTTTCTGGACTTCCATCCTCTGTCCAGTGTAATGGCCACTGATGCCCTCCTCTTATGGACATGTGCTCCAGGCCTCCTTTCAGACCCTTCCTGTGTAGCCCCAGGGTGCAGGACTGAACAGAACTATCAGCCTTGCCTTCCAAAAGAAGCAGTGAAGGTTTATAAGCCAAAAGGCCTCCATTGCCATGCATGTCTGAACACATTCCTAAAAGAGCACTCCTGCAAACGCCTGTGTGTGATAACATCAGAAGATGTTTTTTGATTCAGACTCAGTGCAGAGGATCTCTGGCATAGAAGTTACTCAAAAGCAGAAACACTTATGTACATCAAAATACCTCTTCATTTTTTCTTAGGAGAGAAAAGAGAGGGAGAAGAGGTTGTCGTTAAGCCTGGATGGTACAGAAGTATAGGTATTTTATAGACAGATTGTAAAAAAGAGACCAGTATACAATGGGCAGACTTGAAATTGAACACTTTACAGAACAAAGATCAATATATGTTTAAAATGAATAGAAGATTGTGATGATTAGTAATTGTTTTGTCAAAATCTAGAAAACAGTTTTGACTGAAAAATTGAACACGGTTGCCAGCTTTACGTTTATTTCCCTCCTCAGCCTCCTGGGTAGAGAATTGGATTTCCTCTCTGACTTACATGGTACCCAAAGGTAAGCCATGCTCACGCTACTGTGGAGACGACAATATGGCCTTCTAGGGAGGCCATCTCTTCTCTAATGAGTCATCCAGGCAACAACACTGACCTGGAAAAGAGAGGCCAAACCCAATTTCCCATGCATCCTGGGGCTAGTGGCTTCTTTAGGACAATTCTCTTTTCTTTACCTTTCAACTTGAGTTCAACTAGCACTTTTGGCCTGTCAGTTCCTTTCAGCAGTAACCATTGCTACTTCTGGGACATGTGGGTCACAAACCATACAGCCTAATCTTAGAAGAAAATTCGAATTCACACCTCAACTTTCAGAAGACATCTAGGACAAATTCTTTATCAAGAGGTTTTAAGTAATTTTTTGTTAGCTGCTTGTTTGGGAAGAGGCTGAAGGCAGCTTTGGATTCTGATCATCATTGTAACTATGTTATGTTAATACATAAATAATATTAAAGTCATTAATGGCATGTTGGGTTTTATTACTTTTAAAATTCATACTGTGTTTCAGTTTGCAGGGCCTTAGCATTTTCTTATTGCAAAGTCAGTGCTTCTCCTCTCACTCTCTTTTAAAGAGTCTTTCTTCTTTCTAGAATAATCACCACTGGGTGAAAAGATACATAAATACTTTTGTGAACGCTGATGAATTCTTTTTCTCAGAGTTAACTGAGGGTGTCTTATTTTGTCAATACGTTAGAGGTGAGGAACCATGATATCTTTTTGGGTTCTGTATCGAATCTGACATATCAAGTCATGCTTGACTAGTATTGATCACGACGATAGTCTACATCATGTTTTCTGTGTGCTCATAACTTACAAGAATTGTATTTGCCTGTGTAACAGTGATGCGGGTATAGCTCATCAAAATTGTTTCTGTGCCTTTCGGAGAAACTTGCCGATGTTGAAAATGCTGAACCCTGCATTCTTCTTATTCTTGAGAATCAGTCCTGGAGCAAGTTAGGGGAATTTTCTGTTTCAGTGTGGAACAAATTCTGATGAGCTGCTTTTTCTTGCTCTTGCCTATCCCTGGATTAGGTTATAATGCCTATGAAAGGTTGGCTTTTTCTGGAATAGTCATCACCAGGGTAGCATTGTTAGGTGCTTATATCACTCTGATTACATTCTGCATCACAACTGAATAGTTTCCCATGACTCTGATTTCCTTATAGTCATCATGGGTGTTTCTGTTCCTTCTTTGCCCCATTTCAAAAGCTTAGCATGGATGATTCTCACCTTTTGGTTCTTCAAAATAGTTAATAATTCTTAACATTTACTATGTGCTAGTTGTCTAAATGCTTTACATGGTATAATTCACAAATCTTCAGCAAATCTATAAAGTAGGTACTATTATTGTTTCATGTTTCTTTTTTTCAAATTATTTTTAATTGGAGGATAATTGCTTTACAATATTGTGTTGTTTCTTCTGTACGTCAACATGCATCAGATATAGGTATACATACGCTTCCTCCCTCTTAAAACTTCCTCCCACCTCCTACCTCCCACCTCATCCCACCCCTCTAGGTTTTCACCGAGCACCATAATTGACTTCCCTGCATCATACAGCAAATTCCCACCGGCCATCTATTTTATGCATAGTTATGTACATATTTCTTTTTTTGGCTGCACAGCATGGCATGTGGGATCTTAGTTTCCCAACCTGGGATGGGACCTGTGCCCCTTGCATTGGAAGCATGGAGTCGTAACCCTTGGACTGCCAAGGAAGTCCCAGTTGCATATTTCTCGGAAGAAATTGAGACACAGAGATTTTAAGTACCTTCCCCAAGGTAAAGTTTCCATAGTAAGTAGCTGAACCAGGATCAGAACCCAAACAGACTGGCCTCCAGAGCTTTTATCCTTGTCTGCCATGACTCTGGCATCCTTGCCTGCTAGACCTCTGGGAAAGTGAAAGTGAACGTGTTAGTCACTCAGTCGTGTCCAATTGTATATTAGCCCATGGAGTGTAGCCAACCAGGCTCCTCTGTCCATGGAATTCTCCAGGCAAGAATACTGGAGTGGATTGCCATTTCTTCTTCCAGGGGATCTTCCCAACCCAGTGATCGAAACCAAGTCCCCTGCACTGCAGGTGGATTCTTTACTGTCTGAGTCACCAGGGAAGCCTATACACCTCTGGAGGAGGTGCCATTTCTGCAATGTGCTGATGTCTAAAATTGAACTTATTTGAGGAGGGAGTGTGGAATATTGGCCGTTTTTGGCTTTGAGAAAATCTGAGCTCTCTCATCTTATAATTATGTCATCTTTGGCGTGTGTATCAGTCAGCGTTCAACCAGAGGAGCAGAACCAATAGGGGATATAGTGAGAGATTTATTACAAGGAAGTGGCTTATGCAAATGCAAGGTCAGGCCACAGGACTGGAGTTCGTAGGGCCTGCCATCAGGAAAGGTGGGCTAGAGCTCTCAGGCACAGGCTGAAGCAGCTATCCATGGGTGGAGTTTCTTCTTCCTTAGGGAAACCTGGTGGGGAAGAATTCACCAGGAATGCAGGATACCCAGGTTCAATCCCTGGGTCTGAAAGAACCCCTGGAGAAAGGAATGGCAAGCTACTCCAGTATTCTTACCTGGAGAATTCCATGGACAGAGAAGCCTGGCCGGCTACAGTCCATGGGGTGGCAGAGATGGACACAACTTAGTGACTAACATTTTCACTTTTGCTTTCACTTTCAGCTGTGTTTTTAAGGCTTTCAACTGATTAAATCAGGTCCACCCAGATTGTCTAGGATAACTCTAAATCAAGGGTCCCTAACCCCTGGCTGTGGACTGGTACTGGTCCGAGGTCTTTTAAGAACCAGGCCTCAGGGTGAGCGAGTGAAGCTTCACCTGCTTGTCCCATCAACCACATTACTGCCTAAACCATGCCCTCTCCCCATACATGGAAAAATTGTCTTCCATGAAACTGGCTCCTTGTGTCAAAAAGGCTGGGGGATACTGCTCTAGATAACCCTCGCCCTGACGCTAACCCTGACCCTAATCTAGGACAGTTTCCCCTGTTAAGGACAACTGATTATGGAATTTAATCACAGCTACAAAATACAGCAGCACTTATCACTAGATTCGTATCTAACTGAGTGCCTGAGGACTGTGGCCAGCCAGGTTGACACAAAGACCATCACAGCGAGTGACTTCATTTCCGTGAACCTGTTTCCTCACATGGTAAACCCTCACCATAGGGCTGTTATGAGGACTGTGCAAAATTAGGTATAAAAAGATTACTGCCTGGTGTATAAGGATTCAGTGCAAGATTATTAATTTGGGGTGGGGCGGAAGGGGGGTTAGTGACAGTAGCAGCCACTGTGGTCTCACTAGTGACGTCATCCCTCCTTTTATCTCTCCTGTTCAGTCTGGTTCACTGCAGTGGTTGCTGCCTAATAGACATTTCTGCCTAAAATCTCTTCTTTTCCATCTTTGTTTTTTTTCCTGAAGATCATATTGGAGGCTTAAAGTAACTCTCTACTCTCCATCTTTGAAAAAATGTCTTCCTGAAATCCAGACCCACTATGTTTATAGCACTCCTCAACATTTTGGTGCAATGGTATAACTCCCCTTGCTTGCTTAAAGCTTGTGGAAGGGAGAACTTCCTCTCCCAGTGGCACTGTTTTAGTTTTTTTTTTTTTTTTTAATTTCTGCAGTGGTTGAGTGGAAAATGAATGAGAACTGTTTCTCCAAAAGAGGCTATTGTACTTAAGGACTGTTTTGATTTTTTAATTTAGTGATTTATTTATGTTGGCAGTGCTGGGTCTTCGTTGCTGTGCTCTGGCCTTCTCTAGTCGTGGGATGGTGTGGTGCGTGGGCTTCTCATTGCAGTGGCTTCTTTTGTTGCAGAGCACAGGCTCTAGAGCACGCAGGCTTCAGTAGTTGTGGCTCACAGTCTTAGCTGCCCTGAGACATGCGGGATCCTCTCTGACTAGGAATTGAACCCATGTCCCCTGCACTGGCAGGCGGGTTCTTACCCATTGGACCAGGAAAGTCCCTGTTTCCGTTTCTTTTATTGAAACTGTAGTGTAGCACACAGCTGGCGTCTTGTTTCTGAGCCTCCGTTTCCTCCACTGTAAGGTGAATGAATTGGACAGGATGGTTTCTTTTGTTCCTTTTCCCTCCTCTTAACCTTTTATTACAAGTTAAGAAAATCAGATATATCTACATTTTAGGGTTTTCTCCAAATATTTTATAATAATTTTTATCTTTGTGATCAAAAAGGTTTTTTTCCCTCAGATCAAAAAAGAACCTTAAAAGGCAGTACTTTGTTATAGTTGAATCAAATAGTACATAAAGAATTAGCCAAGAGAATTTTATACTTCCCCACTCCATCAGATGAGAAACAACACATTAACGAATGAACTTAGGAACTGTGAAAGTCTATAGGAATAACATCTTTGGCATTGAATGTCATCCAGAAAGTGAGTGGGCTACATACCTTAACACTTTAAGATCATGTACCAGATTTTATTCACTGAAATTCACAAATGATACCTTTCCCCAATAGTTTGTCCTTTTTCTCCATTTCACTCTACCACCAGCAGCACTCAAGCTGGTTAATACCAGTAGAACCCCAGGATACACAGGAGGATTGCTTAAGTTTCCAATTCCATGAGGAAGGAGTCTGTCACCATGTATTCCCAGCCTCTAGAGCATGGTGTCCGCTTTGTAGTAGCTTGATGAATGTGTACTGATGGCATGATATGCAGATGTCTTGGGATCACAGCTGACAGGTTGTGCTCATCAGGTGACTAGTCCTATAGGGACTAGACTAGCTCTTCTCCTTCCATGCCCTTTCTACCTGTTGTACCTACTGTGCGCAAACTGGGGAACTGGTTTTTGGGTTCATTCTAAGGTTTGGAAGCTCTAAAGTTTCTATCCCTCTGTATCGTGCTTCTCCCATTCACACCCATGCAATTGGTTTGTGTTCCACCCTGAACGCTGCACCCTCATGATCAGATATGGAGAACCTTGCAGGAAATCCAGGACACCTTCTTATATTAAAGCCATTTTTAGTACCTAGTCTGATGGGAATGGTGTAAGCAAATTCACGTCTCACCTCACATGTGCTCTGGAATATAAATGCCTTTTGTGCAGAGCAGGTCTGGGAGAGCCTCGGCCCCTCCTTCCTAGTAGGAGGGGTTTGTCATGTAGGAAACCAGATTCCCCTTTGGCCCATTTTAAGCCAGAAGGCTCAAGATAGCCTAGGCAATGAACACAACTTAATCCCCGCAGCTCCCTGCCACCCTCGTATTGTTCACTATCCTACTCCCAGACTGCTTCTCCACCCCAAGTGCATCCTTTCTCCTATTTGCTGAGTGGTTGTCCGAGCCCACTATAGCATTCCTATCTCTTCCCTAGTGTCAACCTTGTGCTCGCCTCTGTGACTCTGACTTGGGTCTCACTTTGCCTACGCTGTGTTTGGTCACAGTGAATAACTCCCTCCTCTCCCCTTCCCTTTTTCTTGTTCAACACACCAGCCAGACATTTGGTTTGAAAATGTAAATGTCATGCTGGTCACTTTTGCAGATGGCATATTTTGAGGAGGCTTAGTCAATCTGGTAGATAGAATCTGAATCCAAAAAGATGTTGATAGGGGGATATCAAAAAATGAAATTTAACAGCCAAAAAAGGGCCAGCATCTAAGCGTAAAACAAAATGTACATCTTTAAAATGATAAAGATGTGACTTAACAACAGCCTGTAGAAAAGACAAGTTTAGGTTTACTCCAAAAAAGCCCTCCTGGGAGTCAGGAGCCCCTCCTACATCAATGTGTGACTGTATGATAAAGGGCAAGGAACTGAATCAACTATGAGACTCTGTTTCTTTCTTGGAAAAAGAGGAGGTATACTGGATCATCTCTCATGTCAGTTACAGTTCTAAAGTTACATAAACACGTGAATCAACAGTTTAAAGTGAAGGCCCAATATGTAAGCTAAAAGCTAATGCAGTCTCATAAATAGTGAGAGTATAATCAGAACCATATCCATCAAAGTTCTGTTCTTCTCTCTGTGGACTAGACAGCTCTTGGATGTTGAATACCAATCACACCACAGGTCAAAGTATTTTTAACCAAAGTATATTCAGAAGAGAGCTAGCTAGTGATAAGGCAACCTATGGGTAATGTTTGAAAGGATCACGTGCTTTGGTTTAGATGAGAGAAGGATTTAGGACAGAAGTGTCTATATTATGGTTAGCCATCAAAGCTTGAAGAGTTCTATGCTCTATACACTTGGAGAAGGAAATGGCAAGCCACCTCAGTATTCTTGCCTGGAGAATCCTGTGGGCAGAGAAGCCTGGCTACAGCCTTGTGTCCATGGGGTCGCAAGAGTTGGACATGACTTAGTGACTAAAGCAACCAACCATTCTCCATACAAATTGTCTGAGCTGCCACCTCCTTCCTGAAGCCTTTACGGAGTGCTGTGACCCAGATTTTTCAAAAGACACTTTCCAGTCACCTTCCATTTGGGTTATGTCTATACTTATTGGGCTTCCCAGGTAGCGCTAGTGGTAAAGAACCTGCATGCCAATGAAGGGGACACGTAACAGATGTGGGTTCAGTCCTTGGGTCGGGAAGATCCCCTGGAGGAGAGTATAGCAATCCACTCCAGTATTCTTGCCTGGAGAATCCCATGGACAGAAGAGCCTGGCAGGATGCAGTCCATGGGGTCGCAAAGAGTCAGACATGACTGAAGTGACTTAGCATGCATATTCTTATCTGGCTGAACTCTTTGAGGGTGAATGGCATGTCATACTTATCCTTGCATCCTCTCTAGCTTCTAATGCCTCTCACAATAATAAGGATACAACTGAACTGAAACTTGTTAGACTTATCAGACATGGAGAAGATGGATAGAAATTGTGAGAGACTTTGGCCTTCCAAGGAGTAAACTTTTCAAATAATAAAAAATGTCTTAAAAGTACATGGATAACTATGTAATTCATCACACAACCTGTTCTTTAGAATGGATAGTTTAAAAGGCGCCAATTGTTGGTGAGAATGGAGCAGCTGGAAGTCAGACTGATACTGGTGGAAATGTGAAAAGGCACAACTGCTTAGGGGCACAGTTTGGCCATTTTCCCCAAAACATGTGCCTACCTTGCAACCCAGTCATCCTATGTCTATGAATTTACCCAAGATAAATGAAAACATTGCCTACACAAAGACTGGTATACAAATATTTGTAGCAGCCTTATTTACAATAGCCTCCAATTGGAAATAAGCCAAATGGCCATCAACAAATGAATTAAATGGATAAACAAAATATGGTGCCAGCTCAATAGAACATATATCAACAATAAGACCATACAACAACATGGATGAATCTCAAAACATTATGAGGAAAAGAAGCCCAACTCAAAAGAATGTGTCATATGATTCTATTTATATGAAGTCTAGACAATGCGGACAAATGGTTAAAGACTAAAAGCAAGTCAAATTTGCCTTGAATTGGGGTAGAGGGAAGGGCATGGGAAACATTTTCCCGATTTTTTCATATCTTAATTTTATGGTAGTTTTGATATATAGAAATTTTAACTTTTTAATGTAGTAATTTCCTTCCCAGTTTTTACATTTGACATCATACTTTGAAAGTCTTCACTTTAAGATTAAATATCCACATATTTTATTTTATACTTTTATGATTTTATTTTCCTACGCTTAACTCATTCATCCAGCACGGATTAATTTTAGTAAACAGAAGGAAATAGAGATCTAATGTTTTCCAAATAGGTAAGGATTTAACCTGATACTATGCTAAGTCACTTCAGTCGTGTCTGACTCTCTGCGACCCCAAAGATGGCAGCCCACCAGGCTCCCCTGTCCCTGGGATTCTCCAGGCAAGAACATTGGAGTGGGTTGCCATTTCCTTCCCCAATGCATGAAGTGAAAAGTGAAAGTGAAGTTGCTCAGTCGTGTTCGACCCTCAGCGACCCGATGGACTGCAGCCTACCAAGGTCCTCCATCCATGGGATTTTCCAGGCAAGAGTATTGGAGTGGGGTGCCATTGCCCTAGCTATTGAGTATTCCATCATTTCCTCAATTACTGAATGTGGGTGGTATATCAAGGATTATGTTAAACTAATACAAACATGGTTTCTGGCCTCTAGGAGCTACGTCTGGTGAGAGAGATGGACTGATGATGAGATAATTACAGTGAAGTGGGATCAGCTCAATGGTGGTATCAATTACAAGGTGCTACTGGATTACAGGCATTTCCAGTTATGGGCATGCCTGGAGAAGAGAGCCAGGGAGCAATGTGACATGACTGGGGACTGTCACTTGGTGCCCTGTGGCTGCTGCCTGGGTCATGAATAAGAGAGTGGCATGGACTCTGGCTCATAGGCACTTTCATTTCATGTCATCTTAAATTCAGCATGGAGCTATACACCTGAAACTAACACAACATTGTAAATCAACTATACTTCAGTTAAGAAAATTCAGTGGGGAGTCACAGTTGAATTTTGAGCAATGGAATGGAATACTCAAGGTATTGGGCAGTGATCATACTGCTAGGGGACTGCATATTGAGTAGTCTCATAGTCTGCTTTTTTTGCTATGAAAAACAGTTTTCAAAAATCACAGTTTTGAATTATGTGTTTGGTTGTTGAGCAGTGTCTCACATTACCTTCTTCAGAAGGAGTAGGAGAAATGTTTGTTTACTAATTATAAGAAGGTTTTCATGCAGAAACTTGAATTATCTGATAGAATAC
Organism: Aepyceros melampus; assembly: GCA_006408695.1. Classification (NCBI taxonomy): domain Eukaryota; kingdom Metazoa; phylum Chordata; class Mammalia; order Artiodactyla; family Bovidae; genus Aepyceros; species Aepyceros melampus. The sequence continues at coordinate 29,080 of SJXQ01007990.1, read as the reverse complement.
CTCTGATTTAATCTCTTAATAGCTCTGCAGCTGCCCCTGAATTTGACTGGGACCTTAGTCATCTTTAACGGTTACGTAATCATTCAATCTGACCATTTGTGTGAGGGTAGAGAGAGATGCTTGTTGGTGTCCCTTTGGCCATAAGCCCATTATACCCAATTCAGATAAGTAATTAATGTCCTACCTACTATCTGTCAGCAAAACTTTATAGATTCCAAGAGGCTTCAATATTTATCTCCTTTTTCTTTAAAATTAAAGCTCTGTGAGGTAACTCTAGTCTGTATCATAATCTCTGTTCTGTAGATGAACAATCCACAGAAAGAGTAAACCACTCACCTAGAGGCTCACAGTGAGCTAGGGGGGCTTGGACTGAAGTGCCCTTGCTGTGCCTGGTACCAGCTCAAGGCCATTCAGTCCCATGGTCAGTGAAGGTGGTGGGTTGCCCTTGTGTGGGGAACAGTGTTATTGCAGTAGGGGCTGAACTTGAGCTGGGCTCCATGAAGTCCACACAATCAGGAATTTCTTCCCTTAGAAGAGTCCTCAGAAACCAGTACAGGTTGTCAGGTCACTTAGTCTCTCCCCATGAAGAAGCAGTGTTGGACTTCCCGGGTGGTCCAGTGGATAAGAATCTGCCTGCTAATGCAGGGGACATGGGTTCAATCCCTTGTCAGGGAAGATTCCACATGCTGCAGAGCGGCTAAGCCCATGTGCCATAACTACTGAACCTGCATGCTACAGTCACTGAAGCCCGTGCACCTAAAGCCTGTGCTCCACAAAGAGAGAAACCACTGGAATGAGAAGCCCAGGCACCACAATGAAGAAACTTGCTGCAACTAGAGAAAGCTCCCTGCAGCAACAGAGACCCAGCACAACTTAAAAACAAATAAATAAGAAGAAGCAGACTTTTGGCAGACTGCTTTTGGCAGGCTGGGGGCTGTTCTCTGCCACCAACAATAACCCTTTATGAACGCTGTGGTGTCAAGTTCTTTCCAAAGCATTAAACATGGCACCTGATGGATGCTTTCAATCAGTCATCCAACGTGGCTGCCACTGTCTGGAATCAATAGTTAACTGCCCCCTCCACCTCTGAAACAAAAGGAATCCTCTATAGGCAGATAACACTTGTGGAAAGTTTCTTCTTAACTCTTTCTTAACCACTTTGCTTTGCCGACTAAGGTCCATCTAGTCAAAGCTATGGTTTTTCCTGTGGTTGTGTAGGATGTGAGAGTTGGACTGTGAAGAGGGCTGAGCGCTGAAGAATTGATGCTTTTGAACTGTGGTATTGGAGAAGACTCTTGAGAGTCCCTTGGACTGCAAGGAGATCCAACCAGTCCATTCTGAAGGAGATCACTCCTGGGTGTTCTTTGGAAGGACTGATGTTGAAGCTGAAACTCCAATACTCAGGCCACCTGATGCGAAGAGTTGACTCATTGGAAAATACCCTGATGCCAGGAGGGATTAGGGGCAGGAGGAGAAGGGGACGACCGAGGATGAGATGGCTGGATGGCGTCACGGACTCAATGGACGTGAGTCTGAGTGAGCTCCAGGAGTTGGTGATGGACAGGGAGGCCTGGCCTGCTGCAATTCATGGGGTCGCAAAGAGTCGGACATGACTGAGCAACTGAACTGAACTGAACTGAACTGACCCAGTTTGCTGGTAGACCTCTCTTTCACCCACAGTTCAGGACAAGGGTCAATCTGAACTCCTATATATTTGATTAGAAACTCCCTGCTCCTTCTCTTTAGGAAAACATTGAAATGTGCCTTGTAAGTGGCTCAGTACCTTCTCATATCTTCAGCAGCACCAAATTAGTGGCTTCAGCAGTCTGTATTCACTCTTTGATTTTAAAAAACATTGTAAGAAGGGCTGCATACATTACTCTTCAGATAGTGGTATACATTTATCCTTTAAAAGAAATACCCAAAGTTTATGAATAACAGAGAACCTTGGGGGGAATATTTACTTTTTCTAAATTAAAAAATAATATGAGTTAATTGTAGAAAATTTGAAAAATTTAATTTTTAAACAATTTTAAATGAAGGAAAATAAACACACTCACATATTCTTTATTTTCTGTATGCTGATGCCTTGACATCTGGGGCATTGCTGATGCTGGAGGGACTGCCCTGCCAGGATGATGAGCCCATTGAGAGTCAACAACTTACTTGTGAGTGCACTTTTCAAATACACACCAGCCAATTCAGAGCCCACACCCCAGCCACCTCCTCTATTAGGATCCACACACTGGCCTGCTATCCACCCATCCTGAATGCCCTTGGGCCAGGTACCAGACAGCTGGGGATAACCCCGATGCTCCATGGGCTGCTGAAGTCATTCAAACTAGCCAGTCGTAATACTACTCAGCCTGTCTTGCCCATTCTCTCCCATAGAAACCACAATAGAGACATTTTCCCACAAACTCCCCCCTCCCTCTGCTTCTTGATTGGCCCTGGTGCTGCCCCATGTGGCCTGGCATGCCCCTTCCTCTTAGAAACTGTGAGCAGCGGTCTACCTTTCTGTTGGTAATTATCTTCTCATCTTTTGGCCTTAGTATACCTCAAATCTCCTATTCATATACTTTTTTTTAGGCAATAAAGAACCCAAAAAGTCATATAAAATGTAATATTTTGTATAGCGTATACTGGGGCTACCCAGGTGGCACTCATGGTAAAGAACCTGCCTGTCAACGCAGGAGACATAAGAGATGCGGGTTCAATCCTAAGGTCAAGAAGATCCCCTGGAGGAGGGTATGGCAACCCACTCTACTATTCTTGCCTGGAGAATCCCAAGGACAGAGGAGCCTGATGTGCTACAGTTCATAGGGTCGCAAAGAGTTGAACATGACTGAAGTGACTTAGCACAATGACAATGACACATAGCATTTACCATTTCATAAATACTTAGAAAACATTGTATTTAAAAGCTCCAGTGTGGTCCATCACAGAGTTACACTCTGGTTTTGAAGTTGTTCCCTTGCTTGTTGACACCTTTAGGTGTGACACCTTTCAGGTATACACTGTTGAAATATTTTAATTCATTTCTATGTACAAAAGCCTTTATGTATTTCTTTAATATTTTTAGGATAAACTCAAAGAAGTAGAATATATGAGCCAAAGGATATAAATCTGTTTCCCTTGGTACAGTTTTCCAAATTTCCTTTTAGAAACGTTATGTCAGTCATCATTTTCATCAGAAGTATATGAAACTGTTAAAAGTGTCTCTCTTCTCACCTCTTTCCCTTCTTCAAGGCTCCCTTGTGGTACAGTAATTTATTAGGATAAGTCATTTTGATAGGGAAGAAATTTCCTCTTTTTTCAGTGCAGTCATTCTGAGGTGATCTGCATTGTGGTCAGGCCAGATTTGAAGGAATTGACCATAGTGGGTTTGTGGAAGCTAATGACTCTCGTGTATATCAGAAGGAGTAAGTGAAGTTGGCATTTGTCTGAGCCTCACTGCTATTTCCAGATGTTGTTCTCCATTGTCACTTACTGAGAGGCATGCCTCAGAGATACTGCAGGTTTCGTTCCATACCACTGCATTATTGCTGTATGCAAAATATCAAAATAAAATGTGTCACACAAATTCGTTGGGTTTCTCAGTGGGTGTACGCATGTGTGTGTGTGTCACTCACTCAGTCATGTCCAACTGTTTGCAACCCCGTGTAGCTTGCCAGGCTCCTCTGTGCATGGGAATTCTCCAGGCAAGAATACTGGAGTGGGTTGCTGTTCCCCCTCCAGGGGATCTTCCCAACCCAGGGATTGAACCCAGGTCTCCATTATAGCCAGGTCTCCATTAAAGACTGCATTACAGGCAGTCTTTACTGTCTGAGCCAGTCATTCCAGCCAGGTATTCCCAGTGCATATAAAAGTTATATTTATACTGTACTGTAATCTAAGTGCACAATAGCAGTATGTCTAAAAATATGTACATACCTTAATTTTGAAACACTTTATTAAAAAAACACTAACCACCGTCTGGTCCTTCAGTGAGTCATGATCTTGCAATAGCAACATGAAAGCTCCTGATCACAGAGCACTGTGACAAATTTAATAATGATGCAAAAGTTTGAAATATTGTGAGAATTACTAAAAATGTGATGCAGGGACATGAAATCAGCTGTTGGGAAAATGGTGTTGATAGACTTGCCCATTCAAGGTTGCTACAGACCTTCAATTTGTAAAGCAAGCAAACAAAAACAACACAAGATCTGGAAAGTGGAATAAAATGAGGTATGCCTGTACCTTCATTTAGGTTTTCTGTCTATTCAGCCGTCTTCTATCCTATTTTAACCCCCTCCCCCAGGAGGCTGCCCCTTGTGTTCTGACATTTCCTCTCCTGCCGTCCCCAATGTCATGCTGGGTGACTTTGGTCTTTCTTCTCTTTCCCAACACACCTCGTCTTCACTGCACTGCAGCACCTCCTTGGGCACATCTTGTGTGTGTATTTGTGTTCAGTCACGTCCAACTCTGTTGTGACCTCATGGCTTGAAGACCACCAGTCTCCTCTGTCCATGAGATTTCCCAGGCAAGAATACGGAAGTGGGTTGCCATTTCCCACTCCAGGGGATCTTCCCACACCTCCTGCATTGACAGGTGGATTCTTTACCAGTGCACCACCTGGGCGATCCCTGGGCACCTCTTACTCAGCCCTTGAATCAGCTGCAGATGCTTTACCTCTGAACTTTTCCCTGCTGACCATGGTATTGTACACAAACATTCTAGCCACCTGCCTGTTCTTTCAACTTCTTGTGGTGTCTCTTTCTTTCTTACCCATCATGTACTCTGTGAAGCACTATTTTACTATTGTTTTCCCTTGAATAACAGCGAGGGTTGGGGCATTGACCTTCAATACAATCAAAAATCCATGGGTAACTTTATAGTCTGCTCTCTGTATCCATGGATTCAACCAACTGCAGACTGTTTAGTACCCTGGTATGTCTGTAGTGAAAGAAATCTGAGTATAAGTAGACCTCTGCATTTCAAGCCCATGTTGTTCAACAGTCAATTGCTGAATGTTGTAGATATTACTTATTCCTTTTCTTGACTTTCTGCATAACTTCCTAGCAATTGACTGATCTTGGGCCAGTAAAGCCACCTCTTTTCTCTGCTTTGGTTCTCCAGCTTTTAGACATCTTGCTACTTTTGAAGTCAAGGCCAAAGGAATAGAATCTCCTCCCTCTAGTTTATGTAGGAGAAGTGAATTTTTCTGTGACACGTTGATGCTGTATCATTGTTAGGTGGGGCCCTAATTCCCATGTGAAAGATTGTTGGTTTTCCCTGTCCATGCTTGGTAGCAAAGCCTTTTCCAGCCAGGCTGGCATAGCTTTGAGTACAGTCTTCATTACAGAAATAAATAGGAACCCATGTAAGAAGTGAACCATTCAGGTTGGGCAAATGTGGAATGCATTAGGATAAAACCTGTAGCTTATCGTGGGAAGGACTTCCCTGGTGGCTCAGAGGTTAAAGCGTCTGCCTCCAATGCGGGAGACCCGGGTTCGATCCCTGGGTCGGGAAGATCCCCTGGAGAAGGAAATGGCAACCCACTCCAGTATTCTTGCTTGGAGAATCTCATGGACTGAGGAGCCTGGTGGGCTGCAGTCCATGGGGTCACAAAGAGTCGGACACGACTGAGTGACTTTACTTACTTACTTTATAATAGGAAACTAGTTCCTGGAAAACAGTGCAAATGTGCCTCCTGCTTTAGTGATAAGTAGCCAAGAAATGTGGGGGACTTAGATGTACAGTGTTAGGGAACTTCACTAGCTCTCTGGTACCTGGAAATCAAGCTCAAACTGCTTAGTGAGACAGCCAAGGCCCCCCACAAACTAACACAGTCTATTCTTCCAGCTTCATCTCCTGTTACACGCTATATCCAGCCATATTGATCTACTTACTGTTTTCTAATTGTTGTTCAGTAGCTCAGTCATGTCCAACTCAGTCTTTGTGATCCCATGGACTGCAGCATGCCAGGCTTCCCTGTCCTTAACCGTCTCCTGGAGTTTGCTCAAACTCATTGAGTCGGTGATGCCATCTAACCATCTCGCCCTCTGTTGTCCCCTTCTCCTCCTGCCTTAAATTTTTCCAGCATCAGGCTCTTTTCCAATGAGTTGGCTCTTTGCATCAGTATTGGCCAAAGTATTGGAGCTTCAGCTTCATCATCAGTCCTTCCACTGATCTCCTTCAGGATTGACTAGTTTGATCTCTTTGCTGTCCAAGGGACTCTCAAGAGTCTTCTCCAGCACCACAGTTTGAAGGCATCAATTCTTCGGTGCTCAGCCATTTTTATTGTCCAGCTCTCATATCTGTACAAGACTACTGGAAAAATTAGCATGCTTGCTAAGTCACTTCAGTCTTGTCACTAGCTCTTTGCTGACCCTATGCAGTAGCCCGCCAGAGTCCTCTGTCCATGGCATTCTCCAAGCAAGAATCAGGAGTGGGTTGCCATTTCCTCCTCCAGGGCTTATAGTTTTGACTATACAGATCTTTGTAGGCAAAGTACTATCTCTGCTTTTTAATACATTATCTAGGTTTGTCATTGCTTTTCTTCCAAAGAGCAAGTGTCTTTTAATTTCATGGCTGCAGTCACCATTTGTAGTGATTTTGGAGCCCAAGAAAATGAAATCTGTCACTTTTCCTATGGTTTCCCCATCTACTTGCCATGAAGTGATGGGACCAGATGCCATGATCTTAGATTTTTGAATGTTGAGCTTTAAGCCAGATTTTTCACTTTCCTCTTTCACCTTCATCAAGAGACTCTTTAATTCCTCTTTGCTTTCTGCTATAAGGGTGGTGTCATCTGTGTATCTGAGGTTATTGATATTTCTCCCGGCAATCATGATTTTAGATTGTGCTTCATCCAGCCCAGCATTTCACATGATGTACTCTGCATATACCTTAAATAAGGAGGGTGACAACCTCAAGAGCCTTGAGGTACTCCTTTTCCTATTTGGAACCAGTCTGTTGTTCCATGCCAGGTTCTATCTGTTGGTTCTTGACCTGCATACAGGTCTCTCAGTAGGCAGGGAAGGTGATCTGGTATTCCCATCTCTTAAGAATTTTCTACAGTTTGCTGTGATCTACACAGTCAAAGGCTTTAGCATAGTCAATGTTTTTCTTAAACTTTCTTACTTTCTCTATGATCCAAAAGATATTGGCAATTTGATCTCTGGCTCCTCTGCCTTTTCTCAATCCAGCCTGTAAACTGGAAGTTCTTGGTTCACATACTGCTGAAGCCTAGCTTGAAGGATTTTGAGCATTACTTTGCTAGCATGTGAAATGAATGCAATTGGGTGGTAGCTTGAACATTCTTTGGCATTAGCCTTCTTTGGGACTGGAATGAAAATTGACCTTTCTAGTCCTGTGGCCACTGCTAAGTTTTCCAAATTTGCTGGCATATTGAGTGCAGCACTTTCACAGCATCATCTTTTAGGATTTGAAATAGCTCAACTGGAATTCCATCACCTCCACTAGCTTTGTTCGTAGTAATGCTTCCTAAGGCCCACTTGACTCCACACTCCAAGATGCCTGGCTCTAGGTGAGTGATCACACCATTAGGTTATCTGCGTCATGAAGATCTTTTTTGTACAGTTCTTCTATGTATTCTTGCCACCTCTTCTTAATGTCTTCTGCTTCTGTTATGTCTATACCATTTCTGTCCTTTATCGAACCCATCTTTGCATGAAATGTTCCCTTGGTATCTCTAATTTTCTTGAAGAGATCTCTAGCCTTTCCCCTTCTATTCTTTTCCTCTATTTCTTTGCATTGTTCACTTTAAAGGCTTCCTTATCTCTCTTTTATTTTTTCTGAGAGAGAGAAAAAATCTCTTTTCTTTTTTCTTTCTGAGCTGTATGTATGTCTTACAAGAGTAAGACATGATACTTGTAGAATTTAGAACAATGCAAGAAAGTGGAAAGGAAAAAAGAGCTTTGATTGGCCACTCAGACAAAATAATTGAAAAACTTTCCCTGTATTTCCTTCTAGATTTTTTTCTCCCCTGAAAATATTGAGTTGGCCAAAAAGTTCACTCAGGGCTTTCCATCTGATGTTATGGAAAAATTCAAATGAATGTTTTGTCAACCCAATAGTTATCTTTGTTTCTTGATTTTATGTAGTCTCTGTGTCTTTCATGCTGCTTTTTAAATTAAACACTACATAAACATTTTCCATATTCATAAAGCTCATAAACATCATTTTTATTTTATTTTTTGTCAACAACAGAAATTTATTTCTCAGGGTCTGTGGGCTGGAAGTCTGAGGTCAGGGTTCCAGTGTGGTTGAGTTTTGGAGACAGTGCTGTGGTGGGGCAGCTGGCCAGCTTCTTGTTGTCACCTCAGAAAGACAGTGAGCCAGCTCTCCAGCCTCTTCTGAGAACGTACTGCTTCCATTTGTTATAGTCCAACTCTCAAATCTGTACACAACTACTGAAAAAACCATAGCTCTGACTATACAGACCTTTGTCAGCAAAGTGATGTCTCTGCTTTTTAGTACCCCGTCTAGGTTGAACCATAAAAAAGGCTGAGCAATTGAAGAATTGATGCTTTTGAATTGTGGTGTTGGAGAAGACTCTTGAAAGTCCTTTGGACAGCAAGGAGATCAAACCAGTCAATCCTAAAGGAAATCAACCCTGAGTATTCATTGGAAGGACTGATGCTGAAGCTGAAGCTCTAATACTTAGGCCACCTGATGTGACATGCTGACTCATTGGAAAAGACCCTGATGCTGGGAAAGATTGGGGACAGGAGGAGAAGAGGGTGACATAGAATGAGATGGTTTGATGGCATCGTCGGCTCAGTGGACATGAGTTTGAGCAAACTCTGAGAGATAGTGAAGGGCAGGGAAGCCTGGCGTGCTGCAGTCCATGGGGTTGCCAAGAGTTGGACACGAGTTAGTGACTGAACAACAACAATCTCAGTCTTGAGAGCTCCACTCTCAGGATCTTTGAGTGGCTCCACCCAAAGGCCCATCTCCAAATATAATCACATTGTGGATTAGATTTTATCATATGAATTTTGTACGATGCATTCACTCTACAACAGCATCTAAATAGGTGCTAAGGAAGAATTGTATCCTTTTATAACTGCCTCACATTGCCTGTTAATGAGCCAAGTAGAGAGTGCCCATTATCCGAGAAGGAGCTCACTCTGAGGAGCTCCTCAGAGCTCTGTATGAGGTGGGGTAGCAGGAAAGGGAGAGATGCTTCTGAGATTCTCTGGGTGATGGAGATCAAAGCCTTCACTTTCAGAAGCCTTCAAAATAGCTGAAGCTGTGACTCTCCAACTTCTTTTGTGATGATAGTGTAATAAGTTTCTGCTGAAGAGCTACAAGGATTGAAAAAAAAAATGTTTATGGAAAGGGGCCAGACAGACTCCCAGGAAGTCAGGCAATGTGGGTATCAGCAAGAGTTAAGCATCTTCAACCTCTCTGCTCCACAGATCAGGTTAAAATTCCAACACCCCTGACTTCAGATTAAATTTCATCTATCCCAAAGGAAAGATCTTTGGGGTGCATTTTAAATATGATAAGATCAGAAGAGCAATGGTCCCTGAATGTCTCACAATTAAACAATCTGGCAGTCAGAAATGCTTTACAAAGGAGAGGAACACTCTGATAATGAACAGGCCTGGGGGCTCCCTTGGACATGAGGCATCCAATTCTATTTTCCCCTATACAAGCCCTGGAGAAGGAAATGGCAACCCACTCCAATATTCTTGCTTGGAGAATTTCATGGACAGAGGAGCCTGGTGGGCTACAGTCTGTGGGATCACAAAGAGTTGGACACAAATGAGTGACTAACACTTACCTAACCATGCAGAACTTTCTTCAAGTGATGCAACTGGATAGAGCTTCAAGAAAATAAATACTTATAAATGCAGCTTCAATCAACCCCTGAAACTTCATCCACTTGCCAAAGGTGTCACATGTTTCAGTAAGCAGAAGAAGAGTGGAGGTGTCAGTGGCATAGCATGCCATCATAGGGAGAAACCTTCAATGCCAATTATTGGACATGTAAAAGCAGGATGCCAGTTTATTTCTGAATGCAAAGTGTCTGCATCAGAAGCATCAGAACACCTTGTCTGGGTGTGTCAGTGTGGTTTCCTACATTTTTCTCCCTGTAGGTAGACCCATGTAGAAGTCCTGCTTTTGAATCAGAGATCAGATTCTCTTCCTCTTCCATGGTGACTGAGGGACTGAGATTGTGGGAAAAGGTCATCACAGGTGCAGTTCTTCCTGAATAGGAAGGCATGTATTGGGGTCTGTAATTGAGTACTCTTCAAAAGGAGTAGGGGTGTTTGAACTGTGAAGGCTCTATTGACAAATTCTATCTAAGACACTGGATAGAAATCTGGAAAATTACCTGATTAGCCTGTGGTATCTCAACACCCTCTATGAGCTCTCATTTTGAGCAAGCTACTCTGTGGCTTCAGTGAAGACCAGTATGGGTAAATATCTGCTTTTCTTCAGGGTTCGTTTGTTTGGATTGAAACACAGGAAAGGCAGTCATGGAACACTTACTTGCCTGCCTTTTCCATATGTAGTAAGGAATCGTGGATAAATGCCTTGATAGGCTTGCGTGAAATATCAATGAATCTAAACCTCATCCCTCCTGTGAATTTTCTAGGTAATCTGCATTTATGGATGGTCCATGATGATTAGGTATCTGGTTTTTGGTCTGGTAGGTGTTCTGTCAATTTAGTGTGCATTTTGTTTGATGTATGAGAAGGTAAAATTTGTTCTGAAAAAGTCCAGTTTTACTGATCAGACTCATATCAGCAGATGCATTTTCTAATACTTGACTTTGGTATATTCTCCAGATACATTACCTAAATGGCATTTTTAATGACAGTGTTGTTGTTGTTTAGTCGCTAAGTCATATCTGACTGTTGTGTGACCCCATGGACTGTAGCCCGCCAGGCTCCTCTGTCCATGGGATTTCCCAGGCAAGAGTACTGGATTGGGTTGCCATTTCCTACTCCAGGGGATCTTCCTAACCCAGGGGTCAAACCCACATCTCCTGCATTGGCAGGCGGATTCTTTACCACTGAGCCACCAGGGAAGCCCAACGATAGCATTGAATTATACTAAATATATTTGTTTCACTTCCTGTTAACAGTGTTCTCTTAGCCTAAAATACCCATCCAAAAAATGTTTTCAAATGTTACTCCCTGCCTAAAACAGACCTGAGTGCCCTTCCCTCTGTGTTCCGGCAGGATGAACTCATAAACTTGCACCTCTGAACAGGTCTGATTGCATTCTCTGTTTGATTTCTATGTCTGTGCACCTGCATATGCACAAGTGTGATGAATGATAAACTTCCTGATGGAAGTGAAAGAGGAGAGTGAAATATTTGGCTTAAAACTCAACATTCAGAAAACTAAGATTATGGCATCCAGTCCCATCACTTCGTGGCAAATAGATGGGGAAACAGTGAAAACAGAGAAGACTTTATTTTGGGGGGCTCCTAGGCTTCTCAGTCCATGGGATTCTCCAGGCAAGAATACTGGAGTGGATTGCCATTTCCTTCTCCAGAGGATCTTCCCAACCCAGGGATCGAACCCGGGTCTCCCGCATTGGAGGCAGACGCTTTAACCTCTGAGCCACCAGGGAAGCCTCGATCACCAAAATCACCAAAATCACCAAAATCACTGCAGATGGTGACTGAAGCCATGAAATTAAAAGATGCTTACTCCTTGGAAGAAAATCTATGACCAACCTAGATAGCATATTAACAAGCAGAGACATTACTTTGCCAACAAAGGTCCGTCTAGTCAAGGCTATGGTTTTTCCTGTGGTCATGTATGGATGTGAGAGTTGGACTATAAAGAAAGCTGAGCGCCGAAGAATTGATGCTTTTGAACCGTGGTGTTGGAGAAGACTCTTGAGAGTCCCTTGGACTGCAAGGAGATCCAACCCGTCCATCCTAAAAGAGATCACTCCTGGGTGTTCTTTGGAAGGACTGATGTTGAAGCTGAAACTCCAATACTCAGGCCACCTGATGCGAAGAACTGACTCTTTGGAAAAGACCCTGATTCTGGGAAAGATTGAAGGCAGGAGAAGGGGACAACAGAGGATGAGATGGTTGTATGGCATCAGTGACTCAATGGACATGAGTTTGAGCAAGCTTCGAGAGTTGGTGATGGACAGGAAAGCCTGGCCTTGCAGTCCATGGGGTCACAAAGAGTTGGATGTTACTGAGTGACTGGACTGAACTGACCTGAGCTCAGGTACTAAATCTTAACTGTTTTAGACATATTGTCTACCTGGGCCGACTCTTAATAAATATTGCGAAATAATACAGTGTTTTACTCTGCCTAGTAAAAGCTTTTTCACAATTTGTATATTTATAGCAAGTTGGTATTTTTCCTGTTAGTATTTCATTTTTATTATGTGACTAAGCATCTTTCAGTAACTTGTCAGTGTTAAGAAGTAGAATCTGGTTTCCATTGTAACAAATTAGCACAACCTGTGAAGCAGCTACTGCTTGTTATTTCAGAAAGCTACTTCCAATCCACAAATCTCACGCCACATAGTGTCTTTTCTTTCAGAAGACAATCAGGTGCATTTTTTTTTGCCTTCTGTGGAAAAAAAATGATAAAAATAAAGTAATGGTAAGGAGTAGGCCTCCTTATTTGTGAGGTAGGTACCGAGGGAAATTGCATATTCTTTATTGGAATTTCATCATTCCCAGCAGCCCAAATATGTGAATCTGGAAATCCCAGTTTTCCACCCCTTTCAGTTTCTCTTTTGAATGTCTGTAATGAAATGAGAGGTGATTCATTCCTTCAACAAACCCTAAAAACTGTATGTCTGGCACTGTGCTAAGATTTGGAGCTAAAAAGATGACATGGTCCTGAAAACTAAAAGCTTCCAGTGTTGGAGCTTACAACCGAGTAGAGGATCTCATAAATCTTTCCCCTGCCTCTTTTTTTGTTGATTCCATGGGCTGAACACCATTTGACTTCCTAAAGAGCAGGATCTTAATGAAGCAACCAAAAGCACCAGAAGCAATTAAATTTAAAGTGAAAGCACTTAGTATGGAGAAGGACACCAAATCAATTTTCTAGTGTTCTTGAAAAAAGTGCATAACCTGAATTTAGTCATCAGGGAATAACAGAAAAAGCTAAACTGAGAGACAATCTATACAATACTTGCTAACTACCCTTCAAAAATATCAATAAAGATGAAAGAAAACAAGATGTTTAAAAAAAAAAACTAAGGACAATTAATAGGCACTTTTTTAACCTAGCATTATTGAGATTCATTCATGCTGAATATATCAGTACTACATTCATTTTTACTACTCTTAGTATTCTATCCAATGAATAAACAGTTTATCCATTTGTTGAGGGAAATTAAAGAGTTTCTAGTGTTCTCATTCATTTTTGTTGTTCAGTTGCAAGCCATGCTGTGAAGGTATTTCTTGTACATGTCTCCTAAGATAGAGGTCCCCCACCTTGGGCTGCACAGCAGGAGGTGGGTGGCAGTGAATGAGTGAAGTTTCATCTGTATTTACAGCTGCTCCCCATCCCTTTCATTACCACCTGAACTCTGCCCCCTGTCAGGTCAGGGGCAGCATTAGATTCTCACAGGGGCGTGAACCCTAACCCTAAAGTCAAGGCAGAATATCCTGAGATTGCTGCAAAATAGAAATAAAGAGCATAAGAAATGTAGTGTGCTTAAATCATACTGAAATCATCCCCTACCCATGGCCCATGGAAAACTTGTTTTCCCTGAAAACTCTCTGGTGCAGAAATAGTTGCAGACCACCGTCGTAAGATATATGAGTTTCTCCATATACTTAGGAATGAAACACTAAACCATGTTATTTGCATATGTTTCACTTTATTAGTGAAAATAAAATAAAACTAATGCAAAAATAGTTTCCAAAGTACTTGTAGCAATTTATTTTCCCACCAACAGAGCTTTCCATTTTTGTTTCCATTGCTCCACATTCTCGCTTCCACTTGGTATCATTAAACGTTTCATTTGTAGCCGTTAGATGGTTATGCAGGATGTCACTAGAGTCTACTTTGGATTTTGCTGATTACTAATGAAATGGAGTATCTTTTCATTTTTGTATTGATAATTAGAATTTCTTTTATGAAGTGCCCATTAAAGTCTTTCCAGTTTTCTGCTGGGTTGCTGTCTTGGTCTTTTTCCTATTGATGCAATGGCTTTCTTTATACAGTCCACATAGTAACCCTTTATTGTTTATATGTGTAGCAAATATCTTCTCCCAGTTTGTGACTTTTAGTTTCTTTCTCTTTATAGTGACTTTGGATGAATATTAACTTAATTTTAAGACGATTTTAGTCAGACTTTTCCTTTATTGTTTTTAACATTTTACGTTTGGGAAATTCTTTCTACACCAATAGCTTATTCTGTCTCCTTCAGAGTATTCTCTGTTAATTTTGGCCTTTTATGTTTAGGTCTTTAATCTAGTTGAATTGAATTTTTATATTTGGTTTGCTTTTTATATTTGGCATAAGGTAAGGGATCTGACTTTTTCTTTTTCATAGAAAAAATAAGTTGGCACAGGGTTATTTATTAAAAAGCTGGACTCCTCATGCTGATTTGAAATTCCACCTCTGACATTTAGCAGATGTCCGTATTTATGTGTCTGGGCTCTCCATGGTTTTCTTTTGGTCTGTCTATATCTCCACGCCAATCCCACCCTGTCTTAGTTACCAAAGTTTTATAATGCTTGATATATGAGAGGCCCAGTCTGCCCACATTTCCCGTGGCTTCATAAGTCATTGCACTACCATGTATATTTTATATTCAGCTTTTGATGTTCCACCAAAAAAGAGAATATTTTGAGAGGAATTACACATCCATTTTAGGAGAATTGAAACATTTATGATATTGAGGCCTCCCATCCATAAACATGGTATATTCTTCCATTTATTTGAATCTTTTTCAATGTTTTAAATAAATTTTTATAATTTTCTCCAGAAGGACCGTATACATTTTTATTAGGTTATACATTTATTCTTGTACATTTTTTCTTTAGGTACTCTATATTTTTTGAAGTTATTGTAAATTATATTTTTTAAGTATCATTTTCTTATAGTATGTTACTGGTGAATAGAAAGACTGATTTTGTGTATTGACTTTACATACATACAGCCAACCTTGATCCACTCCCTAATTTTAATAATTTATATTATTTTTGACTTTCTATATTCTCAATCATATCATTTCCCAATAAAGATATTATTTTTTTCTTCCTTTCCAATTCTTATACTTCAAGTATAGTTTCTTGTCTTATTCCACTGACAGGTCTTCTATTAATAATACAGTGTTGAAAGATGTTCTTTTGTTGTTGTTTAATGTTTTTGTTTCTGATTGTAAAAAGAATTTTTCAATGTTTTTTCATTAGTATTTCTGAATCTTTTAAAATGATCATATTTTTTCAATGAGCTCTTATTGTGGTAAATTATATTCATTAATTTACTAATGTTAAACCAGTATTACATTCCTGGGACACAGCTATCTTGGTCATGATGGGTTATTCTTTTTATACATTCTGAGTTTTTGTTAAGATTTTGTTAAGATTTTTATATCTTTGTTCATAGATGAGATTAGGCCTATAGTTATCCTATCTTGTACTACCATTGTCAAATTTTAATATCAAATTTATGTAAACCTTATGAAAAGAGTTGAGGGACAAAGAATTCCTTCTTCTTCTATGAGAATGGAAGTGTTAGTCACTCAGTCATGCCTGATTCTCTGCAGCCCCATGGACTGCAGCCTCCAGGCTCCTCCGTCCACGAGATTTCCCAGGCAAGAATGCTGAAGTGGGTTGCCGTTCCACTGAACTGAACTGAACTGAAAAAAAAGTCTTGCCATAGGGTAGAGTTTCCAATCTGGAAGAACCTGTGTTTAGCTTTTTTGATCTGTACTAATTTGTATTCTTGGAGAAGGCGATGGCACCCCCTTCCAGTACTCTTGCCTGGAAAATCCCATGGACAGAGGAGCCTGGTGGGCTGCAGTCCATGGGGTCTCTGGGAGTCGGACACAACTGAGTGACTTTACTTGGACTTTTCACTTTCATGCATTGGAGAAGGAAATGGCAACCCACTCCAGCATTCTTGCCTAGAGAATCCCAGGGACGGGGAAGCCTGGTGGGCTGCTGTCTATGGGGTCGCACAGAGTCGGGCACGACTGTGCAACTTCACTTTCACTTTTCACTTTCATGCATTGGAGAAGGAAATGGCAACCCACTCTAGAATCCTTGCCTGGAGGATCCCAGGGAGGGGGGAGCCTTGTGGGCTGCTGTCTATGAGGTCGCACAGAGTCGGACACGACTGAAGCGACTTAGCAGCAACAGCAGCAGCAATTTGTATTCTAATTCAGTATTTCTAGTGTTATTTCAACAATTTCCTTTCTAATTCTTTAGATTTATTTTAGGAATCTTTTCCTGATTTCTTAAAATAAATGATTAGCTCATTAAATTTCAATCTGTTTTTTAAACACTAAGGGTTAAAATTTCTGTCTAAGTCAGTTCAGGTTTAATTGAATTTTAGTCAATTCAGGACTAAAATTACCATGTCCTGTGACCTTGTTAACCTATTTCTGGGATACTATCCACAAGAAATAAGTAGAAGATAAAAAGAATTAGCCAGTATATTAAAAGTTTTATACACATAGATAAAAGCACACTGCATATTTATGATGGTGAAAAAAAATAGAAATAAACTTGGATTCCAACAATAGAAGAGTGGTTAAGTAGCTATGACACAGCTGCATGATAGCATATTATGCAGTCATTAGAATCATCTATAAAGAATTTGTGATAACACTATTAAGTTATTATCATAATGATATGTGAATAATGCAGAATATGCACTATGATTTTAATTACTATAAAAACAACTATAGAAAAAATTCTAAAAGGAAGTCATTCTAAATGGTAACATTAGTTGGTGAAATTTCGATTTCCCCTTTCCATTCTACCTTTTTGTGTTTTTCATATTTCCTGCAATATCCATATACATTTTTTATAATTAGACAGGGAAAATAAAGCTACAGACTAACGGTAGATTGTTAACTAGTGTTTGGTTGTGTATAATTAGTCTTTCACTCGTGTCATTTAATTTTGGCTGCACTGGGTCTGCACTGCTGCCTGTAGGTTTCTCTGGTTGAGGTGAGCAGGCGCTCCGGTGCTGGCTTGTGTGCTGGCTTCTCTTGTTGTAGGGCACAGGCTCTAGGGCACGCGGGCGTCAGTAGCTGTGGCAGGTGGGCTCTGGAGCAGAGGCCCAGTTGTGGCACATGAGCTTAGTTGTGCCACTAAGTAGTGTGCACTGTGGCATGTGGCAGGGGATTGCCAACCACTGGACCACCAGACAAGTCCCCCATTTTATTGTTTACTTGGCATTTTAAAATATCAAAAGTATAAAGCCATTTAAAATATGTGATATAGATGTATAAAGTGAAAATTAATGTTTCAAATAGATGCTTTATTGCAGTTTATATCTCACAGGTAAAGTACTGATGGAAGGGAACCAGTGCATTGCTTCCGTGGTTTCCGGTCATCTAAGCCTCTGGACTAAACCAAGAGCCACTGGATCTTCAGCCCACATGTGACAGAGTTGCCAAGGAAACGAAGAAGGAGTGATTCAGACCCATCGCAGTAAGTGAAATTGTTCCTGTAACCCTAGGAAATCTTCAGCCCCAGGGAGAAAAGAAAAAGATTACATTTTAAACAAATTAAAACCTTTTGTTTCTTTTTATTTTGTTTTAATTGAAGTGTAGTTGGTTTATAATTTTGTGTTAGTGTCTGGTGTATAGCCAAGTGATTCAGTTGTACATATACATATATATTCTTTTCTATTATGGTTTAATATATGGATGTTAAATACTTGTGCTGACCTGTGCAATACAACCTTGTTGTTTATCCATTCTAGATTGTCTATAATGGTTTGCATCTGCTAGTCCCAAATTCTCAATTCCCACCCCCTCCTTGGCAACTGCAAGTCTGTTCTCTGTGGCTGTGAGTCTATTTCTGTTTTGTAGATAGGCTCACTTGTGTCATATTTACATTCCACATATAAGTGATATCACATGGTATTTGTCTTTTTCTTTATGACTTACTTTGCTAGCATGATCATGACTAGGTCCATCCATGTATCAGCAGAATGCATTATTTCATTCTTTATTATCCCTGAGTAATATTCTATTGTGTATATATATATCTTCTTTAGAAAAAGATTACTTTAAATTATTACTTTAAATTACATGGTAATTAAAAATTTGGACAGGGTAGATTACTTATCCCCCCGGCTGCTACTTCCATCATTGACTGATCCAACTCTTAAGGTTATTAGCTATCCAGGAAGGTCAACTGGGATAATTAACCTCAAGTTAATTTGAGGTTAATTTGCTTAACAGTTAAGATATTTGCCTTCCTAATTGAAATATTTAACCTTGAAGAAAACATCTTGCATGTTTGGCTGAAAATAATCACAACTTGCTTTTTGATCTACTCATCGTTTATGTAACAACCAACCCTTGGTTATCTGTGGCAACTTTAATCAATTAAAACTCTTGTTTTCCAAGTTTATTAAGCTAAGTAGATAATAAAATCAATGTTGAGGATACTTTCTATCTCCTTGTTCATTTTGTTGCCTAATGCAGCTTGCAGTCTCAAATATTCTTTAATGATCTCCCCAAACATAGAGTTTTTATAGTGAAAATAATAGGGCAAGATAAATATAACAATCTAGAGCAATTCATTTTAAGCTGGTACTTTCTTTACATGAACATGAAAGTTGTTGACCATTCTCCATCATGAATGACTGGAAAAGTCCTGAGTAGGGGACAAGATGAGGATGTAATGAAATATCCAACTCTTTTAACTCAGTTCTCCCTAATACACTTTATAATTTAGCTTCAGTTTCCAAGATGGCAGAATCAGTGTTATTCAAATGTAAGGACCAACACAATTTCCAAGCCACATATAAAATGTATATAAAGATTGTATACATAAAAGTATATAAAGATTATGTACTGTTTTTGATTGTATTCTCTTAGTCTCTTCCAATAAAGTGGATGATTATAAATAACTACAGTTGACCAAGTGACAGTCTACCTAGAACTGTTTGCTGTTCTACATCCTTAATTATCAGGTGGTAGTCCCATTCCCAGGTGGCTCTGGGCTTTCCAGCTGGTCCTAGTGGTAAAAGAACCTGCCTGCCGGTGCAGGAGAAGTAAGAGATGCAGGTTTGATCCCTGGGTCAGGAAGATCCCCTGGAGAAGGAAATGGAAACCCACTCCAGTATTCTTGGAGCCTGGAGAATCCCATGGACAGAGGGACCGGTGGGCTATGGTCCATAGCAGTGCAGAGTCGGATATGACCAGAGAGACTTAGCATGCATGCAGTCCTCGTTCACTTTGAGCTAGAAATGACTGTTAGTCCTTTTTATTTTCTTCTTTTTTCTTTAGAATCATAAGTACCATTGTTCTATCTCAATATTTAAATAAGAATATGATTTTCAAGTGAGAACTAGAGTTACACAATAGAACTTGCATCACACATGTCCGAAGGGGCCATGGTTGAGCCAGTGGTTTTGAGGGTGAATGGAAAAATGGGGGCAGTGACAAGGGAAATACTAGAAATATCAGTTCAATATCAGTTCAGTTCAGTCACTCAGTTGTGTTTGACTCTTTGCGACCCCATGGACTGCAGCATGCCAGGCTTCCCTGTCCGTCAGCAATGCCGGGAGCTTGCTCAAACTCATGTCCATTGAGTTGGTGATGACATCCAACCGACTTATCCTCTGTTATCCCCTTCCCCTCCTACCTTCAATCTTTACCAGCATCAAGGTCTTTTCTAATGAGTCAGTTCTTCATATCAAGTGGCCAAAGTATTGGAGTTTCAGCTTCAGCATCAGTCCTTCCAATGAATATTCAGGGTGGATTTCCTTTAGGATTGACTGGTTGGATCTCCTGTCCGAGTGAGTCTCAAGAGTCTTCTCCAACACCACAGTTCAAAAGCATCAATTCTTTGGCGCTCAGCTTTCTTTTATGGTCCAACTCTCACATCCATGTGTGACTACTGGAAAAAACAATAGCTTTGACTATATGAACCTTTGTTGGCAAAGTCTCTGCTTTTTTAATATATTGTCTAAGTTTGTCATAGATTTTCTTCCAAGGAGCAAGCATCTTTTAATTTCATGGCTGCAGTCACCCCTGCATTGATTTTGAAGCCCTAGAAAATATAGTGACAATATACTGACTGATAATGGCTTTCTGGCAGAAGGCAACCCTAAAGATTATTTATTACACACATTTTAGAAAATGAAGCAGCTATAACTCAGAAACATCAAGTACCTCACCCAACATTATCCAGCTAGTTGGAATCCTAATTGTCAGTGTAGTGGTTTCCTATTTACACCCTACTTCCTGTCTCTCTGCACCTGGACAGGGGAGGGTGTTTCTAGCACATGAAGACAGCCATGCTGTCCAATTTTCCAGCATATCTGGTAGGGATGACCGAAGGCCTCTTCCCTTCCAGATCAGGAATCATGAAAGAAAAAATGGTGGAAAAACTTTCTGAGAATCCTTTTACCTGTCTCCTTTCAACAAGGGTAGAAATGTCAGCATTCAGTTGCAGCAGGTAAGTACTGGACTCTCACGTGACATAATTTCTACTTGAAGAGCACATAGAGTGGCAGCAGAAAGTGAGTGTACACCCCCTGATTTGCTCATTGTCTATCCCAGAACTTCTCCACTCTGCTCCGATCCTTCTTTCATCTCACCATTTTCCATTCTATTGAAATAAGGGATGTCAAAGTGCTTTATGAATTTTACAAAATACTGACTGTGCAGCATCCTTCCCAGAGACTCAGGGGATGAGGTTGATTTCATTGGTGGAGCCTCCAAACGCTGGATATTTTTAAACAGAAGAGAATGTGCGAGAAGTTTCACCCTTTCTGCAGCACTGTTGGATTTGAATGGGGAGCTGCTTCTTTAAAAGGGTCATTGATGAAGATTCCTTGGAATGCAATCATTAAACATTTATTGAGTATCTACAATGTGATATCTACATTAAACATTTATTGAGTAATTACAATATATCTACTGTGTGCTGCAGTCCATGGAGTCGCAAAGGGTCAGACATGACTGAGCGACTGAATTGAACTGAAGAATGTGATACCCAGTAGGCGAAGAGGAAGACATCTATAAGGCACAATACATTTTTACAAATGGGAACGATACAAAGAATTATTACATATCATGATAATTTCCATAAGGGGGACCCTAAGCATTATGGCAGCAAGGCAAATTGGGTGTTTAAATAATAATGAGATCAGAAGTAAAGAACAGCCTCCTGGAAATGTTGACAGCAGCTAAGTTTTGAATGAAAAATAGGGATGAGCCATTCAGAGCAGAAGTAGGGAAGGTATTTCAGGCAGTAGGAGCAGCTCTGATAGGCGAAGAGGAAGACATCTATAAGGCACAATACATTTTTACAAATGGGAACGATACAAAGAATTATTACATATCATGATAATTTCCATAAGGGGGACCCTAAGCATTATGGCAGCAAGGCAAATTGGGTGTTTAAATAATAATGAGATCAGAAGTAAAGAACAGCCTCCTGGAAATGTTGACGGCAGCTAAGTTTTGAATGAAAAATAGGGATGAGCCATTCAGAGCAGAAGTAGGGAAGGTATTTCAGGCAGTAGGACAGCTCTGCAGAAGCACAGAGTATGAGCAGAGCCCTGCTGATCAGGAAACAAGTAATTGTCACAGTAGAGCAGAGGACACACCAGGAGGTGGGTAAGCTGTGAGACTTGAGGGAAAAACTTGGACTAGGGTATGAATGTCTGCTGAACTAAGAAACTGAAAACTAAAATGAAAGTCTTGGTCACTCAGTTGTGTCCAACTCTTGGCAACCCCATGGCCTGTAGCCACCAGGCTCCTCTGTCCATGGCATTCTCCAGGCAAGAATACTGGATGTGGGTTGCCATTCCCTTCTCCAGGGGGTCTTCCCAACTGAGGGATTGAACCTGGGTCTCCTGCATTGCAGGCAGATTCTTTACTGTCTGAGCCATCAGGAAAGCCTGAAAAGTGTCTTAAATGCAATAAGGAAAATGGAGGCATTTTGAGAACTTGATCAGATTACATTTTTAAAACTTGTGTTTACCTTTGCACTTAAAAAAAAGCTTTTTTATTGTAGTAAAATATATGTAACATAAAATTTGACATTTTAACCACTTCTAAGTGTACAATTCAGTGGCATTAATTCCATTCACAATGTTGTACAATCATCAGCACTGCCTGTTTCTAAAACTTCTCCATCACCCCAATCAGAAACACTGTACCCATGAAACAGTGGTTCTCCCTTCCTTTCCCTGGCCCCTGGTAACCTCTAGCCTACTCTCTAGCTCTGAGAATTTGCCTATTCTAGTATGTCATCTAAGTGGAATCGTACAATATTTGTCCTTTTATCTCTGGCTTATTTCACTTAGTGTAGTGTTTTTAAGTTTCACCTTCATTGTAGCGATATAGCAGAACTTCATCCTTTGTTATGGCTGAATCATATTCCATTGTATGTATTTGCCACATCCCATTTATCCATTCATTTGTTGGTGGCATTTGGGTTGTTCCCACTTTTTGGCTGTTGTGAATAATACTGCTGTGAACATTGGTGCACGAGTATCTGAGTCTCTGCTTTCAAGCTGCAGTTCTTTTGATTATATACCTACAGTCGAATTGCTGGGTCAGATGGTAATTGCGTGTTTAGTGTTTGAGGAACCACCAAACTGTTTTCCACAGTACCTTCACCATTTTACATTCCCACCAGAAATGTGGGAGGAATCCAATTTCTGCATATCCTTGCTGACACTTGTTATTTTCCATTAAAAAAAAAAAGCTATCCTAGTAAGTGTGAAGTGGTACAGATTTATATTTTTAAAGGAGCACTCAGGAAAGAGTATGGAGGATGGACTGACAAAGGAAAATCCATCAGGCAGAGAAAACAGTGGAGAGACGGTTGCTGGGGAATGGATTTTCTGAGCACTAGTCCAAGAGAATAGCCTGGGCAGGAAGGGTCTGGAGAGGGAGAGACATATTATGACACATTCAGAAGAGAGAATCTCTAAGATTTACTCTTGTTCATGAGGAAGAGTAGGAATTTAAGAAGCATCCAAATTTTCTGACTTAGACCTGGATGGAGGATGGTATTTCACTCACTGATACTGAGGGAAATATGATGAATTCAGTTTTGGCTACAAGGAGAATGTGACATTTATGGGAATCTTTAAGTAGGCAGTTGGATATAAGGGTCTGGAACTCAGGCTTGAGGCGTGGCCTGGAGATGGAGATTCAGACACTGTTAATGTATAAAGAACAAGAGCAGTGACTGGCATGGATGCAGGTATGGGTGCAGGAAAGATGGGGGAGGCTCAGAGAAGAGGGTCGCCTACCCAAAATGTGAAGAGATGGGGCTGTAAAATGAGCGTAGTATCTCAGAAGGGAAAGGAAGAAAGTTTCAAAAAGGAGAAAGGCATGGAAAGCAAACTGGAGGAGTGTTTTGACTGTATTTGCTTCCAATTTCATTTGTTTTTGCTTGATTTATGAGGAGGGCCTACATTTCATTCAAAATACAGTGAAAGTAGTTTTCAAGGAAACCTCCACTGTGTTTTGAAAAAGTTATATTACTTAGTATAAGAAGCTATACTTAAAAAAATGCATCTAAGTAATTAATGTGAATGTTATTAATATCAGTAAGCTTATTAAAATTCATAAGTAAAAATATCTTTACTATAGACCAAATGCCAGCATGGAGAAAACATACAAAGAGCAAATTTACTAATTGTCTAGATTCATGTTGCAAAGGAATGAACTGTTTGACTGATGAGATCGTGCCTTTTTTCTGTTCTGCACAGGACCGTTAAAGTGTATTTTGATTTCTTAAGTACAATCGGTTTGGATTTCATCAAGGAGGCAAATTTAGCCAGTGAGTTAATTTGCTAAGATATATATAATCAAAGCAAAAGCATGATTTAAAACAGTTAAACTTTACCTTTTGAAATTGAAGTAATATATATTTATATATGGGGCTTTCCTGGTGGCTCAGCAGTAAAGAATCTGCCTGCAATGCAGGAGACCTGGGTTCGATCCCTGAGTCAGGAAGACCCCCTGGATGGGGCATGGCAACCCACTCCAGGATTCTTGCCTGGAGAATCCCAAATTCATGTTGCAAAGGAATGAACTGTTTGACTGATGAGATCGTGCCTTTTTTCTGTTCTGCACAGGACCGTTAAAGTGTATTTTGATTTCTTAAGTACAATCGGTTTGGATTTCATCAAGGAGGCAAATTTAGCCAGTGAGTTAATTTGCTAAGATATATATAATCAAAGCAAAAGCATGATTTAAAACAGTTAAACTTTACCTTTTGAAATTGAAGTAATATATATTTATATATGGGGCTTTCCTGGTGGCTCAGCAGTAAAGAATCTGCCTGCAATGCAGGAGACCTGGGTTCGATCCCTGAGTCAGGAAGACCCCCTGGATGGGGCATGGCAACCCACTCCAGGATTCTTGCCTGGAGAATCCCATGGACAGAGGAGCCTGGCGGGCTGCAATCCATAGACTGCACAGAGCAGGATATGACTGAAGCAACTAAGCAGCAGTGTATCTATATATGGGGATTCCCAGGTGGCTTAGTGGTGAAGAATCCATTTGCCAATGCAGGAGACATGGGTTCAATCCATGGATCTGAAAAATCCCCTGGAGAAGGAAATGGCAAGCTACTCCAGTATTCTTGCCTGGGAAATCCCATGGACAGAGTAGTCTGGTGGGCTACAGTCCACGAGGTCACAAAGAGTCGGACATAACTGAGCAACTGAAAACACATGCATATGTGTATATAATTCCAGGTCATTAGGAAGAAAATCATTCATCCTGTATCATTATTTTCTCCTTTAATCCTTAGGTGTGAAGTCAGGCAGAAAAGAGAGGGAAAAAAAGAAAGCTGACTTAATCTAACACTCTCTATTCCTTCAAAAAGGCTGTTTAATTTTATACCACAGAGCAGGCTGATAATGAGAGAGGCATAGAGGAAGGCACATGAGCCTACATACAATAAGCTTCACTGGCCTCTTGTTAGGTCTATGACCTCAAGCAGTAACCTATTGGGCCTCAATTCCTTCATCTTTAAAATGGGGAGAGTAATAACTACATGGAAATCAGTTCTGAGATGTGAAGAACTGACTCATTGGCAAAGACTCTGATGCTGGGAATGATTGAAGGCAGGAGAAGGGAACGACAGAGGATGGCATCACCGACTCAATGGACATAAGATTAAGTAAACTCTGGGAGTTGGTGATGGACAGGGAGGACTGGTGTGCTGCAGTCCGTGGAGTCACAAAGAATCTGACATGACTGAGTGACTGAACTGAACTGAATAACTACATGATTCTTAAATAGGGTCAGAATCAAATAACACATGTGAAAATACTTTTGATAAAGTGTCATCACTGGGTCTCCTGCATTGCAGGCAGATTCTTTACTGTCTGAGCCATCAGGAAAGCCTGAAAAGTGTCTTAATTGCAATAAGGAAAATGGAGGCATTTTGAGAACTTGATCAGATTACATTTTTAAAACTTGTGTTTACCTTTGCACTTTTAAAAAAGCTTTTTTATTGTCATAAAATATATGTAACATAAAATTTGACATTTTAACCACTTCTGAGTGTACAATTCAGTGGCATTAATTCCATTCACAATGTTGTACAATCATCAGCACTGCCTGTTTCTAAAACTTCTCCATCACCTCAGTCAGAAACACTGTACCCATGAAACAGTGGTTCTCCCTTCCTTTCCCTGGCTCCTGGTAACCTCTAGCCTACTCTCTAGCTCTGAGAATTTGCCTATTCTAGATATGTCATCTAAGTGGAATCATACAATATTTGTCCTTTTATCTCTGGCTTATTTCACTTAGTGTAGTGTTTTTAAGTTTCACCTTCATTGTAGCGATATAGCAGAACTTCATCCTTTTTTATGGCTGAATCATATTCTATTGTATGTATTTGCCACATCCTATTTATCCATTCATTTGTTGGTGGCATTTGAGTTGTTCCCACTTTTTGGCTGTTGTGAATAACACTGCTGTGAACATTGGTGCACGAGTATCTGAGTCTCTGCTTTCAAGTTGCAGTTCTTTTGATTATATACCTATAAGTCGAATTGCTGGGTCAGATGGTAATTGCTGTTTAGTGTTTAGTGTTTGAGGAACCCCCAAACTGTTTTCCACAGTACCTTCACCATTTTACATTCCCACCAGAAATGTGTGAGGAATCCAATTTCTGCATACCCTTGCTGACACTTGTTATTTTCCATTAAAAAAAAAAAGCTATCCTAGTAAGTGTGAAGTGGTACAGATTTATATTTTTAAATGAGCACTCAGGAAAGAGAGCAGTTCTTTTGATTATATACCTATAAGTCGAATTGCTGGGTCAGATGGTAATTGCTGTTTAGTGTTTAGTGTTTGAGGAACCCCCAAACTGTTTTCCACAGTACCTTCACCATTTTACATTCCCACCAGAAATGTGTGAGGAATCCAATTTCTGCATACCCTTGCTGACACTTGTTATTTTCCATTAAAAAAAAAAAGCTATCCTAGTAAGTGTGAAGTGGTACAGATTTATATTTTTAAATGAGCACTCAGGAAAGAGTATGGAGGATGACTGACGGAGGAAAATCCATCAGGCAGAGAAAACAGTGGAGAGACAGTTGCTGGGGAATGGATTTTCTGAGCACTGGTCCAAGAGAATAGCCTGGGCAGGAAGGGTCTGGAGAGGGAGGGACATATTATGACACATTTAGAAGAGGGAATCTCTAAAATTTATTCTTGTTCATGAGGAAGAGTAGGAATTTAAGAAGTATCCAAATTTTCTGACTTGGACCTGGATGGCGGATGGTATTTCATTCACTGATATCGAAGGGAAGATGATGAATTCAATTTTGGCTACAAGGAGAATGTGACATTTATAGGAATCTTAAAGTAGGCAGTTGGATATAAGGGTCTGGAACTCAGGATTGAGGCGTGGCCTGGAGATGGAGATTCAGATACCGATAATGTATAAAGAACAAGAGCAGTGACTGGCATGGATGCAGGTATGGGTGCAGGAAAGATGGGGGAGGCTCAGGGAGGAGGGGCGCCTACCCAAAATGTGAGGAGATGGGGCTGTAAAATGAGCATAGTATCTCAGAAGGGAAAGGAAGAAAGTTTCAAAAAGGAGAAAGGCATGGAAAGCAAACTGGAGGAGTGTTTTGACCGTATTTGCTTCCAATTTCATTTGTTTTTGCTTGATTTATGAGGAGGGCCTACATTTCATTCAAAATGCAGTGAAAGTAGTTTTCAAGGAAACCTCCACTGTGTTTTGAAAACGTTATATTACTTAGTATAAGAAGCTACACTAAAAAATGCATCTAAGTAATTAACGTGAATGTTATTAATATCAGTGAGCTTATTAAAATTCATAAGTAAAAATATCTTTACTATAGACCAAATGCCAGCAGAAACCTCCACTGTGTTTTGAAAACGTTATATTACTTAGTATAAGAAGCTACACTAAAAAATGCATCTAAGTAATTAACGTGAATGTTATTAATATCAGTGAGCTTATTAAAATTCATAAGTAAAAATATCTTTACTATAGACCAAATGCCAGCATGGAGAAAACATACAAAGAGCAAATTTACTAATTGTCTAGGTTCATGTTGCAAAGGAATGAACTGTTTGACTAATGAGATCGTGCCTTTTTTCTGTTCTGCACAGGACCGTTAAAGTATATTTTGATTTCTTAAGTACAGTTGGTTTGGATTTCATCAAGGAGGCAAATTTAGCCAGTGAGTTAATTTGCTAAGATATGTATAATCAAAGCAAAAGCATGATTTAAAACAGTTAAACTTTACCTTTTGAAATTGAAGTAATATATATCTATATATGGGGCTTTCCTGGTGGCTCAGCAGTAAAGAATCTGCCTGCAGTGCAAGAGGCCCAGGTTCGATCCCTGAGTCAGGAAGATCCCCTGGATGGGGCATGGCACCCACTCCAGTATTCTTGCCTGGAGAATCCCATGGACAGAGGAGCCTGGCAGGCTGCAATCCATAGGACTGCACAGAGCAGGACATGACTGAAGCAACTAAGCAGCAGTGTATCTATATATGGGGATTCCCAGGTGGCTTAGTGGTAAAGAATCCATTGCCAATGCAGGAGACATGGGTTCAATCCATGGATCTGAAAAATCCCCTGGAGCAGGAAATGGCAAGCTACTCCAGTATTCTTGCCTTGGAAATCCCATGGACAGAGGAGTCTGGTTCACGAGGTCACAAAGAGTCGGACATAACTGAGCAACTGAGAACACATGCATATGTATATATAATTCCAGGTCATTAGGAAGAAAATCGTTCATCCTGTATCATTATTTTCTACTTTAATCCTTAGGTGTGAAGTCAGGCAGAAAAGAGAGGGAAAAAAAAGAAAGCTGACTTATTCTAACACTCTCTATTCCTTCAAAAAGGCTGTTTAATTTTATACCACAGAGCAGGCTGATAATGAGAGAGGCACAGAGGAAGGCACATGAGCCTACAGAGAATAAGCTTCACTGGCCTCTTGTTAGGTCTATGACCTCGAGCAGTAACCTTATTGGGCCTCAATTCCTTCATCTTTAAAATGGGGAGAGCAATAACTACATGGAAATCAGTCCTGAGATGTGAAGAACTGACTCATTGGCAAAGACCCTGATGCTGGGAATGATTGAAGGCAGGAGAAGGGGACGACAGAGGATGGCATCACCGACTCAATGGACATAAGACTGAGTAAACTCCGGGAGTTGGTGATGGACAGGGAGGACTGGTGTGCTGCAGTCCATGGGGTCGCAGAGTCTGACATGACTGAGCGACTGAACTGAACTGAATACCTACATGATTCTTAAATGGGGTCAGAATCAAATAACACATGTGAAAATACTTTTGATAAAGTGTCATTAAAGCTATTTATTTAGACAGTGATAAGGAAAAACATCCTTTGATTAAGCTTTTGTCTTAGTGGTCCTATTTTATTTGGA
>SJXQ01007988.1:173190-271019 GCA_006408695.1 Aepyceros melampus | reverse complement strand
AATGAACACGAACCAAGAACTTCCAAATGTACAAGCTGGATTTAGAAGAGGCAGAGGAACCAGTGAAGAGGAACTAAAGAGCCTCTTGATGAAGGTGCAAGAGAAGAATGAAAAAGCTGGCTTAAAACTCAACATTCGAAAAAGTAAGATCATGGCATCCAGTCCCATCACCTCATGGCAAATAGATGGGGAAACAAGTGAAGATAGTGACAGACTTTATTTTCTTGGGCTCCAAAATCACTGTGAATGGTGACTGCAACAATGAAATTAAGATGCTTGCTCCTGGGAAAAAAGCTATGAGAAATCTCGACAGCATATTAAAAAATCACTTTGCTGACAAAGGTCCACATTGTCAAAGCTATGGTTTTTCCAGTAGTCATGTACAGCTGTGAGAGATGAACCATAAAGAAGGCTTAATGCCAAAGAAATGATGCTTTCGAAGTGTGATTTTGAGAGGACTCTTGAGAGTCCCCTGGACTGCAAAGAGATCAAACCAGTCAATCCTAAAGGAAATCAACCCTGAATATTCATCGGAAGGACTGATGCTGAAGCTCCAATACTTTGGCCATTTGATGTGAAGAGCTCACTCATTGGAAAAGGCTCTAATGCTGGGAAAGATTAAGGGCCAGAGGAAAAAGGGATGATTAGAGGATGAGATGGTAGGATGGCATCACCGACTCAATGGACATGAGTTTGAGCAAACTGGGAAATAGTGAAGGACAGGAAGCCTGGTGTGCTTCAGGGCATGGGGTCACAGATTTGGACATGACTTAGTGACTGAACAGCAAAATGGTTTCTCTAATAGTACAGTGTACTGATTGACCTCCTCCCTCTATGGCTACTCTTTATCTTCCTTCATGGATTTTTTTTTTCTTCTTTCTGTTGAGTAAGATTGGTCCCTTCTAAATTTGGCTCTCATTTCTTTTCTTTCTCTTTCCTATATTTTCTACCTTGGTCATTTCAACCATTACTAGAACTTCAGCTATCAGAGCTTCCCAGGTGGTGCCAGTGGTAAAGAACCTGCCTGCCAATTCAAGAGACATAAAAGAAGCAAGTTCGATCCCTGAGTCGGGAAGAGCCCCTGGAAGAGGAAATGGCAACCTGCTCCATTACTCTTGCTGGAGAATCTCATGGACAGAGGAGCCTGGTGGGCTACAGTCCACGGGGTCACAAAGAGTCAGACATGACTGATGTGATGGCACGTAGCATAGCATGGCAGCTATCATCTATCTGTCCCAAACTCTAAATTTTATATATTCTAATATCAATCTCTAATGAGTTCTATACTTAAGTTTCTAATTGCTTCTTAGATAGATCTTCTTGTATAACACAAAAGTATATGAATGAGAAACCTAAAAAATTAACCTCATCTCTTTCAAAAATCTCCTAATACTCCTGTATTTCCCATTTAATTTGGGGTTACTATCATCTCTCTGGCATAGCAAGAAAGACCTTTATAATTCAGCCTCTGCTTCTCCTCCAGTCTTCTGTCTAGCCTCTGTAACCTTCACACTGTATGCTAAAGCTATAGGACTATCTGAAATTCTCAAATTATGCAGTGCTTCCTCTTACCTCTGGGAGTTTTCATATGCAAATATCTTGTTCTGGGATGTTTTTCCTCCTCTTACTTGGCTAACACACATTTATTCAGCTCTCGTTTTCACTGTCACTTCTCTGATAAACATTCCCTGATGCCTGAAGTCTGGGCTAAATTCTCCTTCTTGCTCAACACAGTGACTGAAATATGTTGACATTCAATGACTATTTTGAATGACTGTATAAATGAAGGTACTTTCTAGGTATTATAGATGAAAACTGGTTAGGCTTCTTAAGATGAAAAAAGTCAAGTTTCAAGTCTAAAGAATTTATAGTAAGGTGGCCAGCAGGGAAAGAGGATTTGTCATATTTGGATACTGATTTAAGTATCATAATCCTCTCTTTTTCAATTATTCAAAGGAACCACTGTATTTTAGGAAGAAAATAGCCATTTCATATTTAACAGTAGCATGGTGAGAGATAATGATTCCAAGATAAAATAATTATCTGTGAATTCCAGTCTCAAATCATTCAGCCAGTTGCCAAATGATGAAAGAAAGAGTGTTAACTGGGAAATGCTTTAAGAACATACTTTATAGTTACAGAAATGAGCAGACGCCCCAAAATACATGGGATCTTAAACAATAATTGTTAACATTGGCCTTTGTAAAAAAAAATCTGCATAATAAATTATTTATGTAGCCTACTGTAACACTGATAAGTGAGTCAACACAAAAAATAATGCTGATCATTACTAAAAATACAGATATTAAAAAATATGGTTTGCTTCTTTTATATCTACAACTCTGTATAATTTCTACACAGAGAAAGCAAATATTTGAACTTTCTCTGGACAGTCAATCTTCCACAAGGTTGCTGACATACTAAACTTGGTTAACTGAATTAAATGTCCCACTTACCCCCACAAACACAGCACACAAATCATGATGCTATTTTTGAACTTTAGACATCAATCTTTCATATGACTTTCCTGTTTGCTTTGAAAAAGAGGACATAATATTTCTCTTGTACAGAAATTAATCTTTAGAAAAAAATTTTATGTGTTAGATACCTAAAGATAAGTTTAATAATCTGGAGATTAATATATGCCAGTATCATTTCAATAGGAGATTACAATATATAGCATTCGTTTTTGTTTTTTTGTACATGGGAAAACTGGGGGTACTCATTCCTTCCACTAAATCAAATGAATATTGTATTAATATTTGATGTCTTTGAACTAAGGTGAGAAGTTACTTATTTTCTTTACAGGGATGCCTCTTCACATTTCTTGACATATTATTAAATGCATGGATTCTCAAAAGGCAGCCCTTTTCATCTTGTATAACCATAAGCTACATAGTTTTTCCTTATGCCAAATGAAAACTTGTTTCATTCCAATTTTTAGTTAGTAACCCAAGTTCTGCCTTCCGAAGCTATGCAGATTAAATCCTCCCTGATGGCTCAGAAGGTAAAGACTGCCTGCAGTGGAAGAGACCTGGGTTTGATCCCTGGGTTGGGAAGATTCCCTGGAGAAGCAAACGGCTACCCATTCCAGTACTCTTGCCTGAAGAATTCCATGGACAGAGGAGCCTGATGGGTTACAGTCCATAGGGTCACAGAGTCGGTAGGACTGAGCGACTAACACTTTTACTTTCACAAAGCTTTTCCTTATGCTGATTGAGAACAGTTCACTCTAATTTCAATTAGCTAGTGACCCAAGCTCTGCCTCCTGAAACTATGCAGATTAAGTCTAATTTCCATTTCCCAGGGAAAGTCTTCAAATGTCTTAAGAACATTATTATTTCCTAAAATCTTTTTTTTTCAAGCTAAACAGTTAACAACTCTGATTAGTCAGAATTTCTCTTAAAATAGAGATTATAAATCTCACAAATATATTTAACATACTTCCATCCTTGATCTTGATCTTATACAAGTGAATCTGTAAAGTAAGAACTCCTACTTCATAGAAATTGCTATTAGTGTCATTTCCTCTGTTTTTTCCCTTAAACACTAGTATATAAATTCCTAGAGAGAAATACCCACACATTCCTCATCTTTATATTTCCAGAACCCACCACTATGCTGAACATGGTAATACTTATTAAAAAATGCCTCAAGAATGAATAAACAAGTGAGCCTAAGTTCAAAACCTACTCTCTTAATTTAACCTTGTTAATTGTGGCTCGTAATTCTACCTGCCAGGCTCTTTTTGATTCCTGACAGCATCCAATACCGTAGGTAACACTTTCAGCTTTACATTATCTGAATATTTGATAGATTTCATCCAAATCACTAATAAAGACTTTGAACATGACAGGGTCAAACACAAATCCTATGCCTCATCAATGGAGACATCTCTAGAGCTTATTCTAGGTTATATTGTTTAACAGTTTCTATATCCACTGAACCTGTTAACTGATTACTATTTCGCCTATATTTTCAGCCCTGTTTGTGAGCATATAATGAAATGTTCTATCAAATGCCTATCTGGACAAACCAGAGTTTGAACCATAGATCTGACTCTTAGGCTTATGACTTAAGCAAATTATTTAATTTCTCTCAGCATCATTTTATCAGCTGTATTAGAAGGAATAATCCTTTCTCATCAATTTACTGTAAGAATAAGTGAGAAAAGATTATCTACAGTGGCAAGCCCTGGTTCTGGTACATACATAAGGTTGGACACATAGTAGCTGTTGATCTTTTTTGCTAAATTTGACACACGATTTATTATATTCTCTGATTAATTTGAAATTATACTAAGAATCATGGAACTATGGTCTCAGATATTATATACATCATAACTCAAGCAATTAGCCTGATACATCTTATTTTAAGGGAACCTATTCTGATTGCTAAGAAACATTATTTATGTTTCATTGGAAATCAAATTCAACCTGTCTCTTACATTCTATTTTCCTTTTTAAAACCTGGTATGACACTTTGTTGTTTTCCATCCTGTGACAAATTTCATATTTTCATGATTTTGCAGGTCACTAAACCTGGTGGCTCAGAGGTTAAAGCGTCTGCCTCCAATGCGGGAGACCTGGGTTCGATCCCTGGGTTGGGAAGATTCCCTGGAGAAGGAAATGGCAATCCACTCCAGTATTCTTGCCTGGAGAATCCCGTGGACAGAGAAGCCTAGTAGGTTACAGTCCACGGGGTCTCAAAGAGTCGGACACGACTGAGTGACTTTACCTTTACCTATGATTTTGCAATTTTTTTCATATATGCAGATTCTATTTTCACATTGCAGATTCTATTTATACACTGGGGTAAAATTCACCTGGACCTTCAAAATCACACTCATTCCATCAGCTAAAAGTATGATTACTCTCACCCATAATCAGCAAGTATTATTTTGTACTGGGTTTGAAACCTGATTCTAATACATTTTACCCAAGGCTCTGTAAGTTACTTAATATTTTTTAGGATTAATTTTCAGAGTTGTAATAAAATACTAATAATTTCTATCTTGGTAAGATAGATTAAATAAGATAAGATTTATTTTAAAAAGACCTTAAACATAGTAGATTCTAGTTATGAGTTTACTGAAGATGGAGCTAATTGCTTAACCATGGAGACTGACAGTGTTACAGACAACAGAGCAGATCAAAGATAGAGATTTATTTTACCCTTTCATTTTAAAATAAGAATTGTGATAGAGTAAAAATAATATTTTCACAACTTGTTTAGTCTTGAGAAAGTTATTTGTGCCACTTATTTCAATATTCCCATGTAAAATATTGGAGAAATAATATTGACTATGTATTTAAATAAGCAGGGTGACAATATACAGCCTTGACGTGCTCCTTTTCCTATTTGGAACCAGTCTGTTGTTCCATGTCCAGTTCTAACTGTTGCTTCCTGACCTGCATACAGATTTCTCTAGAGGCAGGTTAGGTGGTCTGGTATTCCCATCTCTTTCAGAATTTTCCACAGTTTCTTGTGATCCACACAAAGGCTTTGGCATAGTCAATAAAGCAGAAATAGATGTTTTTCGGGAACTCTCTTGCTTTTTCGATGATCCAGGATGTTGGCAATTTGATCTCTGGTTCCTCTGCCTTTTCTAAAACCAGCTTGAACATCAGGGAGTTCACTGTAAAGACTGACACTGAGACTGAAGCTCCAGTATTTGGTCATCTGACAACTCATTGGGAAAGTCCCTGATGCTGGGAAAGACTGAGGGCAGACAGAGAAGAAGGTGTCAGAGGATGAGATGGCTGGATGGCATTACCAATGCAATGAATATGAACTTGGGCAAACTCCGGGAGCTGGTGAGGGACAGGGAGGCCTGGTGAGCTGCAGTCCATGGGGTCGCAAAAAGTTGAACATGACTGGGCGACTAAACAACATACCTATTTACACTCATACTAGTCTTGTAAGAGATTTGTTTTGCTATAATTTTGCCAATACTTGAAATGTATATTTAATAAAGCTGAACAATGTAAAGTGGTGTTTCAAAGTTGATTTTAATTTGCATTATTAGTAAAAGTTTAGCATCTTTTCTATGCTTTGGGTTTTCTTTTTGGATTGTTGTTTCAAATTTTTATGTTTCAAAAAATTATCCAAATTGTTTTTTCCTGGATTGTTAATTTGTATTTTAAAAGTCAAAATGATAATATATCTTATGAAAATCAACTGATTATATGCGTTGACATATTCTCCATTTCCTAGGTTACACCTTTTGAGAATGATTTCAAAAGAACAAATTTTGTAAATATATCTTTGGTGCACTGAACACATACAAAAGTTAATGAGTCTGGTTGCCAATTATGTTTTTAAATTATTGCTAGTTCTCTTCATATATGCTAACACAACCCTGATTTTTTAAAACTGGTCTGGGGCCATTAAAGTATCTTTTGCCTAGTTTGCTACTGGAAATTTCTGAAGGAAAATTTCAGTTTAGGCTGATTTATGTAGCTATGTTAAATGCATCAAAAGTCTCTTGGATTTATCCCTTGTGGCTTGCAAATTTTGCCCACATTATGCTTCTGTAAATTAATACCTCATTGGATTATACAGAGGACAGTTCTCTTTTAAGTATTTGACATCTGCTTTTATGTTAACCATAATTCTATAGCTCATTCCTTGTATTGTAAATCTGTTTTTATCAGATGAAAATTTATTTCTTTTCTTTTTTTTTTACTTATATAAAACAGTGATTGCCATGACTGACAAAGTCATGTTTTTCAACGTATTCTGCATTTCAACAAAACCACTCAGCTTCAAGTAGTCACGAATCACCTCAGCTCATTTCCCTGATACAAGTTTGAATGGCACAGACGAGTTCCTACTCAACCTTGCTGCATATGCAGAGAGAGAGAGGTAGTTTGGATAAATACACAAGTACAGGATTTAAGCTACTTTATTTCTTTATAGATACAGTTTGAAACAGAGTATATTTATGAAGATCTTCTTGATAGTAAGAATTCAGTAAACATCAAGTGCTAACATGTCCTTGATTTTTCTGAGTAGCAGACAATTGGAAGTCAAATTCAACATGAATAAACAGAGGACAAATTGAAAAGATTTTGAAGCAGATGTGATGGCACGAGTCTATTCTGGAGACAAATCTAAAATATAAAATACACAGAAATCAGAATAGTTAGAAAAAAAGAAAGCTGCGCCTAAAGTTACTTTTTGGAGTAAAACAAGACAGGAGACAAATAAATACAACTAACAGCATATCCTCAAAACACATAATGGTTAATAACTACGTCATAACCATATTGCTGCCACAAACATAGACAACGGCTTTCTGATCTAGTAGAACCTTGTCTAAAATCACTGCAGTAAATGATGAAGATGAAGTGGAATGACACGGAGCCATATATCACAGTCAGTCTGAACGCTATTGAAAACAAAGAAAGAATTTTAAAATGAATCCCTAAAATGAGTCAAACTATCTGGCCCATGAAAGACAGACAAGTAGGAAGCAACTGTGCTTTATGTAGGCTATCTCAGAGGAATAATTTTCAGGTAGGAATCTGCCATAATACAGCGATGCGGCTTAACAAAAGAGAAGTGTTCAAGGGGTATCAGAGGATAAATGTGGGAAGCTATCTGTTAACTTTGATAGGAATATTTAACCCTTGGAACAAAATTTAGAGCAGTAACGGAGATATTGTTCCTGAATCGATCCCGAAGTATATATTTTTAAAACATCAGTAAGGGTCAGGAGAGCTGATCCGTGAGGTCTTACCATCTGCAACTAATTTTATGAAACATTAAACAGATTTTAACCTGATTTCCTCTTAAAAATTAAAAGCCATTGCATTTTTTACTTTATTATCTCTGTAAAGCTACCTACATTTGTATGATTCTATACATAGTCTTGGCTTCCCCTGTGGCTGAGCAGTAAAGAAGCCGCTGTAATGCAGGAGATGTGGGTTCAATCCCTGGGTGAGGAAGATCCCCTGGAGGAGGGCATGGCAACCCACTCCAGATTGCCTGGAGAATCCCATAGATTCTATGGGCTATGGTTCATCAGATTGCAAAGAGTCAGACACAACTATAGCGACTCAGCACGCACGCATGCATACATGGTCTAATTCTCTTTGTCATGCTTCTAAGAGGAAGCAGTGAAAACAATCTCCATATGACTTCATAAGAGTTATTATCCTTGAACTCGGATATACAGTTCTCTGTATGAATCTGTGAATGAGTTTAAGTGTCTTTTGCATTTTCTGTCTGGTAACTGGTAGCATTTAGTATTAGTGAGACAACCCAGAGTTAATATAGATCCATAGGGAAGGTAAAGGAGAATGGTACCTTCCCTCCCTTCTAATGGTACCATCTTAGCTACAACATTTATATGAATTTTGTTTTCTGTTTTGCAATAGACCAAAGTTGGCTTTAACATTATGACAAGTTTTTTTTAAAATTGGTGAATAGTTGACTAACAGTGTGTATATTTCAGGTGTACAGCAAAGTGATTTAGTTACGGCAATGGCAACCCACTCCAGTACTCTTGCCTGGAAAATTCCATGGACGGAGGAGCTTGGTAGACTGTAATCCATGGGGTCGCTAGGAGTCAGATGGGACTGAACGACTTCACTTTCACTTTTCACTTTCATGCACTGGAGAAGGAAATGGCAACCCACTCCAGTGTTCTTGCCTGGAGAATCCCAGTGACGGGGGAGCCTGGTGGGCTGCCATCTCTGGGGTCGCACAGAGTCACTGAAGCGACTTAGCAGCAGCAGCAGCAGCATACTAAATTAATTCTTTTTTAGATTCTTTTCTCATATAGGTTATCATAGGATATTAACTAGAGTTTCCTCTGTACAATAGGCCCTTGTTGGTTATTTGTCTTATGTATTATAGTGTATGAGTATTCATCCCAAGCTCATGATTTATCCCTCCCCCATAACATATTTTAAATGACTTATAATCAAGTTACATTTATGCTTCAAAGAGGTGCACATGTTTATCATGTCTTCTTGCAAGTCCAAGAATGTGAGGCAAACACCCAGGATGCTTCCCGCCCCAGTTTGAGAAGCACAAGAGTAAAGGACCTGATTCTGCTCTGCAAGATCATTCATTTCATAAATCGTTAATGAGGACTGACGATGTGCCTGCCACTGGGTGAGGTTGGGAATATAGCAATGAACAATAGTTAAGACCTAGAGTTTAGTACTAATCAGTTTACACCTATAAACATCTTATTAGTGTGTATATAACACCAAGACAAATAAGTCAATGAATGTACTAAGTACTGGGAGGGCTGAGGGTTGGTTCAGATGGTGGAGGAGATCAGCAAGCAGAAATAGAAACTTGGTAGCATATTGATGGAGAAGCTGCATGTGGGTGTCAGTTATTAATGGGGCTGAAACTGCAAGACAACTCCTTTTAGAGCTTAAATTTCTCCAAGCATGAACCTTTCCTCTTGGACAGTGTTAGGGATTAAATTGGGTGCCCCTCAAATTCATGCTGAAGTCCTAACCCTCAATGTGATTATGTTAGGAGACAGGTCTTTAGGAAAGTAATGAAGTATAAATGAAGTCATGAAAGTGGGGCCCTAATCTGATAGGACTGACATCCTTAGCAGAAGAGGAGACACCAGAGGTCTCTCCCTTCCCATGGAATCTCAGAGGAAAGGCTGTGGACAGACACAGTGAGAAGGCGGTTTTCTATAAACAAGAGGAGATACCTCACCAGAAACCAACCCTGGTACCTTAATCTTAGACTTCAGTCTCCAGAACTGTGTGAAAATATAATTCTGTTAAGTCACATATCCTGTGATATTTTGTTATGGCCATCTAACCTGACTAATATAGTCAGAGGTCATGATATGATTCATTCACTCAAAAGAAGTTGACTGAATGTCACTTGCTATGTGTCTAGGACTGTGACCAAAGAAGAGAAAACCTCTGCATTTGTGGAGTTTACCACTCCACTGGAGAGAGACAATACACAGAATGAAAATGAGTGTTAAAGTCACTCAATCTTGTCCAACTCCTTGCAACCCCATGGGCTGTAGCCTGCCAGGCTCCTCTGTCCATGGAATTCTCCAGGCTAGAATAATAAAGTAGGTTGCCATTCTCTTCTCCAGGGCATCTTCCTGACTCAGGGATCAAACTTAGGTCTCCCACATTGTAGGCAGATTCTTTATAGTCTGAGCCACCAGGAAAGATACCATACCGAATGCATAAATATAATATGTAATACATATGTAGTGAATGGTGATAAATGATACGGAGAAAAATAAAGCTGAGAAAGAGGGATAAAGAGAACCAGAGAGCAGGAAGAAGATACAAGAAGGGTTTGGGAATAGAAGAAAAATAGAAGAAATATAATTTCTATTTTAAAAATCTTTGTACATTTAGAATACAAACTTTATTTCTCTTTCACACACATTTCTGTTACTTATTCTAAGCATTCATGCCCACAAGCAGCTCTTCAGTATTTCCTGGCAAAGATTTTTCTTCCATGCGTAGAAACTGGCTGTAACCTTGCTACATTTCTAAACATGTTCCTACTAAAGGAACATGTCCTTTCATAAGGTGGGAGTAACTCTCTTGGATGATTATTTATAGAGAGGAAGAATTTTTCTCTGCTAAAAGCCCTGAGTCCTCCCCCTCCCCCACCAAAGCACACAAACACAGGACAGGACAATATAAACAAGAATTTTCACAGATCATATGAACAGATCATAAAATATTATTTATTTGTTGTACCTACCTAATCTGTTCCAGATAGCAGCTTATGATAAGAAAATATTAAAATTAGCAGAAATTAAAATTATTAACAGAAAAATTAACCACTGTATACTAATCACTCAGCTGAACAAGTTACTAAAGCAAATTTTTTTCTGAGACTCCTAGAAGTCAAAGGAAAAAGGGATGAATTATAAGCTTCTTATCCAGTTGGTGCTAGAACTAATGATATTTTTGAGTGCCTGTTACATGTCACTTTTGTTATAATATAAACCTTATAGCTACCCCATGAGATTAATTCACCATCCTCATTTAAATGAAGATTCATGAAAGGAAAATGCCTTTGTCAGATCAAATGACTGGAAATCATAAAAGTATTTTGTCTACAGCCAAACCCTTCCTTTGTTCTTTGTAGAATCTAGGAGCTTAGCAATAAATTTTAACTTAGTAAAGTTGTTTCTGCAGATCTTCCCTTGGTATCATTGCCTGGGAGCAAAAGGAAAAGAAAAATTCGACATTCAATTATTGTAGTCGGTAGGCAATTATTTTCCTCTCCATGACCGACAAGAAGTTGTAATCTCAACGGATTCTTCTTTGTCAGGAAAGACAGTTAGTGAAGAACAGTGTTTTAAATATGGGTTTCTTCTTAAGTGCTTTCTATATTCTAATAGTAAAATTAACTAAATCCACCTTCTTTGTCATTTAGTTTATATTCGTTTCCTGGGGCTACTATAAGAAATTGTCACAACCGGGTGGCTTAAAACAATAGGAATTTATTCTCTCATAGTTCTGGAGGCAAGTCCAAAATTGATATATCAGCAGGAGCACATTTTCTGCTGAGGCTCTGGGTAGAGTCCATTCTTGGCCTCTTCCAGCTCCTGGCAGCGGTTGCATCCTTTTACTTGTAGCTACATCACTCCAATCTCCAATGTGCCTTTAGGATCACATTGCTGCCTCTCCTCTGTGTCTGTGACTGATTGCTCTCTGACTCTCTTATAAGGACATTTCTAAAGGCTTTTAGGGTCCACTTGGATAATTCGAGATAATTCATCACATTTTTGCCATAATATAATACTCGCTTTTTGCCATATAAGGTAATATTCATATGTTCAGGGATCAGGAAGTGAATATATCTTTAGGGTGTAGTTTTTTTTTTTTTTTTCAGTTGCCCACAATTTTATTTCTGACTGTCAAAGATTTACCTCTATCCCACACGCAGAATAAAGCCAGCCCATTCCAACGTCTTCAAAAGTCTTAACTCATTTCAGTAATGGATCCATGGATCTTTGCTGGATAAACCCACCTCAATTCCTGGCTTCCTTGAGATGATTGAGTAGATCCATGAGTCATGCCCCTAATCTCTTTAGCTGAAGCATGTCCCACTGTATTTTTAGACTTCTCTCCAGAGCATGCTTTCCTAAGAGTGAATCTCCTTATTCTGGCATTGTTTGCAATTTGGAAAGGCTGAGAATTTCTCAAATCAACAAATTCTGATTTCTTTTTGTTTAAGTTCTTTCTTTATCTCCTTCCTCTCATTTCACGATGAGCAACAAGAAGAAACTAATGACATTTTCAGCACTTTGTTTAGAGCTCCAAGTTTTTTGTTTACAAATTCTACTTTCTGTACAACTGTCAGATGCTATTCTCCCTTGTAAGGACATTTGTGATGGTATTTAGGGTTCACTTGGACTGCAAGGAGATCCAACCAGTCCATTCTAAAGGATATCAGTCCTGGGTATTCATTGGAAGGATTGATGCTGAAGCTCAACTCCAATACTTTGGCCACCTCATGCGAAGAGTTGACTCATTGGAAAAGACTCTGATGCTTGGAGGGATTGGGGGCAGGAGGAGAAGGGGACGACAGAAGATGAGATGGCTGGATGGCATCACTGACTCGATGGACATGAGTTTGAGTGAACTCCAGGAGTTGGTGATGGACAGGAAGGCCTGGCATGCTGTGATTCGTGGGGTCACAAAGAGTAGGACACGACTGAGCGACTGAACTGAACTGACTACAATCCAAGATAAGGTCCACTTTTCAGCATCTTAAACTTAATCACATCTTTTGCCTTTTTTCCCTTTATAAAGTAATATTCATAGGTTAGGGATTAGGAAATGGATATATCTTGAGGGAGGAGGGCATATTTCAGCCTATCATGACCTGCAGAATCATTACCCTTCAGGGGAAAAGGAGTTTTGGTAAGATTGTGCCACCAGAGATAAATTCAGTCCACATGATCAGTCAACACTTGTTTAGAGGAGAGGTTTCGATTTTAAAACTGAAAGATATTCTATACATACATCAATAGGATAGGAGAGAAAGGAAAGCATGATTATTATTTCATGATGAGGTTCATGTCTGTTTATGCAGGGGACGTAAAAAGATCTGACTGTTGCGGGCTAGCATAAGAAAGTGAAGAGCTAGATGCAGAATGAGACAGACTGTTGCCATGGTGATACAATTAGTATTTCCTTTGACTTCTCTGAGAAGCCCTGCAGCCAACTTCTCTACATACAGACACTTAGCACAGTTTGAAATGCACTTCAGTTTCCTTTATTCAAATAAAACTTATTCCTCTGCTCAGCAGAGAAGCAGACATTGAAGTTGTTCTGGTTAGCAAAGGTCTTCTGCTGCTCATCTTCCTCCCCCAACAGATAGAGAAATACCCACGGCCGCACACCTGCAGGACTGCTAATAATCCATTTGCCTTTAGTCTTCCATTTCTTGTAAGCCAGCAGTTTTAAGTCTTGGGTATATATTATATTATAATCAAGCTAAGTTATTTAAGATATATGGCAAATCAAAGCTTATAATCAGAGAATGTGTGTGTGTATACATATATGTATATATACACTTATATACATATTCAAGGATTTGTGATTTTGGAATTATTATTTGGAAGACTGAACCGTATGGAACCATTTCATTAAGAAATCTCCCATTAAAGTAGTTGTTTTTTTTTCTAATTGCTTTAGTTTACTGTAAACTGAGTCCTTGGATATTAACGAGGCTTTCTCTGAGCCTTTAATACTAATCTGTGTCTGTGCTGCTGGTGTGGTATCTTGATGTTCTCTGGAAGGGTAATCGGGATCAACAACATAACTTTAGAGTGTGTCTCTCCTCTTCTGTAATATTTTTCTTTGGGTTCCCTTAATATTATATAGCTGTTTTCAACTTGAATGGTAAAAAATGCATTTTTAATAAAGTTGTTTATTCTGTTGAAAGGTAATGTCATACTTAAAACATTTTTAAAGAACATAAAAAT
The DNA here is from genome assembly GCA_006408695.1 of Aepyceros melampus. Classification (NCBI taxonomy): domain Eukaryota; kingdom Metazoa; phylum Chordata; class Mammalia; order Artiodactyla; family Bovidae; genus Aepyceros; species Aepyceros melampus. Next base: position 257,056 of record SJXQ01007988.1, on the reverse strand, counting down.
GTATACATTGATAAATAACTACCTCCCTCCCTTCAGACTCTCAGTCTCTTAAGGACAAACATTATTAGTAAATTCCTTTTTTTTTTTTTTTTCTTAAAAGGTTTTCTGCCTTGAAAAGTTTATATATCCTTAAACACACACACCAAAAAATACAAATGGGAACATGTATTTGCAGTGCTCTGCATTTTGCTTTCAAAATTAAAAATATCCCTTGGCATTTTCCCCTAAATCAGCACCTGTAGAGCTACGGCTTCTGTGTAGAGCCATGACTTCTAGGGCTTCTTCTAAGGCTGCTCTTATTCCATTCTGTGTATGTACAGAATAGTAGTTTAACTCTGTACTGGATGACATTTTCTCTCCAGTTTTTTGGTTATTCCAAATCCTGAAACTGTGAACATCCATATATTTCTTTGCACACATGTGTGAAAAGCTATCCAAGTCAGAGGCCACTTATTTACCCAACTCTATGAGAGTGTCATTCATACCGCAGACTACGGGAATGGAATCCTCTGAAGTTGTGCAGTGTGTTGCCTGCAAGGCTGTTCTAGTGGCTATGAGTAAGATACTTTCCTAGAAATATGAAATGCTAGTTGCAAAATCAGAACATCTAAAACATGAATGTATATTCATTTACAGTGTCATTAACCATATGAGATAGCCTGTTTTATGGGTGGCTTCTAAAATGTGCATCACACAAGCCTACATAAATTGTCACTCCTGGAGTTGTGCAACACGTGACCCTGATTTCTCAAAGCTCTATAATCAGACTGATTTAAGTAGAACATTCAATAAAAAATACTATCATTTTTTAAATTTGCATTTGTGTAATTGCAAAGGTGTTTGAGCATATTTTAGATATTTATAATCTGTTAAGTATATGTGTGTATTCATACTATTTGCCTGTTTCACATCTTAATAATTACTGTATAGGTCAAGACTTTATTAAAGACTTAAAGATATCCCACTCCAGTGTTCTTGCCTGGAGAACCCCAGGGATGGGGGAGCCTGGTGGGCTGCCGTCTATTGGGTCACACAGAGTCGAACACGACTGAAGCAACTTAGCAGCATCAGCAGAGTGACCTCAACTCTGCTCATGATTTCAGCAATCTGTATGAACAACTCTTTTATATATATATAATCAGTTTGCTGGACTTCACTCACAGGAAACTGAATGCCTCAACATTCCCCTTCCCTAGACTGATTTCTCATCGCTAAATGACCACCACGCATCAGAGCAGTAACTTTACACTCCCCGCAACAGCCCACATCCAAGCAGCCACCAAATTTACCTTTCGTCTCCCCTGTGCGCTATTTCATCATCACAGTCTTCATTTCTGCCTTCAGCCCCAACTTCCCTATGCAACTGTCACAAATTGTGCACAGCCCACAGGACAAGCCTCAAATCCTCTCCTTACCTCTAAGCTTGCAGATATGGTCCTACTTGCTTAAGAACTCTTCCAGAGCTCCCTATTACCTCTAGTGCCTAAAATGCACTTCAATCTTGCCTACCACTGAGCTGCTTGGACACTCCTCAGCCTCTGCCCCTTGTTCAAGGCTGAACTTAGATGCACCTCCTCCAGGAAATCTTCCATACCTCTACTCCCCGTTCCCATTCTGGATTAAGTGTCTGTGTGGGATACTCCCCCTCCAAATCCCGACCTCCACCCCACCTTCATCATCCTTTTTTGTTTTCAGCTGCCTTTGCCACATTACACTGCAGTCATTTGTTTGTGATGGCCTCATCATACACAGCACCCCACTCCAGTACTCTTGCCTGGAAAATCCTATGGACGGAGGAGCCTGGTAGACTGTAGTCCGTGGGGTTGCTAAGAGTAGGATATGACTAAGTGATTTCCCTTTCAATTTTCACTTTCATGCACTGGAGAAGGAAATGGCAACCCACTCCAGTGTTCTTGCCTGGAGAATCCCAGGGACGGGGGAGCCTGGTGGGCTGCCGTCTATGGGGTCACATAGAGTCGGACACGACTGAAGTGCCTTAGCAGCAAAGATGAAAAATAATTTGTTTCAAATGTGCTGGATATAATTTTTCAGTTCTGTATCATTCTGTTGACCATGAAAAATTTAATATAGTCTGAGTTGTGAGTCTTTTATGTGCCCTGCTTCATTCTACATTCCAAGGCCAAATTTGCCTGTTACTCCAGGTGTTTCTTGACTTCCTACTTTTGCATTCCAAAAGATGAAAAGGAAGCAGCCTAAGATAGTGGTAAGGACTCATAGATTGGACTGAAAGGGATCAAGCCCAGCTTTGCCAACTATTAATATCAATGTGCCACTCTAGGCAAGTAACTCATGGTTCCACCCTTAGTTTCCCATCTGTAAAAAGTAATTAATTATACTAATGCTTCTATAATGAAATTACAAGAATACTTCTTTTAATATAATATAAATATAATTTTTAAAATAATATAAATGGCATAGTAAATATATAAAACTATTATTTTTGTTTAAAATAATTATTGAAACTCCCACTATCTTCAAAATATTCATAATCATTTATTATGAGGAAAGAGATGAAAAAATAGATTCTACTGAATTTCATATTGTCTCCACAATGGGTAATAATTTGCAGTGTTTTGTTTTATATGTTCCTATTTCTGTTTTTACTTTCTCCAAAATTCTGTTCACCAAAATCCCATTCAGGCTTCAGGGGCCATCTCCAAACCTTCCCTTGCCCTTGATGAGCTCTGATGAAAGAAATTTTACCCATATTTCAACATCCCTTGTATCCCATTACTTTGTTCTCTGTCATCTGTGGCATGTATTTATCTGCCTTATACTATATTTGGGCTTCCCTGGTGGCTCAGATGGTAAAGAATCTGCCTGCAATGCAGGAGACCCAGGTTTATTTATGTGTGTGTGTTTTTCTAAGTGCCAGTGTGTAACAGGTACAGAATAAACATTGTTGTATAAATGATGCATGTTTTTAACTAAAAATATATTTTAGTTTATTTTGTATTTTGTACTTTAAAAATATTAAGCTTGAAATATTTTACTGTGACATAATAATTGGCAGAATTTTCAAAGGATGCATCCCAGAAGATAAATACACACACATACACAAGAAGGATTGCAAACACATTAGAAGTTGTACAAAGCTCTTTGTTGCAAGAAGCAGGAGTAATTTTGGATAACATAAACAGGAAGATGATTTGTTGAAAGGCAGCAGATATCACACAAAATGTTTGGGAAAACTAAATATTAAATCTTTGAAATTAGGCAGAAAACCACAATAAGTGGAACATAGAAACCACAGCTAGTGCAAGCAGCAGGAAGAGTTTGTATGGTACCCGGCCTTTGGTGTCATCTCTGGATACAGCCACTCGGGCCAGGCTAATGAAAAGAAACTTTAAATTTCCTAAGCATATTTTTCACTCAGTTATGTTTCAAAAGTCATTGGTAAAATGAGTTCAAAACTCATCATTTTGGTAAAATCAGATTTGTACGCCCAGGGTTTATGGAAAGGTAAGATTTCCCTTCATTAGTTTTCACAGATGCACATGATGATAGATTAATCTCAAATTAACGTAGACATTGACGTTAAAGAGACACTGAATAACAAATATACTTCACAGTTGATTCTTTCTACTCCCCGAACCAGGGGGAAAAATCCACTAACATATAGTAAGACTGTCTTTACACACAATTGAGAGTACATTCCCTCCATTGCCAAAGTGACAAAACCCCAAATCAGTTCATTTGTACAACACAATGCTCAGAATCTCTGGACTGGATGTACATTTATCTTTAAGTTTTATGATGCTATCTCAATATATTGTAACCTATGGGCTGACTCAATTGTAGGGATAATCAACATAAATGTACACAACAGAAAATTGTGGAACATTTAAGGGAGAAAAATCAATTGAAAACAAAATGAAAGTGGGTATGAGCTAAAATTGCTATTTCTGTAATTGATTTTGAGTCTCTATTTATTTATGACCTGATCCACCACATTCTTTTCCATGTATCTGCTCCCTCTCTTCAGCTAGTATCTCAGTTTATTGGGGTCTTTTTCCTAGTGAATCACTCAAATCTTAATATCTGAGAGCTTTGAACATAGAACAGCCTCCACTGTACAAAATTTCAGTTCAGTTAAATTCGTTTGCTCAATCGTGTCCGACTCAGTGGCCAAATGAAGGCAGCAAGCCAGGCCTCCCTGTCCATCACCAACTCCTAGAGTTTACCCAAAATCATGTCTATGGAGTCAGTGATGCCAGGCAACCACTTCTTCCTCTGTCATCCCCTTCTCCTCCTGCCCTCAATCTTTCCCAGCAGCACGGTCTTTTCAAATGAGTCAGCTCTTCGCATGAGGTGGCCAAAGGACTGGAGTTTCAGCTTCAACATTAGTCCTTCCAATGAACACCCAGGACTGATCTTTAGGATGGACTGGTTGGATCTCCTTGCAGTCCAAGGGACTCTCAAGTGTCTTCTCCAACACCTCAGTTCAAAAGTATCAATTCTTTGGCACTCAGCTTTCTTTATAGTCCAACTCTCACATCCATACATGACTATTGGAAAAACTATAGCCTTGACTAGATATGGACCTTTATTGACAAAGTAATGTTTCTGCTTTTTAATATGCTGTCTAGGTTGGTCATAACTTTCCTTCCAAAGAGTAAGTGTCTTTTAATTTCATGGCTGCAATACCATCTGCAATGATTCTGGACCCCAAGAAAATAAAATCAGCCACTGTTTCCCCATCTATTTGCCATGAAGTGATGGGATTGGGTCCCATGATCTTCATTTTCTGAATGTTGAGCTTTAAGCCAACTTTTCACTCTCCTCTTTCACTTTCATCAAGAGTCTCTTTAGTTCTTCTTCACTTTCTGCCATAAAGGTGGTATCATCTACATATCTGAGGTTATTGATATTTCTCCCAGCAATCTTGATACTAGCTTGTGCTTCATGCAGGGCAGCATTCCCATGGTGTACTCTGCATAGAAGTTAAATAAGCAGGGTGACAATATACAGCCTTGACATACTCCTTTCATATTTGGGAACCAGTCTGTTGTTCCATGTCCAGTTCTAACTGTTGCTTCCTGACCTGCATACACGTTTCTCAAGAGGCACGTCAGGTGGTCTGGTATTCCCATCTCTTTCAGAAGTTTTCCACGGTTTATTGTGATACATACAAAGACTTTGGCATAGTCAAGAAAGCAAATTAGATGTTTCTCTGGAACTCTCTTGCCTTTTCCATGGTCCAGCAGATGTTGGCAGTTTGATCTCTGCTTCCACTGCCTTTTCTAAAACGAACTTGAACATCTCGAAGTTCACAGTTCATGTATTGCTAAAGCCTGGCTTGGAGAATTATGAGCATTACTTTACCAGCGTGTGAGATGAGTGCAATTGTGGGGTAGTTTGCGTGTTCTTTGGTATTGCCTTTCTTTGGGAGTGGTATGAAAACTGACATTTTCCAGTCCTGTGGCCACTGCTGAGTTTTCCAAATTTGCTGGCATAATCATTGCATCATTTTCATAGCATCACCTTTTAGGATTTGAAATGGCTCAGCTGGAACTCCACCTCCACTAGCTTTTTTTGTAGTGATGCTTCCTAAGTCCCACTTGACTTCACATTCCAGGATGTCTGGGTCTAGGTGAGTGATCACACCATCGTGGTTATCTGGGTCATGAAGTTCTTTTTTGTGCAGTTCTTCTGTGTATTCTTGCCACTTCTTCTTAATATCTTCTGCTTCTGTTAGGACCATATCATTTCTGTCCTTTATTGAGCCCATCTTTGCATGAAATGTTCCCTTGGTATCTCTAATTTTCTTGAAGAGATCTCTAGTCTTTCCCATTCTATTGTTTTCTTCTATTTCTTTGCACTGATCCCTGAGGAAGGCTTTCTTATCTCTCCTTGCTATTCAAATGGGTATATCTTTCCTTTTCTCCTTTGCTTTCAGCTTCTCTCTTTTCACAGCTATTTGCAAGGCCTCCTCAGACAGCCATGTTGCTTTTTTGCATTTGTTTTTCTTGGGGATGGTCTTGATCCCTGTCTCCTGTACAGTGTCACGAACCTCCATCCATAATTCATCAGGCACTCTATCAGGTCTAGTCCCTTAAATCTGTTTTTCACTTCCACTGTGTAATCATAAGGGAATTGATTTAGGTCATGCCTGAATAGTCTAGTGTTTTTCCCCATTTTCTTCAATTTTAGTCTGAATTTGGCAATAAGGAGTTCATGACTGAGTCACAGTCAATTCCCAGTCTTGTTTTTGCTGACTGTATAGAGCTTCTCCATCTTTGGCTGCAAAAAATATAATCAATCTGATTTTGGTGTTAACCATCTGGTGATGTCCATGTGTAGAGTCTTCTCTTGTGTTGTTGGAAGAGGGTGTTTGTTATGACCAGTATATTCTCTTCACAGAACTCTATTAGCTTTTGCCCTACTTCATTCTGTACTGCAAGGCCAAATTTGCCTATTATTCCAGGTATTTCTTTATTTCCTACATTTGCATCCCAGTCCCTTATAATGAAAAGGACATCTTTTTTGGGTGTTATTTCTAAAAGGTCTTGTAGGTCTTCATAGAACCATTCAACTTCAACTTCTTCAGCCTTGCTGGTCAGGGCATAGACTTGAATTACTGTGATATTGAGTGGTTTGCTTTGGAAACCAGCAGAGATCATTCTGTCATTTTTCAGATTGCATCCAAGTACTGCATTTCAGAATCTATTGTTGACCATGATGGCTACTCCATTTCTTCTAAGTCATTCCTGACCACAGTAGTAGATATAATGATCATCTGAGTTAAATTCACCCATTCCAGTCCATATTAGTTCATTGAATCCTAGAATGTCTACATTCACTCTTGCCATCTCCTGTTTGACCAGGAGTATAAGGTTAATGTGACACAAAAAGGCACACTGAGAATTACTTTGGCTCCTGTCTTACTTCTTTCCTCTGCTTTCATTATACAGTAACAATCTTATTTCCTGGATGATCAAAATATCACCTCAACCCAAGGTACTCTGTTTTGCTGCCTGCTTATGTTGTCTTTGAGAAGCCCCTAAGGGCCAAACAAGCAGACTAAACTCCCAGTTCAGTGGGTGGTCCTCTGGTGGAAGTAGTCTCCTTTAGGTAATCAAAAACAGACAGTTAGACATAAAGCCTCCCTAAATAGTAAGCTACATGAATTACATGATCAGAGATAAATGTAGGTCTTATAATTACTTGAGTTCATGTGTCTGTTGGCTTTTTGGAGAGATGACATTTAATAATTCAGTATATTTATTCTTTACCTCTGCATCTCCCAACACTTACCCACTGCCCACTTGCTTTCTCTTTCCACATGTATGTTAGTCAGACTCATCTGCAGAAACAGAGTCAACAGGAGTGTAACGGGACAGGAAGAAAGAAGTTATTAAACGCCTAGAGTGGTAGGTTATAGGTTCAGAGAAGAGGTCATCAAGCAATAAATTGATCAGCTCCTGAAGCAGGTCAGAACTGTGGGAGCTCATGGAGAAGACTATGGGTATGTCAGTATAGGCACTGCCTCTGTGGATTCATAAACAACAGTCTTGTTTTGGAAGAGCTGGACAAAAGGTAGAGGAGACTGAGGCAAAGCAGAAGATTGCCAAGCACCCTGTGCCTGTCATCATGGGAGAATTTCAGAGAGGAATTTCAGAGAAGAATGACTGCTATTTTACTTCTGCCTTCTAAATTTGCTCAAGTTTTTCTTTTATCAAACACTTAACTGGAACCATATAGTTCCCAACTTAGTCAAGTTGACAAAACACAGTCCATCACACTGTGTGTGTGTAAAATTGTTACCAAATTAGATCAGTATAATAACTATAGCTTTGTATACATCTTTATTTTAACACATAAATTACAAGCATTTACCTATGCCATCAAATTCTACATGACTGTACCAAGAAAAAAATCCAACATAAAGCACACTGGAGCAGAAAAGTGTAAATAACATTTTAATTGTCTCTTGATGGGTGGGGGGGTTGCGGAGTAAAACAGAAAGTGGCATTAAGGCAGAGGAAATAACATAAACAAAGAATGAAGGGAATGGGCAATGTGTTTAGGGAACAGCTAGTAGCTGGCTATGGAGAAGATACAGGGTAAATAAAATATTTAGAAACATAATAGGAAGATAGATTCAACTGGACTTAAGCTGACTTTAAATTTCACATCAGAGAGTTTAGACTTAATGCCAGGGACAATGGGGAGCCAATTAATAGTTTTAAGTTTAGGAGTGGTGATTGGGTTTGTTTTTCAGTAAATCACTCATGAGTAAGTGTAGGAACTGGATTAAAGGGGCCAAGGGAATAGAGCAGAGAGAATTGTTAAGAGGTAACTGGAAGAGTTCAGGAGAGGCATTATTCAGAATTAACCAGGGCAGTGGCTATGAGGAATGCTAGGAAAGGAGAAATCTAAAATTCACAATGGTAGCCAAATCCAATAGTTTGATAACTAAATATAGAGACTGGGATATAAAAGTGTGTTAAAGATGATTTTGAGTATTCTACCTTGAGTTGATTGGATAGGGAGTAAAATTAATTTGAATTAATTTAAATTCATATTAGAGACAATTTAGGCTCAAAATACAGTGAGCCAGAATTGTTACAGTAACTTTTAAGGAAGTCTCCCTCATTAGTGGCTAAAAGTAGTGATTTTCAGAAATGGTAGACAGTCAAAGAACCAAAAGACCATAGAGAAGGCTCAGCGCTGAAGAAATGATGCTTTTGAATTGTGGATAAAATGCTTTCAAACTGGAGAAGATTCTTGAGAGTCCCTTGGACAGCAGGGAGATCAAATTAGTCAATCCTAAAGGGAATGAACCTTGAATATTCATTGGAAGGACTGATGCTGAAGTTGAAGCTCCAATACTTTGGCCAGTTGATGTGAAGAGCAGACTCATCGGAAAATACCCTAAAGCTGGGAAGGATTGAAAGCAGGAGAAGAAAGGGGCAATAGAGGATGAGATAGTTGGATAGCATCACTGATTCAATGGACCTGGAATTGAGCAAAGACAGTGAAGGACAGGGAAGCTTGGCACGCAGCAGTCCATAGGATTGTAAAGAGTTGACTGAACAACAACAATGATTCTGATGGTCTGCTAAGTTAGTGAGTTTGAATGTTGATTTGTTCAACTTTAAAGTGCCAATCATTTCCAATTTGGATTCCTTTTATTTCTTTTTCTGCTCTGATTGCTGTGGCCAAAACTTCCAAAACTATGTTGAATAGTAGTGGTGAAAGTGGGAAAACTTGTCTTGCTCTCACTGCTTGCAGATAACATGATCTCTACATCAGTCAGTAGTTCAGTCAGTTCAGTCACTCAGTCATGTCCGACTCTCTGCAACCCCATGAATTCCAGCACGCCAGACCTCCCTGTCCATTACCATGCCCGGAGTTCACTCAGACTCAAGTCCATTGAGTCAGTGANATACCTGAATGGTCTAGCGGTTTTCCCTACTTTCTTCAATTTAAGTCTGAATTTGACAATAAGGAGTTCATGATCTGAGCCACAGTCAGCTCCCGGTCTTGTCTTTGTTGACTGTATAGAGCTTCTCCATCTTTGGCTGCAAAGAATATAATCAATCTGATTTCGGTGTTGACCATCTGGTGATGTCCATGTGTAGAGTCTTCTCTTGTGTTGTTGGAAGAGGGTGTTTGCTATGACCAGTGCATTTTCTTGGCAAAACTAAAAGTGTACTTTTATTGTATGCTGAATTCCCATGTATATTTAAGTTGGTAACACCTTTGTAACTGAGCCAAAAGAAGAGCAAAGCTTGGAAAAATATGGTGGAGGAGAAACAATGGATTCAGTTTGGGATGTATTCATTTGAGTTTAGGACAAACATTTGGGTGAAGAGATCAATTCAGAATTTGAGACTTCTGTGTTTAGCCTCATTTTAAATTAGGCCCTCGTGGAATTAATCGCCGTTATATAATTTTGTTCAAGCCAGTTTGCCCCAGATATTTTGTTTTCAGTTTCATCATGGTTTGTCCCTTATGGCAGTGCCTTTTAGTCTTGGCACTACCACAATTTGGAACAACAAAATGGTTCTTATTCCCACTGATAAGTGGCAGATAATTCAACCCCTAACTTTTGTACTTTGATTTTATGTAAAGAGAAGGTGTACAAAAATGTGCCTTTTATGAATGGACAGTTCTGATGCCTCAGTTATTAATAATATAACTTTATTTAATTGTAAAATGGTTGCATTGTATGTGAAGTCTTAACTTGTTCTAAACAACCATTCTAGGACGAAGCTCCCTGTGGAGAATCTATTCAAGCAGTCATCTTTTTAAAAATCATATCAGTTTTCAGAATGCAAAGGCTTACTTTTAACAATTTTTTTTATTAAGTTATCAACGAAGGTGGCCTTAGGAAAAAGCACTGGGAATTCACCTCAGCCGAGAAGCTTATTAGAGAAAACATTCCCGGAAGAAGCCAAAAAAGTTATTAACTGTCTACTTCTAATTTAAACTTGGATTGAGTGAGAACATTGGATGATTGCCATCCTCTGAAGCCTTATCATTTTTAGTTAATGCTTAGCTAATTCTTTCTTTTGTATTTCCCTTGTTCATTATGAAATAAAATCTAGTATCCAGCCAGTTCATATCTAAATTCTAATTAGATTACCACCGTCCTTATCATATTTACATGAGTCATTTTGGAATGGGTGTTACATATTGGGCCAATTTGTATGCAATATGATAATATGCAACCATCAAGATGTACAGTACTGATGGGTTATAAATCTCACTTCTCCTCAATTTTTTCAGGCATCTAGATTTTATGAGTAAATTTTAGATTCACCCAGAAGGGATCTTAATGCTTAAAATTATTTGGACCTAAAGTATAATAGAATGAGATGGTATGAATTATGGACACAGCTCTCATTTGATGTCCAAAATGTGGCTCACTTGGCAAACTATTAGAAGGTTATGATAAACTCAGAATGAAACTTGCTTAGGTCTTTTTTCAAGGCACTGACAAAAGAAAACATTTTAAGCAGGAAAAATGGTTTTAGGGACTCAGAATTCTAAAAATAAGTGTAAAGTATTAAGTGTTTAAATTGGCATACACGGCTTTGGTCATAATCGGATTTATAGATTTGCAATTTATGCTGGGACTTCCTTCTTGGATATATTTTATGCAGCCCCAAACAATGCTAGCTGAACACCTACCCACTGACACATCAGCCAGGGAGTCTCTGTGAAAGTCTTTAAGAACAGTGTTAAATAATGCAGTCTTGACTTGGGATGCTAGGATTCAGCAGCAGCAGCCAACCGAGCAAATGGGCCTGCATCCAACAGTGTACTTTCAGGTAGTTTCCAATCATGAGGCTTTAACATTGCAAGAAATCAGATGGCTCTCAGAGCAAACTGGGCCAAATGTATGAAACTGCAAAGTTTTCAAACACTATCAATGTCTGAAAATTGTGCTGGCTGAGATCCAAAACCTTCACATTCTTTTTTTATTTAATTAAAAAATTTTTAACTTATTTTGGCTGTGCTGGGTCTGCGTTGCTTTGCATGGGCTCTTCTCTAGTTGTGACAAGCAGGGACCACTCATCCTTGTTGCATGTGAGTTTCTCATTGTGGTGGGTTCTCTTGTTGCGAAGCACAGGTTCTAGACATGCAGGCTTCAGTAACTTCTGCTTCAGGCTCTAGAGCACGGTCTCAATAGTTGTGGTGCATTGACTTAGTTCCTCCAAGGCATGTGAGATCTTTCTAGACCAGGGAGCAAACGCATGTTTGACTGGCAGGTAGATTCGTATCCACAGTGACACCAGAGAGGTCCAAAACCCTCAACATTTTCATGCAAACTGTAGCTGCTGTAGGTTCATGAGGAAGATCTGAGAGTGGACATTGATCAGTGCAATGCACACTTGGATTATTGAGCTTTGACTCTTGGTAAGTTGGACTAAGACACAGGAATTTCTTTTACTCATCTGATTGTAGGCCTGGACTGTAGCAGAACTGATACCACCTCAGAACTTTTTGCCATCTTGGAACTTTCTCCTAAACCCATGTGTTCAAGCTTTTTACCACGCTTATAGTGAGGAAAAGCCCAGAAAACCTAACCCGGGGGTTATAACTCAAGGAAACAAACCATTTTTATCTAATGTATATTCACTGTTTAAAGAAACCAGTCCATCCCTAGGGCTTCTTGGAAAGTTTTTATTTTGTTTTGATTTTTTTTCTGCCAAGTAAATGTCAACTCCAAGGTTGACTGTGATTACAGTTATGCTAGGGAGTCTGCAGGAGGCCTTGTGAGTCATTCCTCACTGTTCTTTGTAAGTCAGTTGCTACCTGCATGATCAGAGTTCTCTCCCCTTTCCCTTAATTCCTCCTCATTTTTGGTGGAGGGAGTTGGGGGGTTGTTGGTAATGGTAGCCTGTCCTGGCCAAGTTCTGAGAAACTCCTGTTAAGAATTCTACTTGAGGTAAAACAGGCCTGGAGAGCCAGAGGGCAAGCGACACCAGAGGCTGTGAGTCAGTTTTCATTAGATTTCTAAGAGGACACAACACAAACACACTCCCAGGGGCCTGTGGCCAGAACCAGCTCTGGTTGAGCAACCAAAACTTTGAGACCAGAGCTCAGCTCAGAGTAGCAACTTGTTGAGAACAAGACACAGGATCCTGGGCAGTTGTTGCAGGTGATGTTGGGCAACTCTGGCTGATCTTTATTTTCAGTGTGAGGGGAGGCTGGACTTGATTCAGGGCTCCATGACAATGCAGAGCAGACCTGCCATCGTCTGATGTGTATGAAGGTCAGGAGAAATAAGGTAGGTTGTTGCAAAAGTTTAATAATAATAACTACATTTATTTAGAGCTTTGCCATTGTTGTGTTAGTTGCTAAGTCATGTCTGACTTTTGGCAACCCCATGGACTGCAGCTCGTCAGGCTCCCCTGTCCATGGAATTTCCCAGGCAAGAATACTGGAGTGGGTTGCTATTTCCTTCTTATTATGTGATAACTATTCTAAGAAAATTTTTACATGTCATACTTGATTGAATCTTCACAACAATACTCTGAGGCTGGTACTATCAGTGTCCTTCATCCTTGGATTCATCCAAAGGTATTAAAGAGTATGTGACAGAGTAAGGATTCATTCCAAAGCCCTGAATGTGTGCTTTTAACCACTCTGCTATACTGCTACTCTTTCACTGCCAAAGTAGTGGACAGCAGTGATCACCCAAAGAATGGGTATTCATGAGTTGATTTTGTGGTCAGTTGCAAGTGATTTTATCAGATGACTCTGGACAGGTTGAGTGAATAATATCTCTCAAAACCTTCATTGCAAAGAAATGACTGCTAAGTAATTAAAATAGGTCTGTCAGTCAGTTACAAAATGTTCTTTCCAGGTTAGTTAGCTCGCACACATTGCCTCGTATACTCAATCAAATCCTTAGAGTCTGAACCGTTTCTACTTGCTAAACTGTTCATTTGAGGAGAACATCGATGTGTCATTCATTCATTTCTTCATTCAGCAACATGCACTGAGCGTCACTTTATGCCAGGCTGTATCCAATTGCTAGGGATGAAAAACGGAAAGATATGATCCTGCCCTTATGTAACTTTAAACAGATGTGCCACTGAGCACTAGGATGATTTCTATAAAGATGCATGCACAAACCTGAGTGAGATCACCAAAGAAGTGAGATCACTTCTTTGGTGATCTCACTCAGGTCACAGTCAGCTTCTGGGGAGTCAAGGAAGCCTTCTCAGAAGAGGTAGCTTTTGAACTGAGGCTTGAAGAATGAGTGAATTTGTCAGGCACACAATCTAGAGGTACTGTTCCAGGGAGAGCATGTGTAAAGGCAGGGCGCCAGCCTGGAGCTTGGTACGTTCAGAGAACTCTAAGTAGTTCAATATTGCTGGCTTGCAAAGAGCAAGGCAGGAAATGACAGATGAGACTTGACATTTCAGCAGTGGCCAGATCTTGAAGTTCTTTGTATGCCAAGTAAAGGCATTTACAGTTTACTCTGTAGACACTAGGGAAGCATTTTAAGGGCTTTAAGCCAGGGTTTCATGGTTAGATCTTTCATCTAGGAACTCTGAGTTTGGCAGCAAGCGTAGAAGATGGATTGGAGGAAGCTGATAGAGGCAGGGGGCTAGGAAGAGTGTGAAGCTGCCCTACTTTGGGGAGTTTCTTGGCATTGGAGATAGCCGTTGTCTTGAGCTTTCCCAATGGGTCTGGGTCAGACCTCATAGAATTGGAGAGTTCAATATTGTATGAGATCAGCAAGGAGGGACAAGAGTGGAGACTCAGTTTCAGCCACGGGTGTACAGAGTAATAGGCAGAGCTGGAATTTGAGCCTAATGTGTTTATAGTGTGCAAAGTCTTCTCAGCCATCCACTACATTTGCGTGACAGCACTGTCATCCTCAAATGGAAAACCTCACTTTAGTAGCACTGCCATTTTCATCATGATGCCATAGACTCTACTTAGAGGCCAAATCAATCCATAATTCAGTTCTTTTTTTTTTTTGTAACTTCAAGGAGTCACTTCCTTTGGATTGTGTCCAAGTGAGATTTAGAAATAAGATCTACTTTGCAGGGAGTGTGTTTGTGTTGTGAATATTAGTGTGAAATGTATCGTTACTTATTTCAGAGAATTATTGATCAGATTACCTGTAGTTTTGTAATATTTCTGTCATAGCATCCTGCAGTTAGTCGACAGGAGGTTTATTCCTCTCCTCTCATAGTATATTTTACATACACGACACGCACAATATATCCACACACATTCAAAAGGATATTCATATGTATAAAAGATTAAATGTTGTCTGTGCGTTTTTCTACATTCTCTGAAAGGCAAAAGCTTGGTTTGCTGAACTTTGGTCACAAATTAAAGTTCATCTTCTTCAATAAGTTTTTCAAAATACTTAAAACATAAGGCTTATTTTCATGCTGATTCCATTCCATTTGCATTTGTGTTGTATGCAATTCATGTTGTATGTACTTCTACCAGAAAAGTCAGTATTAAAATAAGCACTGCCAATGAATGCATGAGAAGGGTATTAGACCCTGGCTGATAATTTTTAACATGTGTCATCCCATCAGTATTCTAATCTAATGTGACTAAATCTAAATTGGGCCCCAACTCACGGTCACTTTAGAGGTGATACTAATAATTGGAAGATTTCTTTTAAACAGTATGTGTTTTTTCAATGTTTTTCGGGTTCTGTGTGTCTGTAGGCACATGTATGGGCCCCATAAAATCTTCTGTAATCTAGACAGCTGCCAGGCTCTATTTTCATGTTATTGATTGTACACTCAGGCATCTCGCTTAATAAAACAAGCCCATCTGCAATGAGGTGAGCAAAATGGAAAACATATAGGATGGCTGTGTGCCAGGAAGCTGATATGTACATTCCAGTAAGTTAATGACTCACATACGGTATTGTGTTGACTGTCACGACTCATGAACCTCAATTGAAATCACCTGGTACTGGGTTTTCCTGAATGTTCTATGTCATTTGTTGTCTTCAAAACTAATTTGAATTTGTGGGGATTTTGCAATGTTATTATTTCAGAAGACTGAGGCATACATGTACAGCAGTATAGGGTGGGAAGAATCATCTGTTTATGAGGTAACAGAAATAAAGTTATCCTGATGTATCGTGAGCCTTCTCTGGTGGCTCAGTAATAAAACCACCTGCAGTGGAGACACAGGAGATGTGAGTTTGATCCCTGGGTTGAGAAGATCCCCTAGAGAAAGAAATGGCAACCCACTCCAGTATTCTGCCTGGAGAATCCCATGGACAGAGGAGCCTGGCAGGCTACAGTCCAAGGGGTCGCAAAGAGTTAGACACAAATGAGCAACTGAGCACAAGGCCAATGCTTGGTGACCACTGAAAGTGAAAGTGTTGGCCATCGAGTCATATCCGCCTCTGTGCGACCCAATGGACTGTAGTCCACTAGGCTCCTCTGTCCATGAAATTCTCCAGCAGTTTCTGGAATGGGTTGCCATTTCCTTTACCTGGGGCTCTTCCCTATCCAAGGATCAAGCCCTGGTCTCCTGCATTGCAGGCAGATTCTTTACCATCTGAGCCTGCAGGGAAGCCCCTGTAGTGACCATCAGAGAATTATCAGCAGAGATTTTGGAGTTTAACTGGCTGGAAAGTTCAGATTCCAGCTTGACCTGGAGCTGTGTGACCTTGAGCAAGTTGTTTATGTTTTCTGTCCCTCAGTTTGCTTATTCATTTAAAAAAAAAAAAAAAAAAAGGGAAAATAGATCCTTTCTAGTAGATTATGAGGGCCAGCTAAGAAATGCATATAAACTGTTTGGCACATTGTTTAAATATTGAATAGATATTTCCTCTGATTAATCAAGTCAACATTTTTATTATCCTTTGCCCCACCAATGAACACTGATGCTATTTATTTCACCCAGGCTAATTAATTGTCTGGTTATCATAGGTTATGAAGGTGGAAAAGCTCTCTTCCAAAGTGGATTGCCTGAATGCTGACTGAGAGAGCATTTTCCTACCCGTAATAAGCCCCCAAATCCTACCCAAAGCGATTCTACTCATTTGTGCTTATAACGGCCAGTGGATGCTAGTGGAAAGCATGTAATATAAGCACAACATGAATACCAGCTATTCTTAGAGCTACTAGAAGTCCATGGTGATCCTGATGGAGGAGGGTGGGGAATTCAGGGCCTCTCTTGAAGTACCTTGTAAAAATGCAATTAACTGTTTTTTTATCTTTTAAAGTCATCATAAAATACATTTTTAAAATGTGAAAAAAGAACATATAAACACCAATAATTATTCCCAGGACAGAGAGATTTTTTTTTTTTTTCAGAGCTGCAGGCAGATCTTGAGGAATTTATCTGTTCACTAAAGAATGCTTTTACATATGAACTAATTTCAGACAGACATAACTCAGATGACTGAAACAAAGAAAAAGTTTTCCTTTGGCATAAAGTAAAGGGGGCTTAATTTTGTTTTCAGATGTTGTGAACTGTGTTGCAATTATTTTCCTATTCCTCATTTCACTTACAGTGTTTTTCAGAGTTTGAATAGTTATCCTAAAAGGAAGCTAAAACTCAAATTTTATGTGACAGTGCCACGCAGCTTCTTTATATGTGTTTTAAAAATTAAAACTGGTGCCTGAATATGTGCCCCTGATTAAAAGACGTACTCAAGAATAAACTAGTGCTAGTAATTACGGAGATCCAACCAGTCCATCCTCAAGGAAATAAGTCCTGAATGTTCATTGGAAGGACTGATGTTGAAGCTGAAACTCCAATACTTTGGCCACATGATGCGAAGAACTGACTCATTTGAAAAGACCCTGATGATTGAAAAGACCCTGAAAGATTGAAGGCAGGAGAAGAAGTGGCAGACAGAGGATGAGATGGTTGGATGGCATCACCGACTCAATGGACGTGAGTTTGAGGAAACTCCAGGAGTTGGTGATGGACAGGGAGGCCTGGCGTGCTGCAGTCCATGGAGTTGCAAAGAGCCACTGAACTGAATTGAGTGATTACAGACCCGAATGTGCTAGGTCTCCCTGGAGCCCACTCCCACTCCCTTGGCCAGAGGTAACAACTGTTAGCAACTGCTAATTCTATATTTATGTTCTGCTTTCTCTGCTCTTTGAATTTGGTCATCTGTATCTAGCTGTAAAGTATCCAGGTTTATTTTCATTAATGGAGTATGTACAAGTGAACAATCAGTTCAACTGTCTTATTATCTCTGCCATTCTGTGATTTTATCATCTTTTCACTCCTCATATTTTTGTGTTTTCTCTGTTTTGTTTTGTGTTTCTGCTTGGTTTAAATGTCAGAAATGTGTTTACTTCAGTGTCCTTTCCAAAGCACACAATCTGGATGTGATCAGTCTACTTTGAGGGATATTTTCCATTAGTAATAATAACAATGGTGTTCCAGACAAGTCTGAAGACTAAATGACATATTATATATAATGACTTGCATGAAGTGAGCACTTAATGAAGGTTATCTCCTTTTATTATTAGTCTTAAGTCTGACTTTATTCATCCATTATAATTTCAACACTTTCAGCTAATACCATACTTTAGAGTTCATAAAGCCCTTTCACATATTTATTGTGCAGCAGCTTTCCACTGAATGTTTATGTGCCCCTCCCCCAAATTCATATGTTGAAACTCTAATCCCCAGTGTGCCAATGTGATGGTAGTTGGAGATGGGGCCTTTGGGTAGTAATTGAGTCATGAGAATGGAGCCCTTGTGGTGGGATTAGTGCTTTTATTAAAAGAGACACCAAAAAGCTTGCTTCCTCTCTCTCTCTCCCCAGTGTGAGGATATGAGAAAGTACAATGTTCCTATAAAACATCATTCTCTGCATTCAACATTTTTCTAGGAGATCCTCAGGAAGACACAACACAAAGAGTGCATGAGGTAGAAAAACCAGGTTTCTTCCAAACCTCAGGTGAAGGAAGCAACGAGGCTCATCATGAGGTCAGCAGAACTAAGCATCAAGGACCTGGGAGCATGTCAGCACAATGATTTCCTTAGGAACAACTCCTGTACTCTGTATTTGTTCTTCTATCCTGCCTGTCTACACACATTCACTGGAAGTCCCCTTTCCTAAGCCAGAAGGAAATGCCCATATGTGCATTAATATATGATATTTGTTTCTCTCTTTCTGATTTACTCTGTACAACAGACTCTCGGTCCATCCACATCTCTACAAATGACCCAATTTCTTTCCTTTTTATGACAGCATAATATTCCATTGTATGTATGTAACACATCTTCTTTATCCATTTATCTGTTCATGGACATTTAGGTTGCTTCCATATCCTGGCTGTGTACGCTACCTGTATAAGATAGATAGCTAGTGAAAAGCTACTGTAGAGCACAGGGAGCTCAGCTCAGTGCTCTGTGATGATCTAGATGGGTGGGGTGGGAGAAGGGAGGGAAGTTCAAGAAGGAGGGGATATATGTGTACACACAGCTGATTCACTTTGTTGTAGAGGGGAAATTAGCACAACATTGTAAAACAATTATACTTTAATTAAAAAAAATGAGACAGAAAAAAAGTACATATTATTTTTTAAAAAAATGAGACAGAAAAAAGTACATATTATTGTTTTTTTAGATGTACATTTTTAAATGTACATATTATTTTTTTAATGTACATATTATTTTTATTATTTTTTTAAAAGAGCAAGTGACAAATCAAGCAAGGAAAAGGAGAAAGAAGAAGAGAGTGGAGAAAGCAGAGATGGTCTCTCAGAGAGTATCCCAGAGAGCACCCTTTGAGAAAGGAGTTATGATTCCCATTTTATAGATGGAGAAGCTTAAGAAGGCAGCAAATGGATCATCCACTTAGAGCCACAAACTTAAAATTTCTTACTTATTGTACTAAGTCCTGCCTTTCTCCCCACAAAGTATAGGAGTATCTAAAATTCCAGATGGATCAGGGATCTCTTTCAACTTCCAGCTCTTACTATCACACAAAGAGAAAAAGGCTGTGTGGTTGATCCATGGAGGCTGTTTATATAACAAAAGGCTTTACCTGGGGAAAAAAGTTTCACTTAGTATCATTGTACAAGTAAAATTTTTAGTTTGTTGGACAACAAAACTGTGTGGTTAAATATGTCTGAGAGATTATCTAAAAAGTGAAAAGATAAGCTTTGTGGTTTATCTATTTCCCTTTGCATTCATGTGAATATAATTTTTCTATATTACTCTGTAACATTGTTCTTAATTGTGCAACAGGGAAATTGCAAACTCTGAGACTTCATCCCATGTGTAATTGAGGTCAGCCTCTGCAGAAAACTAGGACATCTCAGTTATATAATCCTGCTTCAGTCCACACTAGCCTTATTATTTACAGTTCAATCTTACCCTATATAGCCCATTTCTAAAATAAGAAATATAATATGTACTTGTCGTAGATGATTTGCTATTTTAATTAAAATGATTGTAAAGTATTGATACAAGTTAACATTGACATTTCAAATAAAATATAAATTCCTAAATAAAGCAAGCCATACATCTTACATGAGTCTATCTTTAGAAAACAACTATTTTGATCACATATTCTCTAGTAAGACGTTCACTTTTAGTTCAAATGGTCCAGGAGTCTGAGTATCTTTAATTTCCTGGAGGGATGTATATAGTTGAAATCTGGCACAGCCCACTGAATGTCAGTGCATTAGATATAGGGAGAAGAACAATGAAGAAAAAGAAAATATATGAAAATAGACAGATGAGTTTGGGAAGCTTACTTGCCTTAGGCTATAAGAACCATGAAATAGCTGCTAGCACCCTTGAAAATACTGCGTTTGTGCCTCGTTATCCCACCTAGATTTCCAGCCTGTCACATTCAATGAGGTCTTTGCAAGCAAAGATGCTAGAACTGTCAGCATGATGTTCTATAATTTGGGATGGATCCCACCCCCGCCATTTTGAAATGCTTCCTGGAAAGCAATGGAGGGAGCCTTGCCAAATACTCTTTCTAACTCTATTTAATAAGTGTATTTTCAGACTTCAGTAAGAACAGCTCAGTACTACTGATGTGCTGGGGCATCCAGTCATTCCTGGCACCACTAAAAGAGCAACAACA
Organism: Aepyceros melampus; assembly: GCA_006408695.1. Classification (NCBI taxonomy): domain Eukaryota; kingdom Metazoa; phylum Chordata; class Mammalia; order Artiodactyla; family Bovidae; genus Aepyceros; species Aepyceros melampus. The sequence continues at coordinate 236,508 of SJXQ01007988.1, read as the reverse complement.
ACTGAGGCCTCAGCGGGAGAATTGCATTCGATTGGGCTGGGAGGATCCAGTGTTATATATAGTGCCTTCAGGTTCACCACGCGACTCACATCTTCTGCATTCAGCCTGATCCATTCTCCCAGTTCTGTTTCTCAGATAGGATGCTGATTAGCCCATGCTGTGCCAGGTTTTGATTGTTGGGAGGGCCTTGCTAGAGAAAGCGTGCATTGTCTAGAAGTGGGGCAGCAGCTGCCTTGGGGCATCCTGTAGTTCTTCACGCAATGTTGGGATTCTCTGTGGTCTCAGAGGAAAATGAGGCCCTCTCTCTCCTCACCAGGCGCTCATGCAGGAGTACACAGAGCCGATTTCCCTTTAGCCACTCTGAGATTCTGTCCCAGCCTTGGCTTGACTGCAAAATCACTGGCAAAGAGACTCAGACCATTCAGTAACATGTCCCCTGAAGCTTCCAGAAGCCTGTAGTGAAGTGAGGTCATTAGGAGAATAAAGAACTGTAATTCAACTCCTAGATGAATTGTTCAGTTGCTCAGTTGTGTCTGACTCTTTGTGACCTCCTGGACTGCAGCACGCCAGGCTTCCCTGTCCTTCACCATTTCCTGGAGCTAGCTCAGACTCATGTTTGTTGAGTTGGTGATGCCATCCAACCATCTTGTCCTCTGTCGTCCCCTTCTCCTGCCATCTATGTTTCCCAGGATCACGGTCTTTTCCAATGAGTCAGCTCTTCGCATCAGGTGGCCAAATTAATGGAGCTTCAGCTTCAGCATCAGCCCTTCCAATGAATATTCAGGACTGATTTCCTTTAGGATTGACTGGTTTGATCTCCTTGCAGTCCGAGAGTCTTCTTCAACACCACAGTTAAAAAGCATCGATTCTTCAGTGCTTAGCCTTCTTTAGGGTCTAAATCTCACATCCATACATGATTACCAGAAAAACCATAGCTCCATAAGGACCTTTATCGCAAAGTAATGTTTCTGCTTTTTAATACACTGTCTAGGTTTGTCATAGCCTTTCTTGGAAGGAACAAGAGTCTTTTAATTTCATAGCAGCATCTTTTAATTTCATGTCACCTAAATGAATTACAAGATGACATTGGTGGAACCATAAACTATGGCAATCAGTGAGATGCAGATCATTTAGAAAGTTTCTCTCCTAAAGAGAAAGAGGATGAATCACCTTCCTTCCTTCTTCTAATTTCCTCCTCAAACTTTTCACATCCTTGGGAGAACAGCCACCTGCCACCTACCACCCACTTCCCTTCAAGGACGCTACAATTGGACTGTCTGTTTTTAGTGGAGTTAGAGAAACTATTTGTACATGAGCTCATTTTTTCTCACCTTTTATTTCGACAGGGCTGATGTCTGTTTGGCATAGGAATAAACTAAGATTTCCATCTTTGGAGTGATGCTGATGGGATCACAGGAAAATGATGACAGAGAAAGGAGAGGGAAGACAAGAGAACCTCAATACAGCCCTCTTATCGTGGCACCAGATACTCTGGGAACAGTGTCTTCCTCTGCCTACACATTCTCCCACTTAGTGTGTACTTGTTTTCTTGCATCACACAGACGTTCAAATGCTCTCAGTGCCCTGAGTTCATGTATTTCCCTTGCTATCCAGGAGTAATTATTTCTGTTTACATTTTCCTCTCACTGTTTCTTTTCTCACGTTGTTAGGTTGTACTATTACATTCTGAGGGCTATGCACTAAGCATAGGAGATTTTCTGGGAGTATTGTTCTCCCTGTTTGATCTCAGAGAAGTCTCTCACTTGCTCTCCTGCTCTCTCTCTCCCTTTCTCCTTCCAGTTTTGTACAAAGACTCTGCAATCAGCTCCCAGTCCTTACTGTTGACACATCAAAGAAATATGACTTCAATTTTTCAAAGAAAATATGAATCATGCAGTGTTCCCCACACAGACAGTACCCTCCTCTGTTAGCTAGCTGTACAATCTAAAATTCTGAGCTTCATTTTATACACAAGCAATGGTCAGATTATTGGGCCCATACAGAGCAGTGCAGAGCACCACGCCGCCAGGATATGAGCTCATCTTCCCCAAGAAACTAAGTGGGGTTGAGCTGGGTCAGTGTTTGGAGGCACACATTTCCGATGAAAACCAAGAGAATTCCAGGCAGGAACAACAATCCCTCCTTCTGAACCAGAGCCTCCTCTGGGATGAGAACACTTCAATTGAAAATTAAAAAGCAATGATAGGCTTATTATTGTCACATAAAAACCACTTAATTGAAAATAAATTCCCGTTTCACATGATTATCCAACAAAAGAGACATCAACTAAATTGCGTAGAAAAAAAGTTCACTCATAGTTCACTTTTGTATGAGTACACAGAGAAAGTAAACAAGCGGAAATAAGATTTTTTTCCCCAGATTAACAATTTCTCTGGTATGTGGTATGTGGTCAGAACAGTTTCAGCTTGTGTCTGTGTGTATAACACTTTGAATGATGAATTGATTTTTCTAATGAAGCTCCTGTCATTGCAAATCCTTGATTATCTTTGTGATTCACCCAGGGACCTACTTCTAAAGACTTACAGTAAAAATCAGGATACCTGTGAAACAAAATGAAGTATTGTGGCAGGACCCAGGAATCAGAATATTTGATAAACCAGCATCCCACTATGTAGCTACTCAAATGAAAGGGGATTTCTTGTCTGGCGATGATGAGATAAAGGAAGGAGATAGAGGATGGCCAAAAATTGAATGATCAAGAGCAACACCTGAGCCTGAACACTGTGCTTACACCCTGCCCACTACAAGGTCCTGTAAATACCACCTGGATTCAGTTCTCTCAGTCTCTCATTACTCATCCCCATGTCCGTTAAGGCTTGTTATCTGACTCATTGTGAGGAGGATGTACGCAAAGCTGAGGGAATTATTTCCCTTGAGTTGTGCAGGTGGGCGGGTGGATTTATAGTTGCAGGCATCCGAGAATGTATCAGTGACAGCAGAGTTCCTGCAGGTTCGTTTCAGCTGCCAAAGAAATGACTCTGATGAATATCGATTCTGTTCTACATTAGGTATTGCCCTTGGAGGCAGTCACCATCAACAACACATGCAGACTCATCCTCCCGCATCCCACACTGCACCTGCGTGCTGCTCTCAGATAACGGCAGGCAGCGACATTTTCCAGGATCAACTCTGGGCAGAAAACTCTTCTAGATTGTGTGTGTGTCCCCCTGGTGGAGGATAGAGAAGGAGTATACCAAAAATAGAGAAGGTGTTTTTATTTAATGTAGAGATATTAATAGCTTAATAAAAAAACATAAAATAAAAGTAAAAACCACTAGTAAATACAACAAAACAAGCAATGAAACATATACATACACAGCTGGATTGGTACAGTGAGGCCTTAAAACCCAGTAGTTTCAAATGAAGAGAAGGAAGAAGGAGGAGAAATTAAAGGGTGACGTGGAGCAGACAGTAGGTAGCATGGCAGACCTGGGATGAATCTCAAAAGACAGGTTCAGTTCAGTTCAGTCGCTCAGTCGTGTCCAACTCTTTGCGACCCCATGAATCGCAGCACGCCAGGCCTCCCTGTCCATCACCAACTCCCGGAGTTCACTCAGACTCACGTCCATCGAGTCCGTGATGCCATCCAGCCATCTCATCCTCGGTCGTCCCCTTCTCCTCCTGCCCCCAATCCCTCCCAGCATCAGGGTCTTTTCCAATGAGTCAACTCTTCGCATGAGGTGGCCAAAGTACTGGAGTTTCAGCTTTAGCATCATTCCCTCCAAAGAAATCCCAGGGTTGATCTCCTTCAGAATGGACTGGTTGGATCTCCTTGCAATCCAAGGGACTCTCAAGAGTCTTCTCCAACACCACAGGTCAAAAGCATCAATTCTTTGGTGCTCAGCCTTCTTCAACAACTCCCGGAGTTCACTCAGACTCACGTCCATCAAGTCAGTAATGCCATCCAGCCATCTCATCCTCGGTCGTCCCCTTCTCCTCCTGCCCCCAATCCCTCCCAGCATCAGGGTCTTTTCCAATGAGTCAACTCTTCGCATGAGGTGGCCAAAGTACTGGAGTTTCAGCTTTAGCATCATTCCCTCCAAAGAAATCCCAGGGTTGATCTCCTTCAGAATGGACTGGTTGGATCTCCTTGCAATCCAAGGGACTCTCAAGAGTCTTCTCCAACACCACAGGTCAAAAGCATCAATTCTTTGGTGCTCAGCCTTCTTCACAGTCCAACTCTCACATCCATACATGACCACTGGAAAAACCGTAGCCTTGACTGGACGGACCTTAGTCAGCAAAGTAATGTCTCTGCTTTTGAATACACTATCTAGGTTGGTCATAACTTTTCTTCCAAGGAGTAAGCGTCTTTTAATTTCATGGCTGCAGTCACCATCTGCAATGATTTTGGAGCCCAAAAAAGTAAAGTCTGACGCTGTTTCTACTGTTTCCCCATCTATTTCCCATGAAGTGACGGGACCAGATGCCATGATCTTTATCTTCTGAATGTTGAGCTTTAAGCCAAATTTTTCACTTTCCTCTTTCACTTTCATCACGAGGCTTTTTAGTTCCTCTTCACTTTCTGCCATAAGGGTGGTGTCATCTGCACATCTGAGGTTATTGATATTTCTCCCAACAATCTTGATTCCAGCTTGTGTTTCTTCCAGTCCAGCGTTTCTCATGATGTAGTCTGCATAGAAGTTAAATAAGCAGGGTGACAATATACAGCCTTGACGTACTCCTGTTCCTATTTGGAACCAGTCTGTTGTTCCATGTCCAGTTCTAACTGTTGCTTCCTGACCTGCATACAAATTTCTCAAGAGGCAGGTCAGGTGGTCTGGTATTCCCATCTCTTTCAGAATTCTCCACAGTTTATTGTGATCCACACAGTCAAAGGCTTTGGCATAGTCAATAAAGCAGAAATACATGTTTTTCTGGAACTCTCTTGCTTTTTCCATGATCCAGCAGATGTTAGCATCTTGATCTCTGGTTCCTCTGCCTTTTCTAAAACAAGCTTGAACATCAGGGAGTTCACAGTTCACATATTGCTGAAGTCTGGCTTGGAGAATTTTGAGCATTACTTTACTAGCATGTGAAATGAGTGCAATTGTGTGGTAGTTTGAGCATTCTTTGGCATTGCCTTTCTTTGGAATTGGGATGAAAACTGACTTTTTCCAGTCCTGTGGCCACTGCTGAGTTTTCCAGATTTGCTGGCATATGGAGTGCAGCACTTTCACAGCATCATCTTTCAGGATTTGAAACAGCTCCACTGGAATTTCATCACCTCCACTAGCTTTGTTCGTAGTAATGCTTTCTAAGGCCCACTTGACTTCACATTCCAAGATGTCTGGCTCTAAATTAGTGATCACATCATCATGATTATCTGGGTCATGAAGATCTTTTTTGTACAATTCTTCCATGTATTCTTGCCACCTCTTCTTGGCAAAGCTAATTTTTTCCTAGTCTTTTACAGGAGAGATATGAAGTTGGTGTATTTAAGACAAGTGGATGTCCTTTGCCATCAGGTCAAAGGACCTGATGGCAGCATGGAAGGTTATCATGTCCAAACTCTGTTGTTCTTAAACTCCACGCAATGTTCAGAGGTATTTGTTGTACTCTGTTGAGAAATAAGAAAGCAAAAAACAGAATTCCAACTTAGATTCTTAGAGATTAAAAAGGGTACCATCATCTTATGGGTGCTGAAAATTGTTTTGGTGATACGTCTCTTTGTTTTTAGTTTATTCCCATATTTTTCAAACTTATTTCACTGAGACACTTGGGTCTGTGTGTGTGTCCTAGATGTATTACTCTAGGAATTTTCTGTGATATACAACTGAGATATAAATAGAATGGGATCATCAAAGAGCAAGAAGATGTTATTACTTTTATCTTTCTTGCTTGCTTGCTAGTAGAATCATGGAAATACTTTTTCATGAGGACTCAAGAGTTTTCAAGTTTCTAACTAATCATACACATGCGTGCGCACACACACACACTATATATATATATATACATATAGTATATATATATCCTTTAATACATATATCCTTAATATAGTATGTGCATATATAAATATATATATATCCTTTAATGAGTCAAGTGAATAGCATTGTTTGCTTTCAAAAATATTTAGGACTTGATTACATTTATCAAACAGTCTCCTATAACCTTTGAAATATATTCGCCACTCTGCAGTGAATTATCAAAGGGAAGGCAGTGGTAAAGGACACTCTGTGTTGTCTAGAAGCATTTTACTTTGAGGGGCATGAAATCAGGAGCATGAGTGGTCATGTTTTGAAGAATTCCTACAATGCAGTTACAACAAAAGGCCTGATACTGTTTCTAATTCATTCACTTGGCATATCAAGAGAAAAGCAGTGGAAATCATTTTTGTTTATTTTGCATTAACATCAAATTAAATTACTTCCTTGTTGGTCACAGATTTAATAGTCTGTGTTCAGTTGTCACTAGTCTAAATAGATGGAGAGAGATCCTGATATGAACTAGTTTAGAAATTGGAGACTGGAGGCAAAAGCCATGAGTGACATTTATCACTAGATTGTAAGAGAGACTTTTGTCTGTGTCATCAGGCATTTCTAAAATCCAGAATACATAATGTCCCATGCAAACAGAAGCAATCATTCTTATGAAGCAAGAGTAGGTTTTTTAAAGACTTTCAGATAACATTAACTTGGACTTTTTGGTTAGGTCTTTGATAGAATTCAATGAAAAGGTGTCTATAAATTAAAAATTATATCAATGGAGAGAACTAACTCTATGCTCATGATGATTAAGAATTAAGGAGAACTGGAATGACTAGACTCAATGTTCTCATGCTTGTAATTCCTTTTCAGAATTATTAAGCCAGCCTTTAGGACAATCAACACACTATACATGTGTCTCCCTGTTCTGAAGTATTTTAATAAGTGATAGGTAAGGGAGATTTTCTCTTGAAACCTCACAGTCAAAAGATTTACAAAAGGAACAAAATTTAACCCCCTAAAATATGAAATGAAAACTTCTCTACTACAAAAATAGCCCATAAGGGACAAAAGCCAGTGAAAAGACAAAAGAACATCAGAAGATATGTGCCTCAAATATCCTAATCAAAGGGCTAATAATACCCTAACTATATAAATTGCTGTTGTTTAGTCACTCAGTTGTGTCCGACTCCTTGCAACCCCACGGACTGTAGCCTGCCAGGCTCCTCTATGCATGGGATTTCCCAGGCAAGAATACTGGAATGAGTTGTCATTTCCTTCTCCAGAGGATCTTCCTGACCCAGGGATCGAATCAGCATCCCCATGTCTCCTGCATTGCAGGCAGATTCTTTATGACTGAGCCACCAGGGAAGACCCCAGTTTATGAATAGTTCCCACAAAATAATAAAAAAGACAAAAATACAATTAAAAAGAGGCAGTAGGACCTTATAAGAAGTTCAGACAAAGAAACGGAAGTAGCTTACCAATACATAAAAAATGTTCCACCATGCTGCGATCAGAGATACACAAACTAAATGAACAGTGAGTGTTTACTTTATGAGACTGATGAAAGTCCATAGAGTTTTTGAAGCTATAGTAAAGCCAGAAGGAAAATAAATCAAAAACAAACAGTTTTTAAGGCAATTTTCCAGCAGTCATAAATATGTATAATGTATTAGCCCTTTGAGTTAGCAGTTCTATTCTTAGTAGTTAATTGTATCTAAACTTTCCTAAAAATGTGCTCAAATGTATTCAGAAATGCATAAGGATGGTCCCCGCAACACTGTTTGTAATAATGAAAATCAGCATTACCTGTTAATAATGAATAACTGGAAACAATCTCAATGCTTACCAGTTAAAAAATTACTGAATAAATTGTGATTCATTCATACAGTAAGAAGGCCAATTATCTATTAGAAGAATGAGATCTACAGATCTTGACAAAGGAACATGTTTATAGCATGTTGCTAAATGCAAAACACAAGTGACAAAATGGTCTACCAAATGTGACTTCACATTTTAGATAAATACATGTATGTATGTGAGTTTACTTCTACTGCTAAATAATATTGGTTTCTTTTTTTCTTTTTCTATGCACATTTGGATTTTTAAACTTTTTGTAGAAAACATTTTAAAAAAGTTTTAAAAATGTAAACAATACCACCTCAAATGAAATAGTGACTGAAGGAATACCATATAATTATCCTTATTATGCTTTTTAATTTTTAATTAATTTTTATTGGATTATAGTTGCTTTGTAATGTTGTGTTAGTTTCTACTGTACAAAATAAATCAGCCATGCATATACATATATCCTCCCCCTTTTGGACTTCCTTCCCATTCATGTCACCATAGTGCATTAGGTACAATTTCCTGTGCTACCCAGTATGTTCTCATTAGTTATCTATTTTATACTCAGTATCAGTAGTGTGCAGTGCTTGGTAGCTCAGTTATATCTGACTCTTTGTGACCCTGCTTGGTATCTCAGTTTTATTTGACTTCTTTGTGACCCCATGGACTGTAGCCCGCCAAGCTCCTCTGTCCATGGGGATTCTCCAGGCAAGAATACTGGAGTGGGTTGCCATGCCCTCCTCCAGGGGATCTTCCCAACCCAGCTATTGAACCCAGATCTCCCTCATTGCAGGCAGATTCTTTACCACCTGAGCCACCAGGGAAGCCCAAGAATACTGGAGTGTGTAGCCTATCCCTTCTCTACAGGAACTTCCCAACCCAGGAATTGAACTCGGGTCTCCTTCATTGCCGGCAGATTCTTTACCAGCTGAGCTATCTGGGAAGATCATCAATAGTATATATGCCTTTTTAAACAGGTAGTTTCCCAAGTCAAGCAGTAAGTGACTCCAGCATATCCAAAGAAAAATTAACTTCCAAACTTAGCTATGATTTTGCAGTCACTGTGCTCCATCGATAGTTCTCATCCTTCCTCTGAATTTACTGCTTTGACCTTCAAACTAGTCTCTCTGCTTTTACTGTTGACCCTCTGACCTACTCATTCTCAACACAGCAATCTGAGTTGTCTTTACAACATTTAAATGATACCCATGTCATAAGTGAGTGGTTGTGATATGGCCCCACTTCAGGGGCCTCCTCACATTTAAGATGAAGCAGCAAATCCCTAGCCTAGCCCTAAGGACCTATGTGTCTTGTCCTCCTCAACTTTCCAGCCCCTTCTAATGGTCTGGAAGATCCTCTGGAGAAGGGATAGGCTACCCACTCCAGTATTCTTGAGCTTCCCTTGTGGCTCAGCTGGTAAAGAATCCTGCAATGCGGGAGACCTGGGTTCTATCCCTGGTTGGGAAGATCCCCTGGAGAAGGGAAAGTCTACCCACTCCAGTATTCTGGCCTAGAGAATTCCAAGGACTGTATAGCCCATGGGGTCTCAAAGAGTCAGACACGACTGAGAGGCTTTCACTTTTACTTCATGTTTTCTAAAGGCACGCCACCCTGCCTCACTGTGGGCCAGCCACTCTGGACCCTTTCATTTGTTAAAAGGCGCTAAGTGCTTTCCACTCACAGGGACTTCACACATGCTTTTCACTTTCTCTAGTGAGAAAGTAATTGTGGGGCCATTTTTCTGCCCCACAACCCACTCTGTTCCTCCCCTTTTCTTGGCTTAAGACACTGTCAGTCTTCCAGACTCAAGTCTTCCTCAGAGAGGATTTCCCTAATCATCTCTACTAATTAAATCTCTATCAGTGTCTCATATCATGAAAACTACATACCTCGTACTTTTTCTTCAGTTTTCTTGTCATAATTTATAATCATATTTTTGTGGTTCTTTATTTACTATTTTCTTCTCCAAGATTAATGCAAGCAGGAGCTGCATACTAAAACAAAAACAACCTATAAAATGCCTTTCTAGCAGGACCTGGGAGGATGACAAATATTTTTGAATGAATGAACAAATGAATTGATATTCCTAGTCCCCTTCTTGTTGATTCTTCTTTTGAGGGGAGATGCTGGAATAGGCTTTATTTATTTTTATTTTTTAATTGGAATATAATTGCTTTACAGTGTTGTATTAGTTTCTGCTGTGCAATGAAGTGAATCAGCTATATGTATACATTTATCTCCTCCTCCTTGGACCGCCCTCCTACCCTACCCCCATCCCACTCCTCTAGATCATCACAGACCATTGACCTGAGCTCCCAGTACTATACAGCAGGTTCCCACTAGCTATCTGTTCTACACACGTAGTGTGTGTATGTCAAACCTAATCTCCCAATTCATCCCACTTATCACTTCCCTCCCTGTGTCCACGCATCTGTCCTGTACATCTGCATCTCTGTTCTTGCCCTAGAACTAGGTTCATCTACATCATTTTTCTAGATTCCACATACACGTGTTAATGTATGTTTTTCTTTTTCTGACTTACTTCATGTCAGAAATAAATGACACTATGAAAGATTCTAGTGTCCATCAACAGATAAATGGATAAAGATGTGGTACAATGGAATATTACTCAGCCATGAAAAGGATTTCTAGTTTTTAAAAAGCTTCTTTAGCCTACTACTATGAGTGTGTCGAAATATTCTGAAGTAAACTAGTAACACAAAACAAATCAACCACAATGCAAAAGTATCTTAATTAATGAACTGAATACTGTTATTATGGTTGCATAGAAACCTCCCCAGATACCACTTACAAAAATAGACTCTGCTTTTTTCATACACTTTCAACCTGTAGTAGAGTGGGTATTGTAACCTTGCTAATAAGCATTTGTGCTGTTAGAATCCCAATTACTAGGGGAGCATAGCAACACCTTTAGTTTTCTGTCTCAACTCACATATTATTTCTGATAATCTAACCTCTTCTGTAAGAACATGTCATCTTGTCCTCCCCAGTTTCTCACTTCCTTTAATGGCATGCCACACTTCCACTTTTTAAAATAGGACCCAGCTGATCTGTTCTACAGCCTCCAAGTTTATAAATTTCCCTTTGAGGAAGGAGGTGATAAGATGGAGAAGTGTAAAAAAAAAAAAGTCTCCTACGAAAAATATCACTCATCTGGGAGGAGAAAGACAAACAGAAATCTAATTCTGTGTTCATGAATCAAATGTTGCTTGTCTCTCTTAGACGAGTTTTGTGAAGGATCTTATTAGTGTGCAGGCTTTCTTTCCAAGCTCCCAAGCTGCATTTGTCTTGCTCTCATTTATCATTTCCACTAGGAACATCTGCATCTAAATTTGATACAGTTCTGAATACATTTTACTCTAGGTAAGTTTCTTTGAGTTGTATGCTTTTTTAAAAAGGTAAAGAAATGCAAAAGAAATGTGCTGGAGAGATTCTAAGACATCAGGGAAAACTTGAACGATGAAGCATTACAAAGGACAGAGATAAAGGTATTCCAAATTCATAGGTTTTTTCCTCTAGAGTTCCAGAATGGACATGGGCTAGTTCCTTTCTCCTTATTGCTTGTTGGTTGAAAGTCTCAAGGCACAATTCTGATTGCATAATTTGAGTTAGATGTTCACTTCAGTGTTCAGGCAGGTATTACTAACCAGTCCCTCTTCTGTGAATGGAGTAGGCAGAGAAGAGGTACTTGGAAGACACTTTAATGGGTGCTCATCACATACCGCCTATGAATGCCTACTGAAACACTTTCTATGATGATTGATAACAGAGAAAGTTGCTCAGTTGTGTCTGCCTCTTTGCAGCCCCATGGACTATACAGCCCATGGAATTCTCTAGGCCAGAATACTGGAGTGAGTAGCCATTCCCTTCTCCAGGGGATCTTCCCAACCCAGAGATCAAACCCAGGTCTCCTGCATTGCAGGCAGATTCTTTACCACCTGAGCTACTAGGGAAACCCTAGAAAATCTATGAATTAGATGGATAATTCACTGAAATACTTCAAAAGAGCCTATTCTAATACAGGATTCTAGAGGGACATACTTTGACTTTGTCCAAATACAGAGGGTATAGGAAACCAAGTCACACAGGAAGCCCTTATGTTTGGAGATAGAATGGTGACCTTTGAAAAATATGGCTTCACATTTCTCCAGTTTCCTGCTGGACTGAAGAAAGGACTTTTTTTTTAGTTCCCATGGTGTCTTCTTAGCTTTGACTGTCTTTCTCCTTTCTCACTCATGCAAGTTCCCACCATCAGTTCTTTTCCTCCCATTGGTTTGTCTTTTTCTCCCCCTTATCTTATTTGGCCCTTTCTTTATCACCTTATTCTCAAATTGGCCGTCAGGTCTTCCTACCTAGAGTCACATCCTTAATTTCACTGTGCGTGTGCTACAAGAGGAGTCTTCCTAAAATATCCCTTTTGTCATGATGGCTGTCTCCTCAAAAACATTTCATCTTCTCTGTTTTCCTCCTTAATCAGTTCTGATTTTCTCTGATAATCTCTTCAAGTTCTTTGATTGGCTGTTTCTCACTACAATTTGGTCTCTGCTTTTCCTTAGTCTGAATGCTTGGACATGTCATTTTGGCCCCCATATTGGCCTTCTTCAGCTGTATCCACTGCTTGATAACACTCCTGGCTCACTTTTGATCTTTTATTGACTGAGAATGCTATAGTTCATCCTTTATGTTCACCAGCTGAAATTCAAATTATTATTCTAAAGTTCATCTCAAGTCTTGACCTACTCTTAGGTCTACCTCATGTCTACTCTCCACCTCACTTTATTTTATTATTATTATTATTTTTTAATTTTTATTTTTACTTTATTTTACTTTACATTACTGTATTGGTTTTGCCATGCATTGACATGAATCCAGGTTTGATGCAGGATGCAGGGTGCTTGGGACTGATGCACGGGGATAATCCAGAGAGATGGTGTGGGGCGGGAGGGGGGAGGTGGGAGTCAGGATTGGGAGTTCATGTACACTCGTGGCTGATTCATGTCAATGTATAGCAAAATGAATACAGTATTGTAAAACAAAACAACAAAAAAATAAAAATTAATTAAAAAAAATAAAAAGGCAAACAAACAAAAAAATTATCTTCTTCTTGAATTTGTTATATATATAACCTTATGAAGTAATATGCATATGTATGTGCTAAGTTGCTTCATGTCATGTCCAACTCTTTGTAACCCCATGGACTGTACAGCCCATCAGGCTCCTTTGTCCATGGGATTCTCTAGGCAAGAATACTGGAGTGAGTTGCCATGCCCTCCTCCAGGGAATCTTCCTGACTCAGGGATTCAACCTTTGTCTCTTCTATCTCCTGCATTGGCAGGGGTGTTCTTTACCCATAGTAGCACCTGGGAAGCCCATGAAAGATTAAACTGTTCTTCAATGCCTGCACACAAGTTTGCAAACTTCACACATCACAACATAGAAAGGATACGATACTCTTCTAGTCATTCACATTGTCAGCAAATATTTATTATATGCCCCCTACATGCTTGCTATTATTCTGGGCAATACAGGCACAGAGAGCAAGACAGGTAAAGACACTCTCTTATGGGACTTAGTTCTGGTGGGAAAAATAGTCTGTACCTGGACAAGGTGAGAAGTGATAGGAATTGTGGTAAGAGAAGTAGGCAGGGCCAGACTGGGAAGAAAGCTGAAAATTATGAAGCTAGGGAAAATAGCGTGATGATTTATCTTCCTTCTCCTCTTCCTCCTCTCCTCTCTGTCTCCTTCACTAAGCTAAACAGTATAGATTTTATCTTAAGCGCAACTGATGATCACTGATTTCTATGTGGATCAAAGATCGTAGGAAGGCAAGAGCAGAAGCAAAAGGGACCCCCAGAAACCTAGGTATGAGATGATGGTGTCTTGGGCTGACGTGGCAGTAATGAAGTTGGAGGGATTGTTTTGTGTGTTAATCCATGACCTCTCCTACCATATTAAAAACAAACCACCACAGATACCATATCTTAATCCATTAAGTATTGCATAGGTAAAAGACTGGAACAGATGGTCCATACATATCTGCTGGCAGAGTGGTTGGATTTAATGTATCTTTGCTTATTTGAAAAAGGATAATTTGGGAGGTAGAAGACTGCATTGACCATTCTTTTTGTTAAATATTTCCCTTCATTATTGTGATGGATACTTGACAATTCATTTGTTAGATTTTACAGGCACAGTGATATTCAGTCAAATCAGAGCCAAGCTACTAAATTGAAACTTCCCTAAGTTTTTAAAATTTTAGACGTGTCCTAAATGTGTCACGATAATTTAAGGACTTTTAATAAGAAAATCTCAAGGCAGTGTAGGATAACTGAACATTTTTGTCTTCCTGCAAGTATGTTTCTTTTTAGCCCAAACTGTTTGCTTATAAATATATACATATCTAAATACCATGGTAATGTTTCAAATAATTATATAGTTCCCAATGTATAGTTTTTGAGTAGGATGTGCCAGTGATTAAAAATCTATGTATGGAACTAAAACTGCTACTTACGAAGGTTGCTAAGTCTCAAGAATGTGCTTGGGTGTGTAATTCATATTTCCTTTTATAACTGCAACTTGACAATTTGAAAACTAACTTTTCCCAAGTAACTGAAAAGAAAATTAATGCTCACAAAAGAAAGGCATACACATAAGAAAGTTGATCCAAAGATCTAAGTGATCTGCTGCTCAGAGATCAATGATATAATTGATAGAAAACCTGAGATATCAAGTTTCTTGTGCAGAATTTTTCTGAAAAAGTTACAGTCAAAAGAGAAAACAATGAAATATTAGATCCAAAAGCACTTTGAAGAATTCAAAGTAGTGTATACACATTTAGCACTTAATCAGAACACCTCAGTTCTTCATCCAGAACAGTTCTAAGCCCCTGGATGCTAAAGAAAAATTCATTTGGAATGGTCAATTAAATGTCAAGGGTGGTCCATTTCACCACCCTGAACATCTTCTACTATTTTGTTTTAATGTATAGAAGGAAGTCTCAATGGGAGGAGCATCCTTCAACATGTCTTAAATTCCACTTGAAAAGAAATATGTTTCTAACCGAATGGTTCATTAACCAAACATTTCCATGCCTGAATTGTGGTCCCATTGGAATAACAGTTTCACAGAATTTTGAAGATGGACAGAGTGCTAGACAGCATCTAATTCCCTCATTGTTACAGAGTAGCAGAAAGCAGGCTGAGTTCCTGTGACAGAGAGAAGAGTGGACAAGTGAAAGGGGATGCAGGCACTACATGTTCCCAACTCAAATAAGCACTGCTTACTGCAGCAGCAATAGGATTCAAACTCAGTTCTCCTGAAGCTGAGGCCAGGACTCCTCACTCACAACCTGCTAGTTTGCTCACCCTCGTATTATTGTGTATTATTAAAGCCATGTCATTAACTCAACTGTAGAGAATCAAATAAACGTGTTTCAATGAATTTACTATGTTCCAGGGACCATTCCAAGCGTTCTATACTTATTCAATTGTTTCATCATTACCACAATCCTATGAGGTACAGACCATTGTCATTTCTGTTTTGCAGATGAGGAAACTTAGATTTAGGGCTGTTTAGTTATTCATCAGAAGCTACTGAGTGGTAGAGTATAGGTATGATTCCACACAATAGGGAGACTACATACTTGCTCATTACTTTGTTTAAGGTTTCCAAAGTAATTAACTAAAATTATAATTAGTTAAGTAATGAACACTTATGAAGTCAAACAAATTATGTCCTTAAAAAACTGTAATAAAATTGTAATGACTGGTTTTTGATTTAGAATAATAATACTTTTTCTTTCAGTATTAGGAGTTCAAATATATCATCAAAGGGAAGTCTGAGAGATCCTTTGATAATTTGGGGAGCATATTTCTTGATTCAGGTAGTCATGTGAATGACTGCTTCTGCTTCAATCATGTCTCTATACCTAGTTACTACTTGGAACATTGTAGGAGCTCAACAGTATCTGTCGAATGAATGAAAGATTGTCATGTGAGATGAACTATTGAATTATAAACAAATTTTATGCTTAAAAATTCTAAAGATTGTTTTATTAAGCAACTCTGATGACCTGGAATGATTCATGTAGTTTCCCCAAATATTGTCTATTCCTAAAATATACTTTACATAATAAGCTTGAGCATTATAGATATTGTTAGATAAGTTTACAAATAATTTTATTCTCTTTCTATAATTACTACATGAGTTGAATTGAACTATTTAATTTGAAACACCCAGAAACACATATTACAAGAAAATGAAATTTTATGAATCACATTTGTACTATCAGTGTAATATTTTCTTAATAGAACAGTTTCGTACCTTTGAAAAGCAAGCCAATTTAATATTGGCTGATCAAATTAATCCACAGATTGAGATATTTTTTGCCAAAGAAAATATAAACAAGACAATACTTTTTTGTAGTGTTTATTGAAATCCACAGTGGTAACATAGGGTTTAAATAAATATTTGCATGTTCAAGATTTTTTGTGTGTTCTTTCCAGAATATTTAAAATTGAATTACCGATTAAAAGAACCTTCACCAGGAATCAATTTGGAATCCTTGCAAATGATCTCAAGGAAAGTGAAAGTCACTCAGTCGTGTCCAACTCTTTGTGACCCCATGGACTATACAGTCCATGTGACTCTCCAGGCCAGAATATTGGAGTGGGTAGTAGTTCCCTTCTCCAGGGCATCTTCCCAACCCAGAGACTGAACCCAGGTCTCTTGCATTGCAAGTGGATTCTTTACCAGCTGAGCCACAAGGGAAGAGCCCTGTTAACCTTCTCTTGATCCTTTTGATCAGAATTTGCTTCTCCTGTTTTTAGATGTTTTTCTAGCTTCAAAGAAACACATGGTTTGGAATTTTTAAAAAATTACATTTCATAACCATTTGTCTTCTTAATCCACCATGCAGAAAATGTTTCCAGTATTTCAGGGAAGGATCAGCCAGAAAGTAGTATAAATGTCAACCTAACCTGCCTGGAGGCCCTTCCAAAGGGACCTTGGTGCTGTTGACAAGTACATACTTCACAGACAACAGCATTTTACCCAGAAACTCCTGACCCGTGTATCACCAATTTGTAACCTTACAAAAATAGAAAAGATGTGAACATCCTTCCTCTGATCGCAACAGGGCTCTTTGCACAGAACCTCAGAGCTGGTAAAAGATGTCTGCCGGCCAGTTCATCACAGTGTCTGTGCGAACTCCATTAGCTATGCTGTGAGGAATGCCGCTTGCCCTTTGTGTTCTGTGAAGTAGAACAATAGGTCACTCTCCTCTGGAATAGCTACTTATTCCTTCAAAGTTCAGTCAAAGCCCACATTTTTCCCCTCTGAATAATGTATGAGCTTCGTCCACCAAGGGCTTCTCATCTAGTATGGTGGGAACTTCCAGCCTTCTTGACTGATGTCACTGAAGAAAACCACTGGTTCAGACAGGAAGGCATTGTCATCTGACATTGTTTGGCAGAGGGTTGTGGTGAAAAGGTAAGAGTGAGAGAGCTCCAGAGGCATACATGTAGGCAAGCAGCAGCCGGGAACGTGGACCTTTGAGACATCCAATTTAATTCTAATCACCTCACGGCCTCATTCTAGAGGGAAATATGGGCCCTGACTCCCCCATCCACAGTGGTGACCAGATATTCTCTTGAGGTAGAACCTCCTCCATCTCCCCTTCTGAAATTCACAGCCCAGCCAGTGGTCAGCTCTCAAGCCTTGCCATTCCATGAAGTCAGTGGCACGCATGAGGAGGCCTGCCTGTGTATTGGTGTCCTAAGGCTGCTGTAATAAATTTCCACAAACCAGATGGGTCAACACAACAGAAATTTATTCTCTTACAGTTCTAGAAGTTCTAAGTACAAAATCAAAAGCCACGCTCCCTCTGAATCTTCTGGGGAAGACTTCTTCCTTGCCTTTTACAGCTTCTGGTGGGTCCTGGTGTTCCTTGGATTGGGAAGCATAACTCTATTCTCTGCCTCCGTCTGTGTATTACCATCTTCCCTGTGTATCTTCACATACCTTCTTAAGAACATCAGTTATTGGATTTAGGATTTAGTGTGTATCTGAATCCAGATAGTGACCCCATGGACTGCAGCCAACCAGGCTCCTCTGCCCATGGGATTTTCCAGGCAAGAGTACTGGAGTGGGTTCCATTGCCTTCTCTGTCATCTTATTATGCTGATTTCTAAATAAGTTCTCATTCTGAGTTCTAGGAGTACATATATTTTGGAGGAATGCTATTCCACCCCATATAACCTGGAAGGTGCATAATTTATAGACCCTCTTCCCTGACTCTTGTGTCCAGAAGTCTCTGAGCAGTATGGTTAATACCTGACCATTCCTGAGGATGGAGGTGAGATGCTTCTAAGTGTTATATCCCACTTCTGCACACAGAAGGAAAAATCTAGGCCTGCATGCCTGCATCTGCTGGATGGAATGGTTTTCCCTCCAGATAAGTTGTCAAATCTACATCCTTCAGGGCCCTCCTCTCATACTACCTGTTCCCTGAAGCTGTTTTCCCAGGGGGTGTTTTTTATATTTAACCCTATAATTTGAGGGAGTTTCATGGATTTGGAACTTCTCAAGGTCACCAAAGGTCTACTGTCTCAGGATCTCCGTGTAGGAGGGATACAGAGCCATTAGTGAAGAATAATAAAATCACAAAGTTTGTAGAAACTTTAGGTATTAGTCAATCAAATCTTTATGTAAAATGGTGCCTTAAATTTATTAGTTAGCATATCAAGCAAGAATCACCTAGAACCCAAGGTATTCATCTAAAGGAGGGCCTATGCAGGATGGAAAAGTCTGTTACAGAGCAGGTGAGCCCCAAACAAGCCTCATGTGTCTTATAATTTTGCCTCAAATTATCCCTGAAGCTCACAGTGACCTTGTTTCATTATTTTCAGTTCTTGTGTACCTAAAAATCAGTGTGGGTGTTGTAGTTATTCATTGTGTCATAGTTTGCCAGTACTTGCCCACTTGAACTTGTTAAGCCTTTTAAGAGTGGAGAAATGTGAGGGGGTGGAGTGGAGGTGAGGTCATCATGGTCTATGCTTAGGTTCCAGAGAACACACTGGTCCTCTCATGCTTTGCAGAGCAGTTGGGGAAAAGCGTTCTCCAGGGGAGTGGCTCTAGATTTGAATGTTAGAAGAAAATTCCTCTAGCTTTTTTTTTCTTTCCACTTTTTATTATTATTAATAATGCTGCTATGAACATTTGGGTACAGGTTTTTATGTGGACATATGTTTTCAGTTGTCTTAGTGTGAAATTGCTGAGTCATATGGTAACTAGTTTAACATTTTTTTTTAAATTGGAGGATCACTGCTTTACAATGTTGCATTAATTCTGCCATACAACAGCATAAAAAAATCCCCCATAAGTATATATATGTCCCCGCTCTCTTAAGCGTGCACCCCACCCACTGCTCTGGGTCATCACGGGGCACTGAGCTGAGCTCCCTGTGCTGCACAGCAGCTTTCCACCGGCTCTGTTTTACATGTGGTAGCACAGATATTGCCAGTGCTACTCTCTCAGTCTGTCCGACCCTCCCCTTCCCCCACTGCGTCCACACATCTATTCTCTATGTCTATGTCTCTATTCCTGCCCGGGAACTAGGTTCATCTGTATAATTTTTCTAAATTCCACATAAATGCGTTAATATACAATATTTGTTTTTTCTCTTTCTGACTTAATTCACGCTGTATGGCAGGTTCTAGTGTCCTTTGACAGAGGAATGGATAAAGAAACTGTGATACTTATATACAAGGGAATGTTGCTCAGTCATAAAAAGGAATGAATTTGAGTCAGTTGAACTAAGATGGACAAATATGTATACATGGAATCTACAAAAATGGTACTGATGAGTCTATTTGCAGGGGAGGAATAAAGACGGAGACGTAGAGAACATACTTGTTGACACAGCTGGGGAAGGAAAGGGTGGGATGAAAACTCCTCCAGCTTAATTACCTCTTTCTATTACCTTTGTAGACTGACCAACATGTGATCTTTCCTGTCAGAATACTTTCAGTTGTGACTAATGAAAGACCCAAGTAAAAGTGTCCTGTAAACAGGGGGTTTATTACCTCCTATAAATAGAATTCCTGAGTATGGGCACTTCCTAAGGTTGGTTAATTTAGGAGCTTAATAATATCCGGGAGCTGGGTGCTTTTGTCTTTCTTCTCTAACTTGGCCATGTTTGCTAGTGGTCTCGGTATGGCTGAGGTAGATACTAGTAGTCCATGCAGACATGAAGACCAACTTCATGAGCCTACGCTCAACACATCTCTGGAAGCTCCAGGTTCAGAAGAATCTCCTCTGTGTGGGCTAATGCTCTGTGGTCTCCATCTGGAAATTCTTAATGATTTTACCTTGAATTTCTGTTTGGTAAGTGAAGTTCAATAGGACAAAGGAATATGCACCAAGGGCGTGGAGCCTTAACTCATACACAGTCCTACTTCACAACCTGGACTGGGCAGGTTCTGGATCAGCTGCTTCCTGACCCCTGCTCAACTCTTTACTGCCACCCTTTGCCTCTAGTGAGGGTCTAGAGGTGGATGTGGGGAGGTAATGCAAAGAACTGACTCATTTTAAAAGACCCTGATGCTGGGAAAGATTACCTTGTCAAGAGTCAAGGTAATGTTTGCTCTGCATGCTGAGTTGCAGGGCGAGTCTTTCCAGTGCCTATGAGGGTCCCAAGCCTAAATAACTAATACTACCCACCATGACAGGTGGAGAGAGAGACAGCTGAAGAGAGGAAGATCTTCATATTTTAAGTTTTCACTGGGTCCCACAAATTATATGGATTTCTGTAGTGGCTCAGAGCTAAAGAGTCCACCTGCAATGCAGGAGATGCAGGAAACACAAGTTCAATCCCTGGGTCAGTAAGATCCCCTGGAGAAAGAAATGGTAACCCACTCCAGCATTCCTGCTGGGAAATTCCCATGGACACAGGAGCCTGACGGGCTACAGTCTGTGGGGTCGCAAAGAGACAGGACTGAGCAAGTACACATGTACATACATGCACACACAAAAATTATATAACTTTCTCTTATGCAGAGTTCCAGCAAAGGCTACCAAGTTCCTGTTGCATCTCTTCTCTCTATCAATGAGTCTTTTTCAGATACTCCTGGTAGATTCTATTTCCACATAGCCCAAATTTAGAGGTCATGTCCATGCTTTAGGCAATCACTGGCCAGAGACAGAGGCTACCCTGAGTGCATAGATCAATAGAGATTCGTCTTTGAGCTGGAGATAATTTCTATCCCTGAACCCATGGTTGCTTCAGACATCAGAACAAAGTCAGAGATCTGCCAGCATGGAAATATGGGACTGAGGTGAAGTAGGAGTTAGGAGCAAGGTAAAAAGCCAATAGTGGCTGTCACACTCTTTTCTCCCTGATTCACCTCCATTTTCATTGTATCATATCAGCTAGAGAGGCCATGGGATCCTCATAAATAATTGAAGCCAATGCTTTCCTAGTTATTTTAGCAGTGAGAACTTTTCTTCAAATGGAATCACATAAGAAGGCAAGAAGAATAAAAGAAAGATTCTTTAGTTGAAAAAGCTGGATATTGTTTGGGTCCCAACCAATCAGTTCAGTTCAGTTCAGTTCAATTGCTCAGTCGTGTCCAACTGTTTGTGGCTCCATGGACTGTAGCACGCCAGGCCTCCCTCTCCATCACAAACTCCTGGGGCTTACTCAAATTCGTGTCCATTGAGTCGATGATGCTATCCAACCATCTCATCCTCTGTCGTCCCTTTCTCCTCCAGCCTTGAATCTTTCCCAGCATCAGGATCTTTTCAAATGAGTTAGTTCTTTGCATCAGGTGGCCAAAGTATTGGAGTTTCAGCTTCAACATCAGTCTTTCCAATGAATATTCAAGTCTGATTTCCTTTAGGATGAACTGGTTGGATCTCCTTGCAGTACAAGGAATTCTCAAGAGTCTTCTCTAATGCCACAGTTTCCAAAGTACCAAATCTTTGGCGCTCAGCTTTCTTTATAGTCCATCTCTCACATCCATACATGACTATGGGAAAAACCATAGCTTTGACTAGACGGACCTTTGTTGGCAAAGTAATGTCTCTGCTTTTCAATATGCTGTCTAGACTGGTCATAACTTTTCTTCCAAGGAGTAAGCATCTTTAATTTCATGACTGCAGTCACCACCTGCAGTAATTTTGGAGCCCCCCAAAAATAAAGTCTCTCACTGTTTCCATTGTTTCTCCATTTATTTGCCATAAGTAATGGGACCAGATGCCATGATCTTAGTTTTCTGAATGTTGAGTTTTAAGCCAGCCTTTTCACTCTTCTTTCACCTTCAAGAGGCTCTGTAGTTGTTCTTCACTTTCTGCCATAAAGGTGGCATCATCTGCATATCTGAGATTATTGATATTTCTCCCAGCAATCTTCATTCCAGCTTGTGCTTCATCCAGTCCAGCATTTTGCATGATGTACTCTGCATATAAGTTAAATAAGCAGGGTGACAATATACAGCCTTGACGTACTCCTTTTCCTATTTGGAACCAGTCTGTTGTTCCATGTCCGTTCCTAACTGTTGCTTCTTGACCTGCATATAGATTTCTCAGGAAGCACATCAGGTGATCTGGTATTCCCATCTCGAAGAATTTTCCACAATTTGTTGTGATCCACACAGTCAAAGGCTTTGGCATAGTCAATAAAGCAGAAATAGATGTTTTTCTGGAATTCTTTTGCTTTTTCCATGATCCAGTGGATGTTGGAAATTTGATCTCTGGGTTCTCTGGCTTTTCTAAATCCAGCTTGAACATCTGGAAGTTTATAGTTCACATATTGCTGAAGCCTGGCTTGGAGAATATTGAGCATTACTTTGCTAGTATGTGAAATGAGTTCAATTGTGTGGTAGTTTGAGTATTCTTTGGCATTGCCTTTCTTTGGAATTGGAATGAAAACTGATGTTTTCCAGTCCTGTGGCCACTGCTGAGTTTTCCAAATTTTCTGGCATATTGAGTGCAGCACTTTCACAACATCATCTTTCAGGATTTGAAATAGCTCAACTGGAATTCCATCACTTCCATTAGCTTTGTTCAAAGTGATGCTTCCTAAAGCCCACTTGACTTCACATTCCAGGATGTCTGGCTTTAGGTTAATGATCACACTATCATGATTATCTGGGTCATGAAGATCTTTTTTGTACAATTCTTCTATGTATTCTTACCAACTCTTCTTAATATCTTCTGTTTCTGTTAGGTCCATACCCAACAAATCAGGAAACCTAATTATCCTAATGAAAGTCTATCAAACCAATCCAAGGGTATCTGCTTAAGTGTTGTGCTCTGAAAAATGTTTCTGTGCTATTTGACTTTATTTTTTTAAGTTCATATTTTTAAAAATATCCCCAGAGTTGATGTTTGGTAAGACACGTGCACTGCAGCTTACTTAGTTTTCTAACTGGAGTGCCACATTTTTTTTTCCTCTTTCAAACATATAAAGCAAACTAGCCCATCAGAAGTGATATGAAAAACAATTAGTGTTTTTACAGTTTAACTCTTGCTTTTATCTGGGACTTAGCATCTTACAAAACCTTCTGATGTTTTGACTCCTATACTTAATTTCTAAAACACCAAAAGCACATTAAAGTCCCTAAGTGCTTGGGATTGGATGAGTGGCTTGACTGGCAGAATGTTACGGGACAAGAGACCGAGTTGGATCTTAACTTGTATTCTTTCCACATCAAACTCTCAGCTGCTGGGCAGGGAGATATTACATCTTTCTTTAATTGTTGTCCCAGAGGATTTTTATGCCAGTCATTCAGTACCAACTACTCAGGTACACTCCCACAGAGGCCCAAATACAACCAGCTGAGAATATCCAGGGAGGAGAGCCAAGCCTGGCTGAACAGTTGGGCTTAAGAGAAAACATTTGGTGACCTGGAAGGGCCTCAACAGAGAGTGTCCTGACCCCTCCACTTCCTGTTCACCACTCCAACATGGAACAAATCCATGCACCACCGGCCTCATCCCAAAAATACACACTGGAATCCACAAACTGCACTCCTGTGTCCATTCACTTAAGACTGTGCTGATTACTTCCCAGGAATTCTGAAAATGAAGAGCAGAGTCTGAGGTTTTCACCACAAAGTCTCCACCAGGATTAACACAGCTGCCCGAGAAAGAGAAGGCTCAGATCGGTGGAACTCTTGCCACACATTCACTGAGTGGAGGAGAGGGAAGCACCAACTGCTCACACTGCAGCATCGTCCCAGCCTTAATGTGGTTCTCAGAATTGGGCTGTAGTTCAGCTAGGCTGGGGCACCGAGGCTGGAGATATCTTTACACTGACTGCCAGGATTTCTTAGTCTTGCTCTAATCTTAGGTCAATGGCAGCAACCAGCTGAGGCCGGTTACCTAGGAGCAGTGTGCCAAGAGGACGAGGCAAGCAATAGGTTAATGATAATAAAAAAAAAAAAAAGGAAAGAAAATCCAAACCTTCAAAATAATGTTTGAAATATCTTCATTTTAAGAACAGGATGGAAAACAAGAATTGCACTTGGACCTGTCATTTCTAAGCTGCCATGTTGGCTCCATCATTTTGAATGGTATCAAACTTGGTGGAGACACACGACTTATCTAAAATCATAGAGTAACAACACAGGGGCACACTTGTGAAAGTGCTTAGTAGACTAAGATGATTTTCTTAATCAGTCCAAACTCCTCATTTCCAGAGTCAAACTGAAACTCAGAGAGGTTGAGTGAATTGCCCTGAGTCACGTGACTGCAGTCTCCCGCTCTCAGTCTGGTTGCTGTGAAGCTCATGGCCCGGAACAGATTCTTCTGGCATTAGTAACTTTGCCAAATACATTACTGTGCACGTAATATAAGTAGTTACTATCTGTCTGGAAACCAACATCATTAACTACATTAGGTCATGGATGGGAGCTCTTTGAAATGGACATTTTCCTATAGCTGGGATCATTTAGGTGGTTTTAGAACTCATAGATTTGCATAAACACACAAAAAGTGTATTATGCATCTTCTGTGTCCAGTCAGAATCAGCTGACGTTTTCTTCTAAGACCAGAGAGACCAGAGCAGCCACAAACTGGTGATGAAGAGATGACCCAGAGCTTGGGGAAGCTTGTGAGTGTTGCCTGTAAAAACCAGGCACATGTCGTCATCATCCTTCCCAGGCCCTCTGGGCTATGCCGGTGTCACGGCAGTGTCATGGCCATCTGGGCCCCAGCCGTCAGGTGTGGGGTGACAAGTCTAGGAAGCAACCGCAGCTTGAGCGGAGAGGATGAGTCACAGAGAAACTCAACTCTGGTGCAATTTTTTGTTAACATTGAGGAAAATAATATTAGGGCAGTGGGGAACAATTTCTAATCAAGGAAGGGGACTATGCGATGGAGGAGTACATCTTTGATTTTTGTAATATTTAAAAAATATGAGGTCATTTGGCCCCCACTTTTGCTGCTACCTGGTATAAACCTGTATAAGCTGAATACAAGCATCTTTTTGACTTGCTAAATCTTGGCCATGACATGCAATTGAATCAGTCCTGCCAGTCATGGGGTTTTACTACCAAGGAGTCAGTACACTTTTTCACTGAAGGGTCAGACAGTGACTATTTTAGGCTTTGGGGCTGTATGGTTTCAGCACTATTAAACCTTGCCACTGTAGTATGAAAATAGTGATGGTCAATTTGTAAAGAAATGGGCATTGTTGTGTTCATGGGGCCATAATTTTATCAGTCTCTGTTCTAATAGTTCTGAAATTTCTGGAGTTACTATAGAGAGTGAGAGAGCAGGTCTTAATGCATTCTGGGAAGTGTTTAACCTGGAAGAGAACCACAGAAGGGTGGAAGAAGAGGGTTGAGTTTTGTGCTCATCCTAGTCATCTTTAGGTGTCTGGAGAGAGGGAGATTTGGGAAGTCCTGGTCACATTAATGGTTCACTGAGGATCCAGTAGAAATGTTCCAGATACTCTTTGTGAGTTGGTTAAATGGATTCTCTCACCACAATTTGCAAGTTCTTTTCACTAAAGACAGTAGATGTCATTTGAAGAGAGTTTCATCTACTAATTCCATCCTGCTGCCGTCTTGAAAAACACTGAGCTTCCTTTGACATGGTTTTATAGATGCCAATGAACATATATTTTGAGCATATACCTCAGAATGTGGTTAAATAAGAATTTTGGCCAGTGCAATGTAACCTTCAGGCATAGAGACAAATGGCCTGAATGACGAGCTCATGCTGTGTGTGTGTGTGTGTGTGTGTGCGCGCGCGCATGCACGCACGTGTGTGTGCATGTGTGTACAAAACAATATCATCTGACTGAAGAGTAGGCTTGGTGACGATGCCATTCTGGCTGAGACAAGCACATAAGTGAACAACCTAACTTCAGCCTCCAATTCCTCCTCCCCTAAGAATTTATGAAAAGACAGAGGGCTGTTTGGCATCAGAGAATGGGGCACAGTGCTGACATGCATGTTCCCCAGTGTCCAGATCAAAGAGGTTGCAGCCCAGTGTCAGTGACAGTTCTGTTCCTGCCATGAGCCAGCGCATCCCAGAATTCAGAGGAGGAAACTCTGTGGGACTTCCAGGATGCGGGAACTGGACAGGAAGAGGAGAAAAGCGTGCATTACAGAACCCTAGGAGACATCTTCTGGAGGCCGAAGCTTTCTGAGCTGCCGAGAGCGAGCTCAAGTCCATCAGTGATAAACTTACCCAGTTTTCCTCTTACTTAAAACTTAGGAAAAATAAATGAGGTAATAGAGAAGACTTTGATCTGTGCTGCAGAAGAAGAAACCAAAATCTCAGGGACCCCAGTTTTCCACTTCTTCTGAATATTTGCCTATATAGCACAAAGTGGATTGTTCATCAAGTAATATTATTTTTACATTACATATACATTATAGAACCTTTCAAACATACAAGAATATACAAAATATAAAAACCCCTCTATATCCACTATGCAAATCTATTGAGTACTAACATATCTACCATACTTGTGTCATTTTTTAAAAGAAATTTTATGTGCTTATTTGCTCAGTCGTGTCTGACTCTTTGTGACCCCATGGACTGTAGCTCACCAGGCTTCTCTGTCCATGGGCAAGAATACTGGAGTGGGTTGCCATTCCCTTCTTCAGGGTATCTTCTTGACCCAGGGACTGAACCCTGGTTTCCTGCATTGCAGGTAGATTCTTTACCATCTGAGCTACAAGGGAAGCCCAAATAAATATTACAGACACAATTAAAGCCCTGCAAAACACTCTTTCTCTCTTTTCCCCTGCTGTGTTTACAGTGGTTAACTCCAGTAATTCCTGAGTTTGGTTATGTATCCTTTTTTACTATTATACATACATAGTATATATTAGAATCTGTAGGCATATTTGGTATGTTTTCACTTTTAATGAAAATTGTATCATGATATCTATTTTCAACCTACTTTTCTGCACATTATGTTTTAAGAAAATTTCCATGTTGGTACGTAGAACCCTAATTCATATATTTTAATTGTTGTATAGTATTCTGTAACCTGTGTCCCCTGCACTGGCAGATGAATTCTCAACCACTGGACCACCAGGGAAGTTCTGGACCATTTTTTTAGGCTGAGAATGAAACAAAGGAGCCTGTGGTGGCTGCGACGGTGCACAGGTGTGCGGCCAAGAGGAGCTACCCCACGTCCAAGGTCAGGGGCGACAGCTGAGAAGAGCTACCCTACGTACAAGAAGTGGTGGCTGAGAGGAGCTACTCCATGTTCAAGGTCAGGAGGGGCGGCGATGGGGAGATACCCCTCGTCCAGGGTAAGCAGCAGCAGCTGCGCTTTGCTGAAGCAGCTGTGAAGGGATACCCCACTCCCAAGACAAGAGAAACCCAAANAGGAGGAGAAGGTGATGACCGAGGATGAGATGGCTGGATGGCATCACGGACTCGATGGACGTGCGTCTGAGTGAACTCCGGGAGATGGTGATGGACAGGGAGGCCTGGTGTGCTGTGATTCATGGGGTCGCAAAGAGTCGGACATGACTGAGCGACTGAACTGAACTGAACTGAACTGATTCTGTTTTGTATACACAATTAAACTGGAAAATGGGCATTCATTCAATATTGAAAAAAAATTTGAGCATCCCCTGTGCTTCATATTATTTTACATTCTGAGAATGGAGAAGTGAACAAAATAGACACAGTGTCCTGCCCTCATGGGATTGCCATCTAGCAGTATAGGTTGCCAGGAGAAATATCAACAACCTAAAGCATCTGCCTGCAATGTGGGAGACCCGAGTTTGATCCCTGGATCAGGAAGATCCCTGGAGAAGGAAATGGCAACTCACTCTAGTACTCTTGCCTGGAAAATTCCATGGCTGGCGGATCCTAGTAGGCTACAGTCCATGGGGTCGCAGAGTCGGGCATAACTAAGTGACTTCACTTTCTCTCTTTCTAAGAGGAGAGTGAAAGAGCTGGCTTAACACTCAATATTCAAAAATCACCAGATCCATCCCGGAACATGTTGGACTTTAAAAAATTTCACCAACTCTGTTTGCCTTTGCATTTTCCTAGTTTTTGGTCACTTGGAAAATGTTTTCATATAATTGTTGGCCAGTAAGTTTTCCTCCTCTGTGATTCACATCCTTTCCTCATTTTTCTAGTAGGCTAGTCATTCTTCTTATTCATCTATTGAACTATTTTTTTTTCATCAGTACTAATCTTTTGGCAGTTGTATACAGATATCATATCCCAGTCTGTTGCTTGTCTTCTAACTTTATTGGTACTTTTTGTTCTATAGACATTAGACAAAAATAGACATTTAAGACATGGTGATATTTTCCCTTACAGTTCACACATTTTTGCCTTAAAACTCCTATTTTGGGGCCATATAGTATTGTAGTTTCCTATATTTTTAAAATTTTATTTATGTTTAATTCAAAGATAATTGCTTTACAGTATTGCATTGGTTTCTGCCAAACATCAACATGAATCAACCATAAGTATACACATGTCCCCCCCTCTTGAACCTCCCTCCCACCTCCCTCCGTGTCCTACTCCTCTAGGTTGTTACAGAGCCCCAGTTTGAGTTCCTTGTGTCATACAGAAAATTCCCATTGGCTATCTATTTTACATATTGTAATGTGTATTTCCATGTTACTCTCTCCATGCATCCCACCCTTTCCTTCCTCTCCCCCTCCACTACGTCCATAAGTCTGTTCTCTATGTCTGTGCCTATTATACAAAGCGAAGTAAGTCAGAAAGAGAAAAGCAAGTATCATATACTAATGCATATATATGGAATCTAGAAAGATGGTACTGATGAAATTATTTGCAGGGCAACAATGGCATTTCCTGTATTTTAATACGACTTTTCCTGTTCGCATGGCAGTCTTAACTTTGTCTGGTGTTGATTTCCTTGAAACCACATTGCTGCTAAGTCGCTTCAGTTGTGTCCGACTCTGTTCAACCCCATAGACGGCAGCCCACCAGGCTCTGCCATCCCTGGGATTCTCCAGGCAAGAACACTGGAGTGGGTTGCCATTTCCTTCTCCAATGCATTAAAGTGAAAGTGAAGTCGCTCAGTCATACCTGACTGTTAGTGACCCCATGGACTGCAGCCTACCAGCCTCCTTCGTCCATGGGATTTTCCAGGCAAGAGTACTGGAGTGGGTTGCCATTGCCTTCTCCGTGAAACTACATTAGTAAGTTTTATTTTATTGTTATTTAAATTTTATTGTGACTATATATCTGTGTATTAAATGGTCCTTCATAAACACACCATCCTTCCTTTTGCAATACATACTCCTGTACTGAAGAAGAAGGGGGCTGAGAGTGATATTCATGTGTCATTGTAAGGGTCCCTGATGGCCTGAGTGGGCTCTAGAGCTGCCCAACACAACCATAGGGGATAATTCGAGAATCTCTCCTTGTGCATTTATGACTTGTGGCAATTAAAATTCGGAGAAAACTTTTTGACTGAAGACCTACTTAAAACTATAAGTGAATTAGTCATGCCAAGGCTCACGTGCTATTATCTTAGCTCCAGAATAAATCACAGCCAAGGTACAGACGAGAGCCAACCATCAAATTTCAAATATCCTAGGACTGAGAAATGTAATTAGTTGACCTACAATAAACACATTTTATCACTTAGGGGTGTTTCACTCTGTTCCTTGCAAACTGTGAGACACGCGCATTATAAACCTCATACATTATTAAAGCAGCTTGTTTTCTAAATAATAATAATAACTTGGCAGAATAATATTGGAATTAAACCAAAAAGTCAACTTTCTGGACTTTAGAATGGCACAGATCCAGACCAAGATTCAAGGAAAAAACAACAACAACAACAAAACAACTCTCAGCTATTTTAATTAAGAACCAAAACAATCAGCAATTTGAAGAAAAACTTCACAAATAGCCTAATGGTAGAGATTTCTGTTAATGGAAATGCTAACAAAGAAAGAGACTGGAATATACCCTTTATTGGACATTTAGTATCGGTTAGTCATCATATAAAGCACTCCTACATATGCTGTGCCATTTAAAACTTACAATGGCCTTCAAAACATTATTAAAATTCCCATTTCAAGGGTGAGAAACTGAGATTTAAAAACCTTGATAAACTTGTCCAAGATGCAGAGTCGGTAAATCGTAGGTCAGGGATTCTGACTCAGATCTGCATTGTCCAACGTCTGTGCTCATCCATTTTCCACCATGGCTTCTGGTTCTAGCACTTGGATGTGTTGGCTCTAAGAAGGATTGTTCAAAGACCATATTAATTTTAGGACCAGGGGTCAAGCTATAGCTCAAGACTGAATGTGTGTGACACCGCCAAGGATGTCCTAAGTCTGCTGTGGAATACATCCAACCGATGGCTGACCCCAGCACCACCCAGCCTCTGACATCCACACAGTCTTAACCCAGAATTGCGGGATCCTGTTATTGGGTGATCTCTAAACTGCATCAGTGGGATTCCACTCCACATTACAAATCCCATGATCCCTCCAAAATCTCTAAGACTGGATATATACCGAGATGTAGGATGTTTGGATTTTAGGAGATAACACACTGTGCTATCAATCATTGCAGAACACCTGCAGGTAGGAGGCAGCCACTCATAACCTTGTAATTATATTGACATTTCTGCTGTGAAACAATGGCTATCCAGACTAAATAAGAAAAAACAAAATAATAGATGGACCTGTCAGTTCAGGTA
The DNA here is from genome assembly GCA_006408695.1 of Aepyceros melampus. NCBI lineage: Eukaryota > Metazoa > Chordata > Mammalia > Artiodactyla > Bovidae > Aepyceros > Aepyceros melampus. The sequence continues at coordinate 205,512 of SJXQ01007988.1, read as the reverse complement.
AGATTTCATTGCTAAATGAGTTAGAAATACTTCTGGGTTTAGAGCTTTGGGTATTTCAGAATGCAGATAATAGACTGTGCACCCATTAAAAAAAAAAAAACTCAGTGCTTCTGGAAATCTGGAGTTACTATTTGCAGGGGAGCAGAAGAGTCAGTATGACTTGAACTCTGAATAGTTCAGTACTTTGCTGTTGACAGAACTGTTTTCACACATTATTTCATCTTAGAGCAACAATCTGAGAGATTTTTATTCTATTTTATTGACAAGGCTGCTCAAGCTCAGAGAGCTTGAGAAACCTGCATATCACTTAGCCAGGAAATATTAAGACTACACTTACATTCTTTGACCTCTATAGGAGACTTGCTAAAATCTACAGATCCTATTTCCAATTTTACCATTTCCTACTGTAGGACCTTGTAAGCCACTTGAGTAGGAAAAACTCAGCCCTCCTCCTGTGTTTCTCCTTTACTCTCACACAACTACCACACTCACAGCATCTGTGATATCAGATGTGTGAAGCGTTTTTTGCACACAATCAATTCTGTGACACCAGCTGGGTTTCCCGCTGTTTCACTCAAATCTGACACTTTCCATCTAGAGAGTGTCATATCCCACAGGTTAAGGGCTGAGTCCTATAAGACTGCACCCTCACCCATCCACTTCAGATGCCAATCCTAAATCCAGGTTGTTACTTGTGTTTCTGACCAACTGGCCATAAATCTGAGGTTCCCATAATCCCCTTTGTGGTAGTGGTGGTGGTTTAGTCACTAAGTCATGTCTGACACTTGTGACCCCCTGGACTGTAGCCTGCCAGGCTCCTCTGTCCATGGGATTCTCCAGGCAGGAATACTGGAGTGGGTTGCATTTCCTTCTCCAGGGGATCTTCCAGACCCAGGGATTGAACCCGGGTCTCCTGCATTGCAGGCAGATTTTTTACCAACTGAGCTATCAGGGAAAACCAATCCCTTTCATGAGTTCGTTTAAACTGCTAGAGCATCTTCTAGAACTCAGGAGCAGTTACTGTTTACCACTTTGTTATAAAAGGATATGATTGGGACTTCCCTGCTGGTCCAGTGTCTAAAACGCTGTGCTCCTAATGCATGAGGCCCAGATTAGGAGCCCTGGTCAGGGAAGTAGATCCCACATGCCACAACTGAAGATCCTGTGTGCTGCAACTAAGACCTGGTGCAGCCTAATTAGTTAATTATTTTTTAAAAGTATATGATAAAGTTTGCAGCTGAACATCCAGATGGAAACGATGCTTAGGGCTGGGTACATATGGGAAAGAACATGGAACTTGCGTGCCTTCTCTGATAGCACCCCGCTCACACTCCTCTACTTGTTCTCCAGCCCCAGAAACTTTCCAACCCCCATACTTTGGGGATTTTTAAGGAGAGTCATCATGTAGTCATGCTGTTGCTGCTAAGTCACTTCAGTCATGTCTGACTGTGCGACCCCATGGACAGTAGCCCACCAGGCTCCTGTGTCCACAGGATTCTCTAGGCAAGAATACAGGAGTGGGTTGCCATGTCCTTCTCCCATGTAATCATGATCAATCATTAACTCCATTTCCAGCCCCTCTCCATTAGAGGTTGGGAGATGAGACTGAAAATTACAAGCTAAGCATGACTTTGTGACCAACCCTCATTGAAAAGCCATCCAGGAGACATGTAAGTTCAGTTCAGTTCAGTTCAGTTGCTCAGTCATGTCTGACCCTTTGCAACCCCATGGACTGCAGCACGCCAGGCTTACCTGTCCAGCACCAACTCCTAGAGCTTGCTCAAACTCATGTCCATTGAGTCAGTGATGCCATCCAACCATATCATCCTCTGTTGTCCCCTTCTCCTCTCGCCTTCAATCTTTCCCAGCATCAGGGTCTTTTCCATGAGTCACTTCTTCACATCAGGTGGCCAAAGTATTGGAGTTTCAGCTTCAGCATCAGTCCTTCCAATGAATATTCAGGACTGATCTCCTTTAGGATGGATTGGTTTGATCTCCTTGCAGTCCAACGCTCTCAAGAGTCTTCTCCAACATCACAGTTCAAAAAGCATCCAATCTTTGGCACTCAGTTTTCTTTATAGTCCAGCTCTCACATCCATACATGACTACTGGAAAAACCATAGTTTTGACTAATGAAGCATTTGTCAGCAAGGTAATGTCTCTGCTTTTTAATATGCTGTCTAGGTTGGTCATAGCTTTTCTTCCAAAGAGCATGTCTTTTAATTTCATGGCTGCAGTCACCATCTATAGTGATTTTGAAGCCCAAGAAAATAAAGCCTGTCACAATTTCCATTGTTTCCCCATCTATTTGACATGAAGTGATGGGACAGGATGCCATGATGTTAGTTTTTTGAATGTTGAGTTTTAAACCAACTTTTTCACTCTCCTCTTTCACTTTCATCAAGAGGCTCTTCAGTTCCTCTTCACTTTCTGGCATGAGGGTGGTGTCATCTGCCTATTTGAGGTTATTGATATTTCTCCCAGCAATCTTGATTCCAGCTTGTGCTTCAATCCAGTCCAGCATTTTGCATGATATACTCTGCATATAAGTTAAATAAGGAAGGTGACAATATATAGCCTCGACGTACTCCTTTCGCAATTTGGAAACAGTCTGTTGTTCCATGTTCTGTTCTAACTGTTGCTTCTTGACCTGCATACAGATTTCTCAGGAGGCAGGTAAGGTGGTTTGGTATTCCCGTCTCTTTCAGAATTTTCCACAGTTTGTTGTGATCTACCCAGTCAAAGGCTTTGGCAGAATCAATGAAGCAGAAGTAGATGTTGTTCTGGAATTCTCTTGCTTTTTCTATGATCCAATGGACATGTACATATTCACATTGCTATATTTAAAATAGGTAACCCATAAGAGCCTACTGGATAGCACAGGGATTCTGCTCAATGTTATGTGGCGCCTGGATGGGAGGGGAATTTGGGGGAGAATGGATACATGTATATGTATGGCTGAGTGTCCCTTCTCTGTTCACCTGAAAGTATCATAACATTGTTTGTTAATTGGTTATACCCCAATAAAAAATAAAAAGTTAAAAAAAAAGCCATCTAGGAGCCTACCCAAAGTCACCTCTTTAGAACAAAAGATACTCCTGTCCCCAAGGAAATTCCAAGGTATTTAGGAGCTCGGAGTCAGGAACCAGATAAAAAACCAAATGTTGAACTAAAGAAGCTCTTAGTGCTCTTATCACTTCAGAAAGTACAAGCGTTTTAGAAGCTCTGTGCCAGGAACAGGGACAGAGACTAATATAAATACATTTTTCTACCATCTCTTGCCATTCAACCTTGTGAAACTTTGGTTTCCTGGTCTATAACCTGGGAGCAAATATCTTTTGTGTTTAATTCAAAAGATTGTAGTGAGAAGCAGATTATAGTGTGCTATGCAAATATAAGATCTTATTATTACTGTACACCTGCATCTGTTTGGCTCAAAACCTATGTGGGGCTTTGTCAGTACAGGGAGTATTGTCTGTGACTCCCTGGGGAGCTCATCAGAACTTGCAGGATGGCCAGAAGGGGACCTGCCCTCTCCTGCTGAGCCTAAGCCCATGGACACAGCTGCACAGCTCTCATTTTTAAAATTTTCAGCTGATTTCTGAGCACATTCCAGTCTCATGATGTGTAGATTTTAAAGGACATCTGCCTTCATGCATGCTGGAAGAAATAAATTGGAACCTCTTTTTCAGTCTTTGGACCTCACAATATGTAATTCAGGTAATAAAAAAATATATATTACATGTTTTATGATACATTTTTGTGTAAAACAGAAATATTTGGATGGAGGTTACCTTTCTTTTTATTGCAGTCTTCAGGACCTAACTAAAAAAGCATCAATGCCAAAATCTGCTTCATGGATAAAATCTTTAAAAGTGTGTCCAGAAAAATATAATAAAGAACATTATTATACCAAAGATTCAGTTGAATGCAGATCAAACCAATTCCCTCTTACCTAGTTTCATAGTTTATGACTTGCACTATAACATCACAGGATGAACTGAGCAAGGCTCTGTTTTCTCAACATTGGCATGATGGAAATGTTATACTACATTTGTCGTTTACTTCCTTCTAATTTTACACACATACCAAGTCCTACATAAATAAAGATCAATTGAATAATTTATATATGTATTTATCTATTGAACATATAAATGTATATATTTACATATCTGTACATGTGTCTGATATGTACACACATTCTACCAGTGGATTCAATAAATATATATTACCTCATGTGAATTAGCTACTTATATGAGGCACTGGGTATAGAAAGTGAATATAACCTTGTCCCTAACCCCTAGCAGATGGACATTCATGGAAATGAGTGATTTGATTAATGTAGTATAAGAACATTAAATTTTATTTTGCAGTTTTATTGATGGTTCATTGAAATTTCATAGCAGAATAAATTCATCTCCACAATTAGATATATATTTCCTAGAATCTAGGACTATAGAGATACTACTTTGTATGTGTATTTGAACACATAAGATATTGCTTCGTACATAGTAAATGCTTAATTTATATTTTACTGATCAATATTGTTTGATTTTAAAAATCTATTTTAAAATAACGAAAGGTGTCATTTAGAAGAAGTGACCAAATTTTGATTTTCTTGCCACAGTGATTTCTATATAGGACCAAACCAAATTAATGTTTTTAAAATCCAGACTGTGCAGACATTGTGTTGTCTTTTCATCTGTTAATAGCTCCTTAAATTCCAGAAAATAACAATTAGCCCCGAATCACTTAGATAAAAGTATAAATAAAAAGAAAGGAAATGAATTAAAACTACATTTGTGATTTTAAAATGATTCGTTCATTTCTTTGCTAGCACTCTCACATTTCAAGCCAATCTTTTTGTTTTTACAACCAGATATAAGAAGTCATATTTCTGTTGCTTTTTGAAATTCTGGTAGAAGATAAGATGGGAGCAGAGCTTGAAATTTTTTTTAAATATGAATGAAGAGTTGTCTGTGAATTTTAGCAGACCTTGGGTAACTGAAATTTTAGCAAGACTTGGCTGTGATGCCTGAGACAGAAGAGGCCAGAAATGTCCCCTAGGTGAAATGACAGGAAGAAAAATTCTTCTAGAAAGTGCTGTTAGTGGCCTTGATTTTTCTTAGCATCATGTGTTGGTAGGGTTGTGTTTAAGTACAGAGACAGAGTTGTCACCATTAATTTCTGTTTATGAGACATTCCGAAGATATTGTAGTATAAAAATAATAAACCAGCATTGTTATTTTCAGGTATGTGAGCTGTAAAGCTGACACGTTAGCCTTCTGGCCATTTTTCAAGACATTACCTAATACATTACCTCATAATGATGACTAGAGGAAAACATTTTCAAAAGCACAGTCATAAAGTGCTTCGATAAAGCCCACTCTTGGTTTTGTAGCAAAACCTAGACATGAATCCCTCCTATAAAGGAGTTAAGAGACACAGAATGTCTCTGCCCATGCATAACAGCATCATTCATGCCCTTCAAGCCTCTTAATTTTATTTGGGGACAGAAATCCTAACAGGTAGACTATGTGACTAAATTCTGCCTCAGGGAGGAAGGAGCCTACTGAGAGGCTGTCTCCTCTTTATCTTTATGTGGCAGAACGATCAGCCCAGAAAGCCTGGCTCTTGCAATAATGCCTCTCAGGGGGCCAGTCCCCTAGAGAGGTTTGGGACATACAGGCACAGAAGGGTAACAGTGGCCTTCAAAGATGCACTGGGAACCCACAATAAGGCTGCATTCTGATGCTTCTGCCAGAACCCAAGATAAAAGAAGTTAACTGCCAACCGCTGGTCATGAGGCTCATTTTCTGTTTGTTGTCAGAGAGGAAAGACTCTATCCTCCTCATACTAGGACATTTAGAGCAACATTGTAATTGGCTCAATTCTCTCCCTTGGTGGTTCATCTCTTCTTTTTTTTCTTCCCCATTCTTTATCATATATCCCACATCTCTGCCCCTGCCATTTTTTATGCAGAGTTTAGGAAAGATCATCCAAGAAGGTGTTTTTCAAAGCTGACTGTACATTAGAATCACTTGAGGACCCTTGAAGGGAATACCAATATTTGGACCTCACTGCCTAGCATTTCTGATGCAGACGATGCAGGCATCAGTCTGTTCAAAATATTTACCAGGTGATTCTAATGTACAGCAAAAGTCAACAACCATTGATCTAAGGAGTTAAGGCTTTTGTGGGTAAGTAACAAGCAGCTGTCTCCGGGGTCTCACAGTGTCGGACATGACTGAAGTGATTTAGCAGCAGCAGCAGCAGCAGCAACAAGTAGCTACGGAGAAGGCAATGGCACCCCACTCCAGTGCTCTTGCCTGGAAAATCTCATGAACAGAGGCGCCTGGTGGGCTGCAGTCCATGGGGTTGCTACCAGTCAGGCACAGCTGAGCGACTTCACTGTCACTTTTTACTTTCTTACATTGGAGAAGGAAATGGCACTCCACTCCGGTGCTCTTGCCTGGAGAATCCCATGGACAGAGGAGCCTGGGGGGCTTGCAGTCCATGGGGTCGCTACGAGTCAGGCACAACTGAGCGACTTCACTGTCACTTTTAACTTTCCTGCATTGGAGAAGGAAATGGCACTCCACTCCAGTGCTCTTGCCTGGAAAATCCCATGGACAGAGGAGCCTGGTGGGCTGCCGTCTATAGGGTTGCAAAGAGTCGGTCATGACTGAAGTGATTTAGCAGCAGCAGCAGTAGCAACAAGTAGCTAGTAATGTTTCTGGATATGGGAGTGTATAAGATAAATCTGGTGAAATTATGCAGAGTATATTAGAAAAGAGAGAAACTAGAGGTAGACATCAGGGCTTTATCCATTCTATCAACATTCGAAGGGGATCATTCCTGGTAGCTGCATTCCCACTGCAGGTGAAATGATGCCACTCAAAATCTGTTCAAACCACATTAAATATTTTGTTTAAATGTCATTTTAAAATGTCGTCTTCTGTGGTAAAAGATATCATATTCTCAGGATGCATTCCGTCGAGGAGGATTTGTAATTGACAATAATTTGCACCGATAGATAAGAAAAAATACCTGGTCTATGAATTCCTGGACTAACTTTCTTTCAAACTAAGGAGAAATGCAGATACCTTCAAGCCTGTTCTTCTATTCTTATGTTAGTTGGTGAAGTTCTCCATCAGAGAGTCTGACTAGAGGCCAGTGAGGCTTGAGTCAATCAGTGTGGAGATGTGGGATGCAGAGAATAAAGCCATCCATTCACTGGGGACCACCACTCTGCAAAGATAATCTGACTAAAAGAGAGAAATTGAGGAAAGTTGGTTTCAGAGCACATTCGTGCTGCTGATGGTGGCTCAGCAATAAAGAATGCACCTCCAATGCAGGAGACATAGGAGACGCAGGTTTAATCCCTGGGTCGGGAAGATCCCCTGGAGAGGGAAATGGCAACCCACCACACTGTTCTTGCCTGGAGAATCCCATGGACAGGAGCGCCAGGAGGGCTACAGTCGACAGGGTTGCAAAGAGGTTACAAATGACTGAAGCGACTAAGCACACACACACGCTGCCGATATGGAAATGCAATTACATATCCATGGTATTCTCTTCTGCAAAGTGAAAGAAGGCAGAGAAAACTGGTTCCAGTTTGAAAGCTAAATGCTAGAAAGGTATAATAGTTCATTTAATCATAATTTGTTCTTTTAAAAGTTCAAGTAGAATAAAGTTAAACATTTAAAAGGAAACAATTAAGTGTCATTTAATGCATTCACAATATTATGCAATCACTATCTCTTATTCTAAAACCTTTTTGTCACTCTGAACATTGATTTACTATTTCTTTTTTGGTTCTGCTGGATCTTCATGGCAGGGCACGGGCCTTCTCTAGTTGCTGCACGTGGGGGCTGCACTTTGGTTGTAGCTCTGGATCCAGAGCTCGGGCTCAGTAGTTAGCACACGGGCTTTGTTGCCCCATGGCATGTGGGATCTTAGTTCCTGGACCAGGTAGCAAACCTGTGCTCCCTGCGATGCAAGGCAGATTCTTGATACTGGACCACCAGGGAAGTTCCCATTAATTCATTCTTAAATTATTTCTTCATTGCTCTACATACAAATCTTGTTGCACCAGGTACAATAACTAAAGAAAAATGAAACATAATTTATGGACATAAGAAGCAAATGTTTAGTGAGGATCTTGGCCATTTTCCTCTTAAAATACAAGAAAATATATAATAAATTCTATTAAAAAACAAAACAAAACATGACACCAACTAAGGGAAAGCTAACTTCTGACTTGTGAATCCCAGCAGGACGGGTGTGATCATCTTTACCAAGGAGGCAGTGTTTGAGACAGGCTTCAAATGATGGGCAGAAGAACAGGCAGAAGGAGGCAGTGCGCTTCCGGTAGCAGGAACAGCATGAGCAAAGGGAAGAAAGCCTAAGAAACACCTAGAGAATGTGTTATCCTCCACCTGGTCTGGACCACTGGAGCAGAAGTTCAGTCTGGAGAAGTAGGTTGAACCAATATTGTTTGTAGAGATCTCCAAATAACTAAGGACTTTGCATTCTATAGTCTGAGCAATGAACAGCTACTGAATAATTTTTAAGCAGAAAGAAATACAGACAATGAGTGTTTCTGGAAGATACAACCGATGACTGGGTACAGGATGGATTTGAGAGAGGGAAATGGTCTCTTTGGTATTTTTAGTGATACAAAGGATCTGGTCTGTCAGTGTGTAAGCAGTTTCCAAGGCCCCAACAGCAAGCTGGGGGAAGGGGCATTAAGGAGGACGGCTCAGGGTACCTCAACCACCCAGCTCTGCTTCTGGTGTCTTACTACCTTGGTTGCCTCATCTTAGAGACCCTGTCTAAACACTGGGCCAGCCTTATTGGTAGATCATAGCTGGGAGTTACTAGTCATTCTTCAATGATAACTCCTCTCTCTGGTGAGTCTGGTTCAGGAAACATAGGCTGAATGGACTAGGCCTGCTTCATCTTTAGGCAAGTCAAGCTATTGCTGCTGCTGCTACATCGTTTCAGTCGTGTCCAACTCTGTGTGACCTGATAGATGCAGCCTACCAGGCTCCCCCATCCCTGGGATTCTCCAGGCAAGAACACTGGAGTGGGTTGCCATTTCCTTCTCCAATGCATGAAAGTGAAAAGTGAAAGTGAAGTCACTCAGTCGTGTCTGACTCTAAGCAACCCCATGGACTGCAGCCCACCAGGCTCTTCCATCCATGGGGTTTTCCAGGCAAGAATACTGGAGTGGGGTGCCATTGCCTTCTCCGAAGTGATGCTAGTGATGGTTATTTTTAAATCCAACTGATGTATTAAAGACAATTTTCCTCTTTAGCAAGTCTTCCCTGGTAGCTCGGATGGTAAAGCATCTGCCTGCAATGCGGGAGACCCGGGTTCAATCCCCTGGGTTGGGAAAACCTCCTGGAGAAGAAAATGGCAACCCACTCCAGTACTCTTGCCTGGAGAATCCCACAGGCGGATGAGCCTGGTAGGCTACAGTTCATGGAGTCGCAAAGAGTCAGATATGACTGAGCGACTTCACTGACTTCACTTTCCTCTTTAGCACAAGTTTGTGGTCAGGTGTGCAAAGAATCTTTTAGAATACGAAGTATGTAAGATTTGTTCCACTGCTCACATTACTCTCATTTAACAAGAGTTTATTGAGTGCTTACTGTGTGTTAGGTCCTGTCTCAGACTCCCTCAAAGGGCTCTCATGGTTCTGAGAGACAGCATCAAGTCCATAACCTACTTAGCATTTCCTAAACGAAAGATGACAGGCACATGCCGTGTTTGCCTCTGCTCTGCTCCCATCTTGGGTCCACCACATCGTCATGGCACATCCATCTTCCCACTCAGAAGGTCACAGTGCTCACCTCAGCCCACCGCTCACCTCCTCCTCCCACCTGCTGGCAGCCCTTAAGCTCGGCCTAGTCCATCATTCTCCTTAGGTCTCCTCACCCCTCCCTGCAGAGTCCTCTCAAGGACATCCTTCCAAAGGTTGATGTCTGAACAACAAGCACAGTTTTCTTCTTGCCCTTCCAAACTGTGGAAGTATAGGTTTGTCTCAACTCAAACTGTCCCTTCCCTCTGCCACCCAACGGGACACATTCCACATACAGCCTTGTGCACTGACACTTTCTGAGGATGAGTCAGATTTCAGTCCTCACATCTTCTAGGTGTTCAGAAGTCAAGTTCTCCTGAAGCCACCTTCACTTGCACTGAAGTGAGGAGGAGGTACCTCTCATGTCCTCCATGAATGGGAAAGAATGAATGTCTAGCATTCATTCATAGAAGAAATCTTATTATCAATCTCTTTAGCCCCCAGATGAACACTTTCACTTATCTTCTATTGCAGTGGGCGATGGACTCATCTTGGCAGAATAAGTATCATAACCTCCAAGTGTATCCTTCATAGATAGTCTAGCAGGTTTTAGGCTGTTGCATTTTTCTCTCTGAAAAGCCAAGACAACAGGATAAGTCAAATGTAATGTCCAATTACATGACTGATTTTGTGTAGGTGTGTGTGTGAATAAAAATATCAATCAAAGTTCATGTCTCCACTCCCACCTCTGAAACCTCTTGGGGCACATAACTTTCAGAACTCACAGCTTTTCAGATTTTAGAAAAGCAGTATGATGCATGGATCATGTCACAGCCCTAATAGGATCGGTGGCAGCACTCCATAATCAAATTCAGCAAAATGTGCACACAGTCTCCCAAAGTGGAGTCGCCAAGGGTGATAAATGGCCTCTTGTTGCTTCTGAGCAAATCTGGCCACCAAATGACTTGTCACCTAAATGAAGAAAGTGGTAGTAGGAGACGTGCCCCAGTTCTCCCTTCCTCCTGTCTCCACCCACCCACCAGTGACTTCCATTGGCCATTAACCAGCAGGCAAGGGAGCCTGAGAAATGCAGCCTGTTCAGTGAGCCTCCCTCGGTGCAGAGCAGAGGAAAGAAGGGCCAGAAAAGCAGGTGAGGCAAGCAAGTCCGGGAAGACTAACTTACCTTGTTCACTTAGGCCTCCCCCTTTCAGGAGTCCTTGATTTTATTGTCCATCACTCTGCACTTTCTGGCACTAACATCTCTTCTCAGCTAACCTACATAAAACCAGCACTGAATTGAAAACCAGACAGGGGTCTGCTGTTATCTCTTACTGTATCTGAAGTTCCCACAATGAGACAGTGCTTTTGGAAAGTGCATAAAATATTTTTATATCCTAAGAAAAGCCAGAGAGAGGGGATATATGCATACATATAGCTGATTCACTTTGCTATATAGCAGAAACTGATACATTGTAAAGCATCTATCCATGCTTAGCTGCTCAGTCCTGACTTTTTGCAACCCTACGGACTGTAGCCCACCAGACTCCTCTGTCCATGGAATTTTTCAGGCAAGAATACTGGAGTGGATTGCCATTTTCTCCTCCAAGGGATCTTCCCTACCCAGGGATCAAACTCTCTTCTCCTGTGTCTCCTGCATTGCAGACAGATTCTTTATCCACTGAGTCAGAGAAGTGTTCCAACAAAAATTTTTAAAAAGAAAAAAAGCCAGAGAGTTGAATCTGTATGGATCAAGTGTATCTGTTTTCTAAAAATTTGACTCAATGAAAGCTATTTAAGTTTGGTGATTTAAATAGTATTGGGGGAAAAGTATAAAGATCTCTCTAAGCATTTGGTTAAATCTTTTTTATATGACAAAAACAAAAAATCACTAATAAGTGCATATTCATAACATCCCTCCCCCCATGAAAGAGCATGCTGATTCTTGGCTTTCTGCTGTTCTAATCTGGTGGGAAAGACAGATGTACAAGAGAAAGAGCTGAAAGAGCCAAACTTATTTCCATAAGAAGGCACATATCGTTTCATTACAAGAGTAATTGCTCTTCTTTTCTGGGTGTAAATGTGTGTGAGGGAGGGTAGGTGGAGGAAAGACAGAGGGAGAAATGGAGAGGGAAGAGTCAACATCAGTTTAGCTAGGGGACAGAAAGATTGAACATGTGTAGGGAAAACTACTCAGGGCATCAATTCTGCCGTGAGTACTTCTGGGAGAATTTTTAGAAAGTTTTGTTATGTCTTGTGAATGCAGACCTCTTTGCTGCCTCTTCACGAGACTTCATTTTAATTGCTTTTCAGTATCTTTCTGGATTTTTCCTTTGTGTATGACACACGCTGAGATGGGTCACAGAGAGGCCCAGTTTTGAGTTATATTTTTATAACATCTTTTAAAAGTTCTCTCTAATGCTCCCATTTAACTCAATTAGAGAATTCTTCTTTTGAGTCTTAAATGAGTAAAAAAAACCCCAAAAACTTATCATTTTTTTCTCAGCTAACAGAGGTTCTGCAGGAATCCTGGTGATTCCAACAGATTCCAACTCTATCTATGTAGATAGAACCAAAGCAAAATACCTCAGCAGAAGAAAAGTGGTCCTTGAGTAGTGAACTTGGAAACTGAAACCTACAATGTTACAATATGAAATCGCCCAACAAAAATAATTTTGTGTTTTAGTTTGTGAACTTTGTGCTGTTCTTACCCCAGAAACAGACATGCTGAAGTTTTTTAAGCCATTCCCAGGGATGCAATTTTGTAAAATTTCCTCATTGTTTGTGACGAAGTGTGTGAGTGATTCTGGCATCCATGCCCATTCATTTCACATGCCCTCCCCTTCAGGTCTGTTTGGTCCCAGACGTCAGAGACGGGGCACTTCACCTTGGCTCACCTCCGCATTTCTCACCACACTGCCTCTGTGACACGCGCGTCTTTGGTCTGTATGGGTGTCTAGCACATCCTCTCCGTTTTCAGCAATTTCAAAATGTGGCTGTTAGTTTCCCATCTCTTTCTCAATTCTCTTTGTTTATAGGAAAGCATTTCTGGTTATTTTCTGGACTTTGACTGCTGGCTGATGGGCTGATACGTTCTGCTGGCAAATTTGAACAGTTTTCTGTGTTTACATCTGTTCCTTCTCTGGGCACTGGTTGTTGGCAGGCTTCAGACTTCCTTCTCATTGGCTGAGTCTCTATTTTTTAAAACAATACAACCTCCACCATTTGCCCTGAAGTAACGATCAACTTTTCCCAGATGCTCACATGACAGAAGTGGGGTAGAGATTTCTTTCTGCTGGAGTTTATCTTTCCAGTATATATAGGCTTTCCCCCTTTCTCTAAAGTGGTTTGAAATATCTCTATCATTGTTTTCATTATTTTTGAACCAGTTCTTTGTCTTGGATTATTCATTGTCTCATCATGAGATCCTGTTGGTTTAGCTGCACTTATGATTCTCTTTTTGTCATTGTACTTTAACAGAATTAGTTATAAATGGACTTCTAAGGATATGATGGGCTATATCTTGCTGTGTGTTGGCACTTAAGACTTTTCAGCTAAAAAAAATTATAAAAATCTGAGGTGGCTGACAAATGAAGGTGAAGTCGCTCAGTCGTGTCCGACTCTTTGCGACCCCATGGACTAAAGCCCACCAGGCTCCTCAGTCTATGGAATTTTCCAGGCAAGAGTACTGGAGTGGGTTGCCATTTCCTTCTCCAGAGGATCTTCCCAACCCAGGGATCGAACCCAGGTCTCCCGCACTGCAGGAGACGCTTTAACCTCTGAGCCACCAGGGAAGCCTGGTGGCTGACAAATAGTACTGAGTAAAAGTATTTGCCATCTATCAACAGGCATATTATTCAAAGATAAAATATTGTCCATGGATGAACAATGTAGAATTTTAATAATTCTCTACTTTGCAGTTACCAGGTGTGGGGAACCTATGCAACTTGGAAGCCAGCAAGATTGTCAGGTTGGAACGCTTAACTTCAAGAGGCATGTGACCTCTAGAGCAGACACACTTGGATTCATATTCTACCATTTCATAGCTCTCAAGAGTTTCACCTCTCCATGAGATGAATTTTTTTAAAGTGAATAATATTTACTGGGTAAGATTATAGATGCAATATATTTGTACATAAGAAGTGCCTGAAATATAGTAAGTATCCCCCCCCCCATTTCTACTTTTAGTATTGATTTCTCTGAAAATACCCTTAGTCTGCCTCACCCAAGTAATCTCACTGGCATGATTAATTATTATACTCAAATTTCATAAACCACATTTGGCTTTAATGAAATAATGAGCATGTCCATCTGGAAAGTAAGTTAAAAAAATAAATTCTATAGATGAATAATAGTCCCTGAGGAGAAGCACAGCACTTGTCAGACTGTGAATTTTTAGGTACAGGACAAAAATTTTGTCTGGAGGTAAACAATCAACATCTACTTTTTCATTAAAAATGTCAGGAGAAACATAATAATGTGTTCAGAGTCTATATATTTCCGAGGGTTCATTTCTATAACTCCTCCACAGCAAACTTTATTGTACTCAATTTCTGTCCCTGGAAAACCAACCCAGCTCTGGGATATGATCAGACTAAAGGAATATTCCACTAGCTGACTCAACTCTCAAAAGTCTTCTAAGATGCATCACAAATAAGTCTTTAAGAATTTGCTTATTTTGTGAAGAAAAGAACCATTTCTCTGGAAACATAATTATTCTTGCTTTTCTAGACTAAAAACAAATTTTATAGAAAGATGGTAATGCTGACCCTATATGTGAGACAGCAAAAGAGACACAGATGTAAAGAATAGTCTTTCAGATTCTGTGGGAGAAGGCAAGGGTGGGATGATTTGAGAGAATAGCACTGAAACATGTATATTATCATATGTGAAACAGACCGCCAGTCCAGGTTCGATGCATGCAACAGGGCTGGTGCACTGGGATGACCCTGAGGGATGGGATGGGGAGGTTGGTGGGAGGGGGTTTCAGAATGCGGAACACATGTGCGCCTGTGGCTGATTCATGTCAATGTATGGCAAAAACCACTACAATATTGTAAAGCCATTAGCCTCCAATTAAAATAAAGAAATTAATTAAAAAAATAAAAATAATTTTAAAAGATTTAAATAGGATAGAGGGTCTTTCAATTTGGCAGTGGAGCAAATCTTTTAGAATGTCTTTAGGAATTCCTATAGAGCAAATGTTTTTATATCAGCATTGGTCTGTCCCCAGTGGACCAAAGAAAAACGTTGGAGGCAAAAAGGGGTTCTGTAAAAATCATGGAATTGTCAATTACAATGAAGATATTAATGACTGGTTCAATTTTGAGGCAATTCTTATTATTTTAAAAATTTATATTTTACAATAAATGCAAAGCATGTATAAAATGTTACCATACTTTTGAAAAAGCAGGTTTAACTACTTACCCAAAAATGTATTTTTCACATTTAAGATATATTTTTTAAACCAAATAATCTTTTGACACTTCATTTTGTATAAGGCTAGAGTGGAGCATTATTTTATTCAGTGTTACATCTACCAAGAGCATGTGTTCTTTTCTTAGTACCTTCCCTATTCACTCTGGGTTAGTACTTTAAACCACTTCACCAACATTTTAATAAGTCATATTTAAGTCACATGACAAAAGCTTCTAATGAATCTACAGCCCCGTGTCTTACAATGATCTGAATTTTGTTACTGTGAGATTTCTAATGAAAAGTAGAACTTTTCCACTTAACAGAATTAATTTTTAGACTTAAAAACCTTTTCAAGTCTCCCAAAAGCCAAAGATAGATTCATCCCTGGTTAGAATAAAGGGAAATGAGATCGCTTAAGAAATGTAGGGGAAGGCTGAGGCTGAAAGCAGGGAGAGATTTGGCCCTGCGTACTCGAGAACTTCCTGCTGACTTCCCTGGTGACTCAGATGGCAAAGAATCTGCCTGCAATGCAGGAGATCCAGGTTTGATCCCTTGGTTGGAAAGATCCCCTGGAGAAGGGAATGGCTATCTGTTCCAGTATTCTTACCTGGGAAATCACAGGGGCAGAGGCACCTGGTGGGCTGCAGTGCATGGGGTCAGTGTATGGAGTAACACTCCACCCAAGATGAGCATAGCCATGTCAGGGATCATCCGCTCTGACATTTACTACACTTTTCCTCCAGAAGGTGGTGCTTGTCAGTCACTCCTGGCTGGTTGTCAGGGAGGACTAAAATATATCTTGCCTCTTAAAAATGTTCCCCTCACCAAAAGAAGCCAGTGTATCCAAAAGCATTGCTGGTGTGGCAGCAGACATCACACTTAGGCATATCCACAACTCCCACCTAAAATGCACTGGGAGCTTGTGTTGGAGGACTGGCCGGGGAGATACAAGTCCCTCAGCATTACAAAAAGAAAGTTCATGATGTCGTAAAATTCTAAACTAAACAAGTCTAACTAAAGACCAGCTGTCCTAAGAGCTCTTAGCAAAGCCCTGTTTTGAGTTTGAAGTTATTATGTTATTGAAGTTGTTTGCAAGTTTCCTATGTGTATTTATAGGGGGGAGTTGATAGATTTCATTATATTTTCAAAGGTGTCCAAAAAGAAATAAGACTAAGGAAGACTTATTTTAGGAAGGAGGAAGCTGATTCACAGCATGGTTAAGCAACCTTCTCATGTTCCAAAATCCTTGTGGCAGAGACGTAGAATCCTGTTTTCCTGAGGGATGGTGCAACTACATAAAATTCTAACAAAATTTCTTCATTTCTAAGAAAGAGAAATTTTTACAGTGCTGGGCTATTCTGTATCACATCATAATAACTCTGAGGCTGGTTACATAGTCAAAGCTATTAGCATTATGCTAATCATTTAAAAAGTGCTTATTTGACCAAATGTTTCCATTTTGATTGATTATGTTGGCACTATCCAGACATAGCCCAAATAACAGCACACTCCCGTGACTATAATCCTGTAAATATTCTGGCATTTCCCCCATTACCAATAAAAGTATTCAGCACAAGTATGCAGCATAAAAGGGAGAAAAACGGGAAACATATGTTTGAGTTCTCCATGTGAAATCTATAGCCATTAAGGGACTGATTTGCATTATGTGGCCTGATCGTGTAGCTAGCAAGCATGTGATGCCGCAGATAGGAGGGGCAAGGTTGGGAGAGAGATTTCCAAAGGAGACAGAATTACAATCCTTTCTAAACCAAAGCAATCCAGAGGCAAAACTAGTGTGAAAACATTTATACAGGACAATATCTTGTACTCCTATCATACGATGTGGTTTAGGGTAAGCTAATCAAAAGGCAAATATTCCGAGAAAAACTACAACCTAATCACTGTTACAAAGTCACTAATACGGTAACCCAAACCCAGAAGGAAAAGACAGCAAAGACATCAACAGCAAATAACACCTAAATCCCATATAAAATCAGAGGATAATGATTACTAACTTGAATAGGGCTCACTTCCTTTCCACAACTCTCTTTGAGTGCTTTGCTTCTCCTACCACCAAAAAAGGTTAGAAGTCAATTTTTCATGAGAAAATGGAGTAAAACGAAGCTGAGTTTCCCATGGTGGCTGCATCGGGCAGGAAGCTGGAGTGAGGCTTCTATGACAGTCCAGGCTTCATGCTGTGATAGAGGCAGGGAAGTTCAAGATGTCAAGGGAAGATGGCAGGGAGAGGAGGACGCTGTGGCGAAGAAGGAAAGACTCTGGGAGTTAGTGGAAGATGGAAGAAGATGAGAAGTTTCCATAGCTTGCAAGCCCTGACAATCTTGAAAGAAACAGCAATGCACAGTAATTCCAGTTTGGAGGACGTATCCTTCAATGTGACACTGTTGAGGAGGAGATAAGGGCAGAAAGCCATCGAGACTTTATGAAGACTTACACAGGCAAAAAAAAAAAAAAAGGTAATATTGCCTAAAAACAATGCCCAGGTAGCATTTGTATTTATGACACAGATACACCAAGTGTGACCTTATTTTCACAATGGGACACTTTCAGTGGAGTGGGTATATTTGTCATTGCACTTATCCCAAAAAATAGGTGTTCAATACACAGTGGAATCACATCATATTGTTTGTAATGAGGATTAGGGCTGGAAGAAAGTTAAGGATGAAAGACAAAGGTTAAATATACCACCACTTAAAACTTGCATCAAGGTCAATTGCAAATTTCAGTGCCTGGTAATACTAGGAAGTGAACTGAGTAAGTAAATCCTTTTCATATTTGGGATGGCTGCTATCAACGTTAGTCAACTTGGAAAACAAACTTGCCTTATTCTTCATGCTTGTGAAGGTGTGGAGCACAACAGGTTATAGTGAGTCTCTGGCTGTGAGGAACAGGTTCAACCCTGCTATCAGTAGGCAAAGCCTTCAGATGTCCCTTCCCTCCTTCTCCCAGGTCCCACAAGTCTTTGTTTTAGTGACTTGCTTGCAGGAGGATGCTTTAATCATGGATTGCTGCATAAAACCTTCAGGTCGGGATTCAGTGGAGACGGCTAAGAAGGAAGAAATTTATTGGAGAATGTATTAGAGTATATCAGCTTGTTGTTTAGTGAAAGAGGTCTCTGAGTTTTGTGGCCAACTGTCCAGAAAATATCCTCTCTGTGGAGGCATTTCATGCCTCATCGTTATTAATAGAAATAGGTTTTAATTACTTGCCACTTTTCCATAGCTCCATTAAGCCATATTGTATGCTGGGCAGTGGGCATCATTTACTCACTGCTCACAGGCCAGTGCCTGCCAGACTCAGGTTAAATTCCACCTAGGTTTGCTTTATGTGTAATGTTTTTATTGTGATCAATATTCTGGAATTGAAGTGAAATCACAAAGCCATTTTACTGCTTGGGGATTAAGTTGATGATCACAGTTCCTAGACATCAGATACCATTTTTCTCCTTGAAATTTACAATAGGGGTATCCCAATGTAAGGCAGATTTTGTGACTTCATAAATCCCATGAGGAATATATCTGGGGTATGCTATTTCACAGTAAGTTTGTGAATAATTTGCCCTAGAACATCACTAAGTATCCTCCAGTTTGCATATGTGCATGCTCAGTGGTTCAATCTAATGCAGCCTCATGGACTGTAGCCCACCAGGCTCCTCTGTCCACAAGATTCTCCAGGCAAGAATACTAGAGTGGCTTGGCATTTCCTCCTCCATGGGATTTTCACCACCCAGGGATCGAAAGTGCGTCTCCTGTGCTGGCAGGCAGATTCTTTACCACTGAGCCACCTGGGAAGCCCATCCTCTAGTTTAGATGCACAGAAATCCAAGTCTCCCTTGTGTATGGATATTTCCTCTTCAGTATTCCAAGAATTCCCCTAGGATGCTTACATGTGTGCAAAGGGGATAGCCTTGTGTGTTGCCAACTGCCCCTGGAATGTGACTCCCCCACACCTTCTTGAGGTTGAAGAATATGGTAGCCAATTCTATAGACTAGCTGCAACAGAGCGAATCCCACCCACCCCTCTTGATTGTTGTCAGCAAACTCAAGATCTGCTGAGCATCTAAGGACCCAGACAAAAGAGCCCCAGTCCTGAGATTCAATCAGCTGTATCAGTGGGTATCATTCATATCAGAAACAAGACTGCTTGGGTCTGAAACCCACAGTACAATCATTTCCATTAGGGCAAGACTTTATCCAGCAGCCCAGAGATTTCAAGACTTGAAATTTCATCCAAGGGTATCTTGTTCCAAGATAGCCTCTGCTCTCCTCTGTATTCACAGAAGCACTTCCCAACTAATGGGAATAAGACTAGGGCAGGCCGTGGTGTTCAGTTACTCAGCATATGGGTCAGAATATTGACCCTATTTTTTTCTTAGCATCCAGAAAAAGCTTATCTCTGGTACTCCTGCTGCCCTTCCTAGTCATTGGGCATCGGTAAAGACCACCCTGCCAGGCCACAGGAGCTTTGAAAATTGAGTGGAAAGTTAAGCTTTGTGCCAGTTTGCCAGTGCTCTTTCTAGTCATCATAGAAGCTCATATATTAACAGTTGTTTACTTATCTCCCTGCTTCCCTGGTGGCTCAGAGGTTCAAGCATCTACCTGGAATGCAGGAGACCCAGGTTTGATCCCTGGGTTGGGAAGATCCCATGGAGAAGGAAATGGCAACCCACTCCAGTACTCTTGCCTGGAGAATTCCATGGAGGGCGGAGCCTGGTAGGCTACAGTCCATGGGGTCGCAAAGAGTCGGACACGACTGAGTGACTTCACTTCACTTCACTTATCTCCCTGCCACAAAAAAAAAAAAAAAAAAAAAAAAAATCACTGGATACTCCACTGCCCTAAGTAGAACATAGTGGCAAAGTCTGAACATAAGAATTAGGAAGCCCTGGATTAAAATATGGACTTCATCCTAGGCGTGCATCCTTGAGGGAGTTACTGAGCCTCTTTAACTTGTTTCCTTATCTGCACACTGAAAAGAATAAAGAGCATAATAATCTTCTGGAGTGGTTAGTGTGATTCAAATTAGTGATAGAGTTTAGAGAGTATTTGCCACAGTAAGTACACAACAAAGGGTAGCTCTTATGAATATCAGTTGTAGTGTCTAAAAAGCACCTGCGGTAAGTTGAAGGCGTGGTGCACCCAGGGGCAGATGAGGCTTATGGACGTGTCCTGCTGCAGGGGGACGCCTCTGTCCTGCCCTCTTGAGCAACAGAGGCTCAACCACAATTGGCAGGTGGGGTCCTCTGGTTCCAGATACCTATCTGTAATAATGCTTGACATGCGCCTTAAATGAGGGCTTTATGAAGATAACAAACTTATTAGCTGAAAATGACTGGACCCACCCAAAGGAATGAAATTATGTGCAGGTCACTATACAGTTAACTCAAATACATTAAGACACCATAAGCATTGTTCTATGATAGTAGTGAGTAGTTTCCTCTTAATATAAAAGCTTTAGAATTGATATGCTTTTCAATGATTATTTTATATTTATTTTTCTTTTTTTCTTGAAATGTTTCAGAATATCAAAAATTCTTACATTATAAAACAAATACTCATTGTTTAAAAAACTCAAATATGTAATTCTCAAGATAATAAAAAGCTGTGTACTTAGTCGCTCAGTGGGTCCAACTCTTTGCGACCCTATGGACTGTAGACTGCCAGGCTTCTCTGTCCATAGAATTCTCCAGGCCACAATCCTGGAATAGGTAGCCTTTCCCTTCTCCAGGGGATCTTTCCAACTCAGGAATCAAACCCAGGTCTCCCACATTGCAGGCATATTCTTTATCACCTGAGTCAAATAAAAAGCTAAATTTAATAAATTCAGAAGGATGAATTGTCTGTCCTTATGAACTTTCCGCAGTGGCCACAGGACTGGAAAAGGTCAGTTTTCATTCCAATCCCAAAGAAAGGCAATGCCAAAGAATGCTCAAACTACCACACAATTGCACTCATCTCACACACCAGTAAAGTAATGCAATGCCAAAGAATGCTCAAACTACCGCACAATTGCACTCATCTCACACACTAGTAAAGTAATGCTCAAAATTCTCCAAGGCAGGCTCAGTAGTACATGAACCGTGAACTTCCAAATGTTCACGCTGGTTTTAGAAAAGACAGAGGAACCAGAGATCAAATTGCCAACATCCGCGGGATCATTGAAAAAGCAAGAGAGTTCCTGAAAAACATCTACTTCTCCTTTATTGACTATGCCAAAGCCTTTGACTGTGTGGATCACAAGAAACTGTGGAAAATTCTTCAAGAGATGGGAATACCAGACCACCTGACCTGCCTCTTGAGAAATCTATATGCAGGTCAGGAAGCAACAGTTAGAACTGAACATGGAACAGACTGGTTCCAAAAGGAGTACATCACGGCTGTATATTGTCACCCTGCTTATTTAACTTATATGCAGAGTACATCATGAGAAACGCTGGGCTGGAAGAAGCGCAAGCTGGAATCAAGATTGCCCGGAGAAATATCAATAACCTCAGATATGCAGATGACACCACCCTTATGGCAGAAAGTGAAGAGGAGCTAAAAAGCCTCTTGATGGAAGTGAAAGAGGAGAGTGAAAAAGTTGGCTTAAAGCTCAACATTCAGAAAATGAAGATCATGGCATCTGGTCCCATCACGTCATGGGAAATAGATGGGGAAACAGTGGAAATAACGTCAGACTTCATTTTGGGGGGCTCCAAAATCCCTGCAGATGGTGACTGCAGCCATGAAATTAAAAGACTCTTACTCCTTGGAAGAAAAGTTATGACCAACCTAGATAGTATATTCAAAAGCAGAGACATTACTTTGCCGACTAAGGTCCGTCTAGTCAAGGCTATGGTTTTTCCTGTGGTCATGTATGGATGTGAGAGTTGGACTGTGAAGAAGGCTGAGCACCGAAGAAATGATGCTTTTGAACTGTGGTGTTGGAGAAGACTCTTGAGTGTCCCTTGGACTGCGAGGAGATCCAACCAGTCCATTCTGAAGGAGATCAACCCTGGGATTTCTTTGGAAGGAATGATGCTAAAACTGAAGCTCCTGTACTTTGGCCACCTTATGCGAAGAGTTGACTCTTTGGAAAAGACCCTGATGCTGGGAGGGATTATGGGCAGGAGGAGAAGGGGACGACCAAGGATGAGATGGCTGGATGGCATCACGGACTCGATGGACATGAGTCTGGGTGAACTCCGGGAGTTGGTTGATGGACAGGGAGGCCTGGCGTGCTGTGATTCATGGGGTCGCAGAGTCGGACACGACTGAGCGACTGAGCTTGCTTTTGAACTGTGGTGTTGGAGAAGACTCTTGAGTGTCCCTTGGACTGCGAGGAGATCCAACCAGTCCATTCTGAAGGAGATCAACCCTGGGATTTCTTTGGAAGGAATGATGCTAAAACTGAAGCTCCTGTACTTTGGCCACCTTATGCGAAGAGTTGACTCTTTGGAAAAGACCCTGATGCTGGGAGGGATTATGGGCAGGAGGAGAAGGGGACGACCAAGGATGAGATGGCTGGATGGCATCACGGACTCGATGGACATGAGTCTGGGTGAACTCCGGGAGTTGGTTGATGGACAGGGAGGCCTGGCGTGCTGTGATTCATGGGGTCGCAGAGTCGGACACGACTGAGCGACTGAGCTGAACTGAACTTACTTATAATGTTTTGTGCTAAATGTAAAGATTTGTAAATTTCAGTAGTCAAATTTATCTAAGCTTTACTTATCATTTATTTCTTCAGTTCAGTTCAGTTTAGTCACTCAGTGGTGTCTGACTCTTTGTGCCCCCGTAGACTGCAGCACACCAGGCCTCTTTGTCCATCACTAACTCCCAGAGCTTACTCAAACTCATGTTTCTTGAGTCAGTGATGCTATCCAACCGTCTCATCCTCTGTCGTCCCCTTCTCCTCCCACCTTCAATCTTTCCCAGCATCAGGGTCTTTTCCAATGAGTCAGCTCTTTGCATCAGGTGGCCAAAGTATTGGAGTTTCAGCTTTAGCATCAGTCCTTCCAAAGAACACCCAGGACTGATCTCCTTTAGAATGGACTGGTTGGATCTCCTTGCAGTCCAAGGGACTCTCAAGAGTCTTCTCCAACACCACAGTTCAAAAGCATCAATTCTTCCACACTCAGCTTTCTTTATAGTCCAACTCTCACATCCATACATGACTACTGAAAAAACCATAGCTTTGACTAGACAGACCTTTGTTGGCAAAGTAATGTCTTTGCTTTTTAATATCTGTCTAGGTTAGTCATAACTTTTCTTCCAAGGA
Source organism: Aepyceros melampus (assembly GCA_006408695.1). Classification (NCBI taxonomy): domain Eukaryota; kingdom Metazoa; phylum Chordata; class Mammalia; order Artiodactyla; family Bovidae; genus Aepyceros; species Aepyceros melampus. The sequence continues at coordinate 182,012 of SJXQ01007988.1, read as the reverse complement.
GCAACCGTCTTTTAATTTTGTAGCTACAGTCACCATCTACAGTGATTTTGGAACACAAAATAATAAAGTCTGCCACTGTTTCCACTGTTTCCCCATCTATTTGCCATTAAATGATGGGGCCAGATGCCATGATCTTAGTTTTCTGAATGTTGAACTTTAAGCCAACTTTTTCCACTCTCCTCTTTCACTTTCATCAAGAAGCTCTTTAGTTCTTTTTCACATTCTGCCATAAGGGTGGTGTCATCTGCATATCTGAGGTTATCGATATTTCTCCCAGCAATCTTGATTCCAGCTTGTGCTTCTTCCAGCCCAGTGTTTCTCATGATGTACTCTGCATAGAAGTTAAATAAGCAGGGTGACAATATACAGCCTTGACGTACTCCTTTTCCTATTTGGAACCAGTCTGTTGTTCCATGTCCAGTTCTAACTGTTGCTTCCTGTCCTACTTGTAGGTTTCTCAGGAGGCAGGTCAGGTGGTCTGGTATTCCCATCTCTTTCAGAATTTTCCACAGTTTCTTGTGATCCACACAGTCAAAGGCTTTGGCATAGTCAATGAAGCAGAAATAGATGTTTTTCTGGAACTCTCTTGCTTTTTCGATAATCCAACAGACTTGGCAATTTGATCTCTGGTTCCTCTGCCTTTTCTAAGTCCAGCTTGAACATCTGGAAGTTCATGGTTCACGTATTGTTGTAGCCTGGTTTGGAGAATTTTGAGCATTACTTTATTAATGTGTGAGATGAGTGCAATTGTGTGGTAGTTTGAGCATTCTTTGGTATTGCCTTTCTTTGGGATTGGAATGAAAACTGACCCTTTTCAGTCTTGTGGCCACTGCTGAGTTTTCCAAATTTGCTGGCGTATTGAGTGCAACACTTTCACAGCATCATCTTTTAGGATTTGAAATAGCTCAACTGGAATTCCATCACCTCCACTAGTAGTGATGCTTCTTAAGGCCCACTTGACTTCACATTCCAGGATGTCTGGCTCTAGTGAGTGAGCACACCATTGTAATCATCTGGGTTGTGAAAATCTTTTTTGTACAGCTCTTCTGTGTATTCTTGACACCTCTTCCTAATATCATCTGCTTCTGTTAGGTCCAGACCATTTCTGTCCTTTATTGAGCCCATCTTTGCATGAAATGTTCCCTTGGTACCTCTAATTTTCTTGAACAGATCTCTAGCCTTTCCCCATTCTATTGTTTTTCTCTGTTTTTTTTTGCACTGGTCACTGAGGAAGGCTTTCTTATCTCTCCTTGCTACTCTTTGGAACTCTGCATTCAAATGGGTATATCTTTCCTTTTCTCCTTTGCTTTTCACTTTTCTTTTCATAGCTTTTTGTAAGCCCTCCTCAGACAGCCATTTTGGTTTTTTTGCATTTCTTTTTCTTGGGGATGGTCTCGATCCCTGTCTTATTTCTTAGCTTATTTCTTGCCATACTAATAAATATCTTTCAGAGTTCAAATTACCAAAAAAGAGTTAATTTTTCCACAGATATTTTACACATTTAAAACATGTTCAGATTTTTAAAATGTCTGGAATTTGTTATGAAGAAGCAAATATTGCATTTTGTTCAAATGCCTAAACATTTGGACCATTATTTACTAAATAATGAATCTCTTCCTAACTGTTTTGAAAATCCATGTTAACATATAGGAAAATTTCCACTTTTTCATGAATATATTTCTGAGTGTTCCATTCTCTTTCATTGATCTGCCTGTCTATTTCTCTTCATTAATTTAGTCTTTCTAATAAATTTAAAATTAATTTTTATAAAAATAATTCATGTTTAAACAAAGATTACAAATAATTTCAGGGGATGAGATGGTTGGATGGTATCACCAACTTGATGGACGTGAGTTTAAGTAAGCTCTGGGAGTTGGTGATGGGACAGGGAAGCCTGGCATTCTGCAGTCCATGGGGTTGCAAAGAGTCGGACACCACTGAGCAACTGAACTGAACTGAACTGACAAATAATTTCAATATTCTTTTAAGGTGAATTTGGATGTTTATAATTTGAGTGGTTTTTTTTTCTGAAAAGCAAGAATATGCTTTTTTATTTGTTCCAGTCTTATATTATGTGTCAGTAAAATATAAATATTTCCTTTCATATATATCCTGTGTAGTTCTTGTTGATTATGTGACATTTTAATATTTTGGTAATAGTTCAAATGGCATCTTATTTGAATTTTATTTCTTATTTTTATAAAGGACACATTTATTGTGTCAATTTTTTAACTCTCACTTTGAGTGACTTCTCCTCTTTTCTCTAATGTTTCCTAATGACTCTTTCTAGTAAAAATCATGGTAAGTGATATGATGATCTAAACCTAGGTGGTAGATATATAGGTATTTGCTATACATCTTTCAAATTTTCTGTATATTTGAATATTTTCTGTGTTTTTGACATTTTTTGTAATGGAATGAGGGGAGTGAAATAATTTTATCTCCCTGCACTCTCCTAAGCTTTGAATATTTCTCTATAACCCACCCACAATTATATAGCTACATGAGATATGTTTCTCAGATCTTATTTGGCAAAATACTTATTATCATGCTCCTTACCTTTTCTATTGCATACATTTTCTTATTCCTTATATCTCTAAATCCTCACCAGTATTAATCAGAATGGTGGCTAATTAACCCAATGACTAGGGCTTATTTTATTATTTCCTATATTGAGGGATTTTATATAAAAAACTATCATTGTGGTTTTAACAGATTTTAGCATAATTCATTATTTGTACTGTTAATTGTAATTATCATTTGTAAGCATACCCTGCACAAACTTCCTGCCCTAAGGAGCATAACAAAGCTCACATTTAATTATTATCTTGAATTTTCATGGTATTCCAGGTAACAACAAAAGCTATAAGAGCCTAGAAATAATTAAAGTGTATAATTAATATTATCAGTTTAATGTTACTATATACAATCTCCAATCAGCCAAATAAATTATTACCAAAATTCCAACATTATTAAAACTTATTAACATTTGTTGGGACAATTTGGCAGTAATCTCAAGTCATGAAGCCTTACATTCACATGCCATTAATTTTATTGTTTTTATGCTTCAATGTTCAAATAGAATAAAACGATTAACTCTGGTTGAGGTTTTATGAGAATTAGTACACAAATGCCTACTTTATAAACCAGTTGATTTATTCTACCACACATTTTCCTGAGAAGTTTGCAGAGCAGGTACTTTGTTCTAGGTTATATTTTTGTTAAACCCAAGCACATGGACTTACATGATGAACTTCATAAGAAATTAAATGACCACATGTACATATACTCTCGATTACTACTGACAATTTTAGAGATACTTGATTTCCTTGATATGCTACTAAGCCTTTTTTAATAGCATAATGAGCTTGCACTTCTCATTAGACAGTACAGGACAAAAACATGCTCTTCCTTTTTCATTTGTACCTCCTCAGATGGTAGAGTTTGCTTTGTTTATAAAGAATTCTTAATAAATTACTGTCTAAATAACAGAGCTTCTAAGAAGAGTGTGTGTGTGTGTATGTATTAGTCACTCAGTCACGTTGGACTCTCCGTGACCCCATGGACTGCAGTCCTCCAGGCTCCCCTGTCCTTAGAATTCTCCAGGCAAGAATACTGGAGTGGGAGAGTAGACTGTCTTATTGTAAACACTTCATGCCTTTTTAGCTGTGGCCATGAAGACCCTGATGCTGGGAAAGATTGAGGGCAAGAGAAGGGGTGACAGAGGATGAGATGGTTGGATGGCATCACCAACTCAATGGACATAAGTTTGAGCAAACTCTGGGAGATAGTGAAGGACAAAGAAGCCTGGTGAGCTGCAGTCCCTGGGGTCGAAAGAGTCAGACACGACTTAGCAACTGAAGAACAACAAGAACATTTAGAGACTAGGACGGAATTCTAATAACACCCTATTTGTTTTTTGAACGTCTGCCACATGTAAACTTAAGAACAGAGCAAACAAATGCCACATTGGGTCCAATTGGGTGCACTTCATTCCTGATCCTCTGGCTTTCCTGGTGGCTCGTGAAAAGTCCACCTGCAATACAAGAGAAAGGGAGAAGCTGGTTTGATCCCTGGGCCAGGAAGATCCCCTGGAGAAGAAGATGGTAACCCACTCCAGTATTCTTGCCTGAACAATCCCATGACAGAGGAGCCTGGGGGGCTACAGTCCATGGGGTCACACAGAGGGGGCACGACTGTACAACTCAGCACATGCTGGGCTAATGTGCTGGTTACTTGCTGGTTTACATATCCCTGATCCTGACCATGCCGAAGAACTTTATCACTGCACTAGCCTCACAGCATAGCATGGGTTCTGAAATAGTATAGATATTCAATCATTACTTAAGTGAACAAATATTAACAATAACAACCCTAAGAAAGGTTGTTTTTAAATTACAATAAACATAATGAAGAGTATGATTTAAACCACCCCCAGTGGTGCCATCACTCACTCATAAAATTATCTGAATCCTAAATCCTCCTTCCTGTGGTACAGATACTCCTGCTGATGCTCTCAAATGCAGAAGGAAAGCTAGGAACCTACACCTTAAGAAACTCTACAAACTAGAAAAGTAATGTCTGTCCAATTTTCATACAGTCTTATGGTTTCTTCCCACTACATAATTGATCTTTTCCAATTTTTTATTTACCATCTCATTCCATTTTGGAACTCTCTCTTCCTGACAATATCTGCCTTAGGTGCTTTTTCATCATTGACTGTAGAGTCTTCTCTAACTTCTACCTTTGCTTTGCAGAGTCATCTGACAGTTTTAGCTGCATCTTTGAGACTGGTCATGGAGGCCACCATGAAAGCCAGCCTCTTAGCTAGTACTTAAAAGTTGAGTCATGCCAATTCAAGGCTGAGGGTTATTCTGTGCTTAGTTTGTGTGCTTAGTCACTCAGTTATGTCCAACTCTTTGCTTAGCCCACCAGGCTGTCCATGGAGATTCTCCAGGCAAGAATACTGGAATGGGTTGCCATTTCATCCTCCAGGGGATCTTCCCAAACTGGGGATTGAACCCAGGTCTTCTGCCTTGCAGGCAGATTCTTTACCATCTGAGCCACCAGGGAAGCGGTTGTACTAGGGTCTTGGAATTTGGTTTAGGCAAAATTTTTATAAAAATAGATTTCTAAACTATTTTCACACCCTATTAATTATACAATAGTCATATACAGATGTGAAAGTTGGATCATAAAGAAGGCTGAGCACCAAATAATTGATGCTTTCAAACTGTGGTGCTAGAGAAGACACTTGAGAGTCCCTTGAACATTAGAAGATCAAACCAGTCAATCCCAAAGGAAATCAACCCTGAATATTCATTGGAAGGACTAATACTGAAACTTTAGCTCCAATACTTTGGCCACCTGATGCGAACAGCCACCTCATTGGAAAAGACCCTGATGCTGGGAAAGACTGAGGTCAGGAGAAGGGGACAATAGAGTACAAGATGATTGGATGGCATCACTGTTTCAGTGAGTTTGAGTTTGAGCTTGATCAAGCTCTGGGAGATGGTGAAGGACAGGGAAGCCTGGCATGCTGCAGTCCATGGGGTTGCAAAGACTCAGACACAGATTAGCGGCTAAACAACAACAGCAGCAATTAATTATCCCAACACTTCTTTGTCAATTACTTCTAAATGCAGTATGCATTCCTAAACTCCATGCACTGTTCTATTCCAAGATACTGAGTCACTTTACAGGAAATGTACAATGTTTTCTGATGTTTTACCCAACATTTTACTAATCTTTTTGGCTTCAGCAGCACAGTGAGCTATCTTAAATAGCCTAAGAGATTTTTTTCCCTGACATGTTAGTATTTGGAAAGAAACCCTTTTCCTTCAGAATTTTGAGAGTATTTCTTGGTTTGGGACCAGCTTTTGTCAACTCTTGAGATATTCAAGTTATTGCAGTTATTTATAAGAAGGAATCTGGTCATAGATATTAAGTTAGGGTCCCACATAGAATGGCAGAATTTTTCCCATATAGTCTGCTAGCATGCCTGTAGAATGAAAAATATTCACATTTTCCCATTTCCTATTTCTCTTATCCTATAATGAGTCATTTTAAAATAAAATTGATACCTCTTGACTTTGTGTTATTTTATAATATTCTGTTTATAAATTCTGATTTTTTGATAAATTACTTGACCACCACAGGCTATTTGGGAAATACATTAAAATGTGTAGTGTCTATGATTAATTGCCTATTCTACAGCAGTTCTCCTCATCCTCCTTGGCAACATAACCTTGACTTTTTCCCAGTGGCTACATGCTTAGCTCCCAGGGATGAATCATAATTGCTCTGTGACACATGCAGTAATCTTATGTCCCGGGAAGGACATGTGACCCAGTTTGAGCCAATGTGATATAGGGGCTGACAGGCTTTGGGGAAATATTTGCTTCTCTGATGGAAATAGAGGACTGCATAAGAGGGGCTGGATAAGAGGGGCTGCATATTGCCTTTCTTCACGCTTTGAACATTGCCATCTGAAAATATGGTACTAAAACTGCTGCAACTAACTTGCTTTGTGGGGGACAGGCCAACAGAATCCAGAAACCATGATCTGAGCACTTACATGATTGAGCTGCTCAACCAACCACTTGAATCACAGATCTCCAGACACCTGTGATGATGAAATATTATTATTTAGGCCATATCAGTTGTAGATTTTGTTTCCTTCAGTCAAAATAATCATATCTAAACCAAAATGTAGGGAAAAAAAGTTCTTAAATATTCATATTGTTGTTGTTCAGTTGCTAAGTTATGAATGACTCTTTGTGACCCCATGGACTGTAGCACACCAGGCTTCCCTGTCATTCACTATCTCCCAGAGTTTGCTCAAACTCATGTCCATTGAGTCAGTGATGTGATCCAACTATCTCATTCTCTGTTACTCCCTTTTTCTCCTGCCCTCAATCTTTCCCAGCATCAGGTTCTTTTCCAGTGAATAGTCTCTTCACATCAGGTGGCCAAAATATTGGAGCTTCAGTTTCAGCATCAGTCCTTCCAAGGAATATTCTGGGTTGACTAGACAATATTAAAACTATATTTACTGTTTTTCCTTTCACTTTCCTGTACATATACAAGTATATTTAACCCCATTTTTATAAAACTGGGACATACTGATATTCAATTTTGTATTCTGTTTTTTGGACTTCCCTCATGACTCAATAGTAAAGACTCCTCCTGCCAATTCAGGAGATGGGGGTTTGATCCGTGGGTCAGGAAGATACCCTGGATGAGGAAATGGCAGCCCACTCCAGTATTTTCGCCTGGGAATGCCAGTATTCTCGTCTGGGAAATACCATGGACAGAGGAGCCTATCAGACTGCAGCCCATGGGGTCACACAGAGTTGGATATAACTTGTGACCAAATAACACATTCTGCCTTTTACTTATCATTATGTTATGTTTTAGAATGTCATGGAATAACTTCTAAAATCATGACTTATAATATGAATTGCCATACTTATTTTACATAGTTCTGGACAGAATAGCCTTTCTTATTTTGTGTAATATTTGAGGCAGAAATTTTTGTTGCCTGGCCTGGAAGTCATTATGTTGCTTTCAGGGTAAAGAATAGATACAGAGTAATTATTAGAAGAAAAAAAAATTAAGGAAAATTAAAATATACTTCTCCTTTTGAAACTAATAATTACATGGGGAAATCGGATAAAAGACAATTTAAGAGATGTGACATTTCCAAAAGATAGCTGTAGTATAACTTTACAGTTCCAAAGAAAAGAAAGCTAGAGTTAACTTTTGAGTATGGGACTGGTAATTGTTTAAAAGTTCATGTCCTCCAAGGAATGATCGATACAGACATTCTGCCATTCTAGCTACAGGGTCTAAAGTTTTTCAACTCTGTTTATGGAACAGATGGGCCACATAAAGAGCTCCACATGGTATGTGTGGGACATTAAGTTCCTTACCTTTTCTGAAATTGTGACCATGAGAACATTCAACACTAGCTGAAACTTTTCCAAAAATTTCTGGCACATTTCCGCTCCTATAAAGCAGGAGAAAAAGAAGTAATAGAGGGGGAAAATTCTCTAGCTCATGGGCCTCACACACTCAGGTCCCCAAGCTCTTGCCATCTGCGATAGCAGGTAGATGCTGCAACCAGACTGCTTTGGGTTAGGCCTTATTTTATGAGCAGAATGGCTGATACTTAGAACACTCGTTCTATGCCCAACTCTTCCACTTGGTTGGCATGTACTGACTTATTAATGTGCACAGTTGCTCACTGGGGCATGTCGCATTATAACCTCCATTTTATAGATGAAGATGTGGAGGTACATACAGGAGGCGCTCAAGGTGGCACACCTGGTAAGAATGAAGCTGGGGACAAAGACCCCTAAATATTTGGTTCATGGCATCCTTAGTATCTCAGAATTTTTTTTAACATTGCCCCCAAAGCAATCAGAAGAAATCTTTTCATTTAAGTAGTTATGTCAAAACAACATGATTTTATGCCCTAACAGCCTATTACCCATTAAAAAAATTTTAAATTGGAAGATAATTGCTTTACAGTGCTGTTGGTTTTTGCTGTACAACAGCATGAATCAGCTCAAGTATATGTATATATACACTCACATATACCCCCCTTCTAGAGCCTCCCTCCCCCAACCCCTGTCCCATCCCACCCCTCTAGGTCATCACAGAGCACTGGGCTGAGCTCCCTGTGCTATACAGCTGCCTCTTGCTAGCTCTCTGCTTTACATATGGTAGTATATTTACGTCAACGCTACTCTTTAAATTCATCCCACCCTCCCTTCACCCGCCCCCCATCCCCCCCGCTGTTTCCCCCTGTCCCTCCC